>QLNU02014802.1:118023651-118034161 GCA_006491805.2 Dysdera silvatica | reverse complement strand
TGCTTACATTATCATTGTCAAATAAAGATACGATAATACATAGTAATCACATATATATACTATTAAAATTCACATATATATATACTACATAGTAATCACATATAGATATGCTACATAGTAAATCACATATAGATATGCTACATAGTAATCATATATATATATATACTACGTAGTAATAATACACATGTTACATTGTCACAGAGTTCAGTTACGTTACATAGTGGATCAAGTAATTTTACTTATCATAATTATAAAACAAACTTAGTATACATTTAAAATTTCTTATCAATATATACGCGGGAAGTAAAAGTCTCCTTGGAACGGAAGTTGTTGGGTAAAAACTAAACAAATAAATTAGTATCCCATTCACACCTCGTGGTGACAGATTCAACTCCCTTTGGCCGTTTACTTTCATTTCTTAGATGAAAGAGAAGCCCAATAATTACAATTAAAATAACACGTAGGGGGAACGAGTTTAAATTCCACAATTATTTCAGCTATCGATTTTACCTCACTCTCGCATTTGAATAGTAATTTGGCAACAAATTTTAGATGAAATTAATGTCATTTTCGAATGGAAATATCACGATACAATTAATCTTTCGCATCGCACTATGATTACTGTCAGCTGATGTCGACAATCATCCCCCATTTCGAATTTCTTCTACATAGCGGGAGCGGAAATTTCCCTGGACATCGAGTGCCTATCGATCGGAACTTCAAGAAAAATTCCACAAGGCATATTGGGTTTTGTTATTGGATTGAATGCATGCAGAAAAATTGGATTGCAAATAACCTTTTGCTTCACTGAAAGTATTGGTTATAAAGGTTAAATAACGGCAGATATTGGTTTATTCAACGATGACACTCTCTGTGTGAATAACATTTATGCTCCTTAAAATTAGGTTTCACAAAACGGCTACACAGAGATGGGTATCAGAGGAAAAATAATGCAATGTTCACTGGAATTTTCTATTTTTTCAAAGTTATTTTGGCCTTAATTCATTCCAGAATTTCTGTTTGCGTGAGCAAACAACCTTATTGTTCTTTTAACTTTAAGCTCGTGTTGTCCTGGAAACTACTCATGCGTACGAGGTAGAAAAGTTCTTAATAATTTGGAGATTTATAAATTCAAATATGAATTAGAAACGAAAATGCACCTGTATACTCCCAGAGAAAACTCATTTTCTACGACATGCATATTAGCATAATAAATGCATTTGAATTCTTTTAGGATATAAAAATCCGATATAAAACTGGCGATAGTAAGAATAAGCATCAAATTTGTGTTCCAGTATAGAATATTATTGTGACTGGGTTTTAATAAAATTTCGTTAATTATTTCTATGAAATGAGAGTGAAGATATATTATTTAGACATTTGCACTTAGTTATATTTTTAATAAAATTATTTTTCTCTTCCATTTTCAAAATAATATGTGGATATATACCATATATATTTCATTAATTCGCTGAATTGAATTTCCCCATTTGTTAATTTGAAATAAAAATATTTTAGGTATTTCTTCAGATAACTTAGCAATTTACTTTTATTATAACTTACATACCAGTGTTTGAAAATATTAATTACGAAGCCGAAAATATATTGTATTCGTTCGCTATGCAAGGTAGAAAAATTTTAATTATTATATGTTAATGAATTTTGGGAATTCTTTGTAACGAGTGGAATTAAATTTGCTTTGAATTGGTTCGGTTTATAAAAAATGTAAGTATATATATATATCATCATCATCATATTCAACCATTATCTATCCACTGCTGGATGAAGGTCTCTCCAAATGCTTTCCACACAAGTCTATCCTGGGCCATTCGTTTCCACGTCACCCCAACCTCTTTTCTTATTTCATCCACCCATCTAGTTTGAGGACGTTTTCTAGGTCTTCGGTGGTCTCTTGGAATCCAGTTCAGAATTTCTGTTGTCCATCGTTGATCAGTTCTTCTTGCAATATGCCCAGCCCATCGCCATTTCAGCCCTTTTACTTTAACAATGATGTCCTCTACTCTAGTTTGCTCTCTCACCCAAGTGTTTCTTTTTCGATCTCTCCTAGTTATTCCAAGCATGCACCTCTCCATGCTCCTTTGCGTTGTCTGTAACTTTCGTATTGCTCCAACTGTTAGACTCCATGTCTCTGATCCATAAGAGAGGACTGGCAATACACACTGGTTGAAGACCTTTCTTTTTAGACACAAAGGCAATTTCCCCTTCAGGATAAAACTGTTTCTTCCAAATGCACTCCAGCCAAGTTTAATACGTCTGTTGAGTTCTTTCATAATGTTGCCATCCATTGAAATCAGCTGGCCAAGGTAAATATATGAATCAGCAATTTCTAGCTCAATGTTGTCAACTTGTATTTTTGTTTCCTCTACGAAATTATTGAACATGATCTTAGTTTTTTGTAGGTTCATCTTGAGTCCAACTTCTTTACTTCTAGTTGAGAGCTCCTGTACCATGTCTTGGAGTTCTAATGGGTTCGTTGAAAAAATAACAATGTCATCAGCAAACCGCAGATGATTTAAATATTCACCATTTATTTTTATTCCCTTGTTATTCCAATTTATCAGCTGAAAAATCATCTGTAAAGCAGAAGTAAAAAGTTTTGGAGAAATGGTATCTCCCTGCCTCACCCCTTTGCCAAGTTTGATAGTTTTGGTATCTTTATGTAACCGAAATTTTGCACTTGCATTTTTATACACACGTTTCAATATGTCAATGTACACATCCTCAATGTCTGTTGATCTTAAAGAGTTGATGACTGCTGATGTTTTAATAGAGTCAAAGGCCTTCTCATAGTCAATAAATGCAACACACAATGGAAGTTCATATTCATGTGTTCTTTCAATTAATTCTCTTAATACTTGAATATGGTCCACTGTACTGAATCCACTTCGAAATCCAGCTTGTTCTCTTGGTTGAGCTGCATCTAATTTTTTCTGCAGGCGATGTGTTAGCACTTTTGTGAAGATTTTATAAATAGCAGGTAACAAGCTAATTGGTCGGTAATTTTTTAAATCCTCTTTATCACCTTTTTTATGCAAAAGAATTACTGTTGCAGAATCCCATTGGTTTGGTATGTTACCGCTGTTAAGACATTTGGTAAAGAATTTTGCAAGTATGTCTTCTACATATTCTCCAGCTTCTTTTAGGATATCTAATGTAATACCATCATCACCAGGGGCTCTTCCTTTCTTCATACTTTTTATTGCAAATGAAACTTCTTCTTTTAAGATTTTAGGAGCTGTTCCTTCGACTATTTCAATGTCTTCGTTTAATCCACTGTTACTTTCGTATAGATTTTTGTAGAATTCTTCAACTCTTCTAAGTATTTCTTCCCTATTTCTTGTTACGGTGCCATCCTCTCCTTTTAATGCAATGATGTGTTTCTTCCCAATAGACAAACTCCCTTTAACAACCCTAAGGCTCTTGTTATTTTCAATGGCTTTCCTTACTAGCTCACAGTTGAATTTTCTTATGTCTTCTTTCATGCTTTTGCGCAGAGTTTTACAAAGTTCTATGTACTCAATCCTGGAACTGGTATTTCGATTGTCCACCTTCATATCTCTTCGCCTTCTATATATATATATATCTATATATATATTCATCCAATATTGATATACATCCAATTTTCGTTTAATTATGAATATTTTGTTATTTCTTTTGCATATTTTGCGTTATAATCTTGAAAACATTTACTGTTCTGGATATTTCCATACCATTGCATGCATGTTCTTGTGTAGAAATTTATTTTAACAAGTATTATTGAAAAAATCACTATAGTCAGAGCTGGGCAGTATCGAAAATACATGAATTTGAAATACGTACTTTTGATATGGAGTAGAACCTCCATATAACGAAATGGATGGTTCCATAAAAAATTCGTTATATTAATTCGCTAGGTGGAAACGATGTATACATGAACCAGGGCAGTGCAATATGATACCACAATTAAAATCCTATTTTTCAGTAAACGACTGTTTCTCATAAATGACATTCAACCATTTAAAAATGGATGTTTTTAAGTGTGAAATATACATGCGTATAAAAGAGAGTTGAACGATTATTACCTTAAAATGAAAATGTATTTAATGCTTCTTTCATACATGTTCATGCTTTTGTAAAAAAAAACCTCTTAATATCCTACTGCACAACAAATGGTGACGTTGATTCATCATAAAAGTGTTAACACTCCTGTGGGAAAAATATAATATCTGCATTTCTGGGAATCAAACCAGTAAAGAAGCGCAACAAATACTAGTATTCATAAAATACAGTGTATTTAAGGAAAATTGGTGCCTGTTCTTAGACTAGCAGCCTCCCACTGTATGGGACAACAAGCCACAAGTATATATGTGCAATGTAAAACTCTTTATTAGGGAGTTTAAAGTTCCTTAGGCGTGCCTCATTTTGTTTGTTTGCCACGTATTTTAAAATCGTATTGTATTCCCACGGTATTATTGAACCCGATTTTGCTAACGTGACCCCTCAATTTTCTGTTTTGGTCGTTAAAAATTTCGTTATATAGAAATTTATTCCGTTATATAGAAACACTTTCATATGTAACGACCATGGGGATTTGCCAAAACTTCACTATATGGAGAATTTCGCTATACGGAAGTACGTTATATGGAGGTTCTACTGTATTTGTACTTTGTATCGAACATACAAATTTTAGGTATTTTATATTGAAAATGCAGGTTTTATTATATTTTGGTTTTTCAAAATACATTTAAAAAATAAGAACTTCACTTGCAACAATACCTTGCTCAACTTGTTTGGCTCCGAATGAGACTTCCTGTGTTTTCGTTTAATAGCACCCCTAACAAGGTATATCAAAACACCAAGAAGCGCAGGTAATCCGTACGCGTGTTTGTGCCGATAACGTAGTGCGCGATAGCGCCACTAAAATTCATAGTAGGCGCATCAGCCGCCATTTTGTTGTAGAATTCCGGTTTCATTTACCTCAGCAATAAAGGTTTTCCACATTGGCGCAATGATCGCTGTTTTGGCAAAAAATAATCAAGCTGCGATTATCCGACGAATGTAAACTTTGGCGTAACTTTCAAAATGCCTCTAATGAGTACAATTCGCAACCACGATCGCGTGACACAATGGAAGAAAATGGCCGATATGCACCAGCTCCCTTTTTAAGAGCCTTATTTGGGAGCTTGAGGGATGATATAAACGTTTGACAAATAGCCAACTTTGTATTTGCCATATTCAAGAAAGACCATCATTTTGGCGCGCGTTTTGCATTTTAACAGAAGAATTAAGCACATCCTTATTTATTACAATGGAAATAAATGTATTTCATACTGAAATTCAGAAAATTTATAAAACTTTTACCTCACGAAATTATATATTTTTATTTTAAATTTCTTCAATAACAAAATATTGAATTCAAATAATTTGAATTATTTGGAAGGCGAGCTGCACACAACTTGCACATATTGGGTATATGACCCTGGAATATATATAATTGCAAAACTTAAAATATGCTTAAAATACTTGTTACCTAATCATCCCTACTGGAATGTTAGAATATGTGAAAAATTCATATAAATGAAATGTTATCTAGTACTTCCCTACACTTTTATGGAATATAAAATACACGAAAATATATATACGCATATATATTTTTGTGTATTTTATATTCCATAAAAGTGTGGGGGAGGTACTAGATAACATTTCATTTATATGAATTTTTCACATATTCTAACATTCCAGTAAGGAAGATTAGGTAACAAATATTTTAAGCATATCTTAAGTTTTGCAATTCAACACGAACGTCTTTATTTAATCGAACATTCTATATTCTGAAAAAGTAGAAATTTCCATGAAAATAGCATAGTTTATGGTGTAGTTGAATCAATTATAATTTCATTTGTATATCAGTTAAGGAAAATATATTTTTGTTTAAAATTCACCAGTTTGCAAAAATTCGAACATTATTTGATGTTTACTTAGAGAAACGTGAACGGTGATTCGTTTTTGTTTTAAACAGTGGAGCTATTGTAACATTGGACAATGCGATTGCGACTTCGTTTGAAAAATATATAATAATGCTAAAAATACGCTTAGAGTCTGATCTTAGGAAGAAAGGAGCTTGTATTTTTTGTAAAAGAAGGATTGTGTTTGAGTGAATGAATAACAATAAAGTACTAACGTTTATGTTTCGACGTACTTTGAAATAAACAAACTGCTATTGAAAATCTATCTTCAATGAAAGAAGACAGCAAATATTTGATTTTCAAAGAGTATTTATTATCCTGAAAAGATTGGTTCATCCGTAAATTTCCATCGTATTTTAAATGTAACAAACGGTGTGGTGCCGTTCTATTGATAAAAAGGATCGGTTCAGATCTTTTCGCACAAAAAACACACATTATTTTATTTCGGGATGACAACTTCTTTTGTGTAGTAACAAATTTGTGTTTAAGAAGTTGCCGTCTTAGTAGAATTCCCGTGCTAATTGTCTGTGAAATTGAGTTAAATTGACTTTGTTATTTTCTGAAAGCATTTGCTACCCATATCTGTAATTTTTGATAGGGCATAGCCAAAAAAAAGGAAACACTTAAATATCTGTAGTTCATTTAGAAAGATGCTTTAGGACTTCCTCAAAACACCCTTTCGGACAAAAAGCATATGAAAAGCAAGTATTAAATAATTTTATAACATACATACCGCACAATAAATGATTTTATGATTGCAAACGTAGTTCATTAGAATAATGTACGAGCGATCTCATTTTGATTGGCGCAGAATGACTCTTACTGTGCTTGTTCCATAAAAATATAACCAGTCGACCAGAAGTTAATCAGAACGTTATAAAATTTTAATTCTATAGAATAGATTATAAATTGCCGGAAAATGAAAAAGGAACACCAAGAAAAAAATGCTGGACGGTTATGAAATTTGTGTGGGTGGAACACACGTAGGCGTGATCTTAATTTCAGAATCTACCGGTTACCGCTTACGACAAAACATGCTATAATATGCAAATTACAGTCGGTGCTTTTTAAGCAGAAGGGCGAAGTGGATGCAGTCAGTCACCAAATTATAGACACTTTCGAAGACTCTGAAGAAGCTACAATAAATGGACGTGGAAGACGTGTAAAATTTCAGCAGTTATCGAACTTTGAGAGAGGGACTCAGTGAGGCCGGTTGGTTGATGTCCCACACATACTCAATGGGAGCAACTCCGGTGAACGTGCTTGCCATGAAAATTGTCTCGCTACTTGAAGTGTATGTTGCTTTGCACGTGCCGTGCGTGGGCGGGCATTGCCATGCTGGATTACATCATTATGAACCAACCTTACAAATGGCACAACAATTGGCTGAATGATACTTCGGATATACCGAGTGCTGTTTAATGTGCCCGGTACAAACACTAGTTCTGTACTGGAGTGATAGCTGATCGCTCTCCGTATGAGGAGATCAGGCGCAGGCCCTGTGTTGCGAAGGCGGATGAAAGAAAGGCGTAGATGCGCCCCTGTGCGTCTGCGAATAAGCATACGGCCATCTGAGGCTCCCAAACAAAATCGCTTTCATCGCTGAAAACTACATATCGCCATTACGCTCTACAGTGCAGACATTGCCATCACCACTGAAGCCGTTCCCAACGGTGGGTTGAAGTCAGGGGAACACTTGCATATTTTCCGATTTCCAGTAGACGGTTAGGATAATTCGCATGGTCACCCCATGTACAACAGCAGCTCGAATTTGCGACGCAATAGATGTTCTGCTTGATAACGCCGCTTTTCTTATGCGTCGATCTGTCCGCTCAGTCAGTATATGAATCCCGATTCCACTTCTCGTGTGGGAATGTTCCTCGGACCATCAATGCTACCATGGTACCATCACCGATACTTCCCGTCCAATTCGCTCCTCAATACGACGATACGACCAACCGGCCTCATGGAATCCCACTAGACGACCTCTCTCTCAATAATTGCTGAAATTGTACACGTCTTCCACTTCCAGGTATTGTAACTTCTTCAGAGTCTTCGCAAGTGTCTATAATTCGACTACTGATTACACCAACTTCACCCTTTTCCTTAAATACCACCGACTATAATTTGCATATTATGGCATGTTTTTGCGTAAGCATTAACCGGTTGATCCTAAAATTAAGATCACGCCTACTTGTGCTCCATCCCATTAACATATGCAAATTTCATAACCATCCAGCAATTCCTTCTTGGTGTTCTTTTTTCATTTTCCGGCAATGTAGCATACGTATTATTATTCTCGTAGAAATTTCTGTAGTATTTTTGTTTATCTTACATACGTATATGTCGCCGATGGTTTAATTTCTTTAGAATAAGGTGTTTCTTGCGATGTATATCTCTGTCTCTGTAAAGATAATTCAATTTTGTAGGTCAATTTTAATGACACGATGAGAACAAATTTAGAAATACACTTGAAACTGATTTTATATAATGTAAAATGTATACGAAATTATTAAATCTCATTCACCCCGACCGATGCATCCACATACAAATGTTATACACAGTAGCATGGAATATTGTACTTTGACAACAGCGTTAGCAATGGCCTTTTGATAAATAGCCCGGAATTTCCGTTTTTTTCCTTTTAAGCACAAAAGCATCTTACCCTTTATTTCGCCATTCCGTCCTAAAGTAGGCATTATTGTACAGGAGTGAGTGCTGCCAAAGGCGGATACCACTTATAAAGTAATTTTCTTTTCATCCTTATATTTAAATACCCTGTCACTTGATATTAAATAATTAAATCCACTTCGATCACTATTTAAGATTAGGCCTGCGTCGTATCCCTTTGATAATAACGTGTACCCAAAATAAATTCAGTAGTACTGTTTTTATTATTTTCATTGTTTTCGGTATTATTTTGGTGATATATTTGGTCACTTTCGGATAATTATTCTATATATTTTCTTTCTAGATTGTATATAATTTTTCAAACATTGAAACTTACGAAATTGTGTTCCTTTCACAATGGCCGACTTTCTTATATCGATGTTATAAACTGGCAGGTATTTTTTTCTCAATCATGCGATTTTTTAATACAAATTAGGTAATCGGATTGTATTCCGCTTTATTTGTATTACCACCAGATAAATACTATTTAAATTCTGGTATGAAATTTTTGTCATTAACTATGAAATATCTGTTTTTGGGTCTGTGAAATTTTTGGCACGTGTCGTAAAAATTAACAATATTGTTCATCACTTTGATGGGGATTGATTTTTTTTTGTTTAGCCTCATCTGAATTTTCTTTGTATTTCGTATCAGAAGAATTGTCCACTACAATACCTTACTCCAAAATAATTACATTTCCATAGCAATCAGGGTTATTGACTCTTTTTAAAATCCAAACTATACTCTTCCTCCACAATGTCTTTAAAAATCAAGTGTTTAACTACAGAAAAAATTACTTGTTTTTTTATAAATTCTTCTTGGATGATTACCGAAGGTTCTGTGCAGTATTTTGCAATTATTAAATTTTCAATATTTAAATAATAATGTTAAAAGCATTTATTTTTCTTTAAAACATTTTTACGTTTCAACAGATCAAAAATAAAACGCGAAGCGCTTGCATAATGTAGTCACCGCAATCGGTTTATTAATATAAGAAAAAATCACCAAATTCTAAAAAGCCATCGAGGTTGCCATAAAAACCAGTGTTTTGGTTTTATTCGAAAACAACTTCATTTGCAACTGCGTACATTTTATCAATTTAATTTCCTATTTTTTACATTAAACATATCTTATTTTTTATTACTAAAAGTTTTTGGTTTGGAATTTCGCTAGAACAAAACTCATACGAAATTATAATCAAGCCTCAAAATAAAACATTTTAAAATTTTGAGTGATCATAAGAAATGAAATTATGAGTTTAGTAGAAATTTGACTACGTATTCGTGGTAATGAAGCCAAGAACTTTAAAATGTACTCGTACTTTAAATGCACTTTAAAATGGTCTCGATGTGAAGTACAGAGGACCCCAGAAGTAGTTGCCTTGTTAGAAATCATATTTTACTTCATTGCGATATCTCTCGTCAAGCTTAAAACTATATTGAAAACGCAATTGCACTTGAACAATTGCACTTGAACCATTGCACAAAAGAAAGATGCAAATCGATGGAAATGAATTCCCTAATTTTTGCTCGACGAGCAAGTAAAATAGAATGTTTTCACACTACTTTTAAAATAAATAGGAACTGAATGAAACAACGAAATCCTTTAAAAAAATTTCAAAATTCGTCATTATGATAAGGTATAGATCTTCTCTAAATATAAATTTAATCTCGCTAAAAACAAGAAAAATCATTGAGTTTAATTCCACTTTTTTATTATTTCTTTCGAAGCAAAATTCCAGTCGTCGCGAAACGGAAATAATTTAATAGATTTAAAGGCCATGCCTTTTCAACAATATTTGAATTATGATAAATAAATGCAGATGTATTACAGCAGATGAAATACTTTGATGACCTTAAGAACTATTTTCGGGG
>QLNU02014802.1:118013094-118023551 GCA_006491805.2 Dysdera silvatica | reverse complement strand
ATATATATATATATATATATATGGCCTGCAAAAGGGTTGCTGGTATCTAACTGGAAGGAGACCCACACGCTGAACGTATGTGACGATGTGTGGAACCGGCCAGGCCAGTAACCTAGTGTCCTACCCCGCCTTCAAGTGGTGCAGGCTGAGCTTTCTATTTATGTGGCAAATTAATATTTGCTACACGGATAGAAAGGCGGAAGGGGAGGGCTAATTCACCAACCCGTCTAGCCAGCGTGGTGAAATTATGGCTAATTCCTCCATTATGTTGACACACCAGAAACCATGGCCCCTAGTCTCCAGGTGCTGGAGTGCTCCTGATCAAGGCAGCGGTCAGTGTGGCATGAAAGCAGGGGGTGCTAAGAATCACTGGAATGGCCCAGGCTGCCGTTTGTTATTGACCTTGGCTACGTTTAATGGACGATTCTGATGAATATGATGATATAATGATGATGATATATGTATATATATTTGTATTATTGTTTTGTAAGTGGTATTTTTTATGTTAATATTAAATTTGTTACACAATTTATTTCTAATTTCTGCGAAATTCGAAATTTTCTCCGCGATCATCCGGCAAATGTTATATATTTTCGGGTAAAAATTACTGGTCCACGTACGACCTGCGGATAGAGCAATCCTATTACACAATGTTTTTATTTAGTAACGTAATAATTATTTATATTACGGTTTGTAAACTACGTTCGTTTAAATGTCAGTGTTGCGTTTTTTCCGCCATTGTTTTTTTAAATTTCCACGAAACTCGATATTTGTCCTGCGACCGTCACATGAATATGACAATTTTTTTCCGTGAGAAAATTACTGCCCTAGCTATAGGTATTGGGACGTAGAAATGAAAGAAACATATTTTTTAATTTATATTTCTAATTTAACTGCCCGTATGAAATTTTGCTACAGAACAGTTAATATTCCACTTTCTGCCTATGAATTTTTCCAATTTTATCTTGAAAGAAAAAAAGAAAAAAAATATCATGGAATGAACAATAAAGATGAATTTAAACAAGCCCGGTATGAAAGGAAGTAAACAAAATAAAATTATGAATATTTGGAATATTTATAAATCCTATTTATCATGTTAGTGCCACGAAAAACTGTAAGTAGTTTGTCACACGGATATTTTTTTTATGAAAAACGGGAGGAAGAAAACTAAATCCATGAGAAACTGTGGTATAACAACATTATTCAATTAGATTTTTTCCTGGATGCATCCCCTTACATATAATCCTGGGGTGTCCATGAAATGTACTTTTTACATAACAGTACCACGTTTTGGACATTTTTAAAGAAATTAACAATATTTATTTAAATCATATAAAAAGGTGCAGAATAGAAATTAAATGTCACACTAAATATAATTAAACGATAAAAAATTATCGCTTTATACTCAAATTTGCTTCTTATTGTAGCCTGCTTGTGAATACTTAGCTGATATTTTGTGAAGATTGCGTTTTACATGTCACGAGACCTAAAAGAGGTAGCATATTATTTTGCGAAATTTTCCAGTATTCTATTTCTTGTTTTTATACTAAACAAACCAACAATTGAAATTTACATTTTCGAAATCAAGTACTGACCTTACCAAGAAAAATTAAACGTATTTGCTCATAAAAGCAACTATATTGGAATTCTATTACAAGAGCCGAGGGAAATAGGGAATTGAAGGTACGGAAAATTCTAAATATTACAAAGATTCCATTAAATTGGACTTAAGAAATTTACTTCGGGTAAATTACATATGAGTTGCGATTAAACTCTCTGTTGGTTTAGGAAGGTTTTTTTTCAGAATTAGAAGTAGTTCCAATGTTCTAAACTAAGTATCTGTTTTCTAATCTCAGGAACGTTTCTGGAACTCCTATTTAATTGGTTTGCACAGCATTTATCTCTATTCCAAGTTCTAATTTGCTCCTAAGGGAAAGGTAGGTAATCCGCTTAAATCTTTTTTTCTCAGCTTTAAATAAAACACATCATCTGCGCAAAAAATTAAAGTAGATCTCAAATTAATTGGATTAAATGATATGAATTTTGAAGGTAATTTTTAACTAGAATTAATTACACTCCCATACAATTTATGAAATCGGTGCTACTTTTTTATTATATATATTGTCCCTTTAATTCCAAATATATTTGTTATAAAGAAAAATATCAGATATTTTTCACCTGTCATTTTAACTGGTATTTTCGTATTTTTCAAGATCTGGATTCGGTTTAGAGGTAAGGTGATCGTAAATTGTCTAAACGGAGAGATTTCTTAGAAGAAAAGCTGGGATATTTTTCTTCAAGGAAATACTGAGGGAAATTTTTCCGAAAAAAAGGGAATTTGTGTACTTTAAAGAAAAACTATCTTTTAACTTTGCTTACCTGAAAGTTAATATAAAACACAAACATAATAGCGTTTCTTTACTACCTACTTCTATATGTTCTGAAGTACTTAGATCATAGCTTTTTTTCGCTGTATCTCGAATTAAGTGTATTCTACATATACATTCTGAAGGATATGCGTTTTATAAAAAATTCTTTTTGGTTCTTAGTTTGAATTCTGTAATTAATTTGAAATTGTGGACATTTTTGCTGACTTTTCACTGAAAACAGTGCAATTCTAATTGCAAAACTATTCTGATTATAAAAATTAATTAGACAAAAAAAAGAATACAATTCTTGCTAAGAGGCTACGTATTTTTTCTATTTATAAATAACTTCTGGAAGGTAATGGGGAATAAATTTTTTCATGTTAATATATTTTTTAATTTTCTTCAAATTAAATCAAAAGCTTCTGACTTTTGCAAATTTTTTTCTCAACTTTTACTGCGAAATATATTAAAATACAAGAACATTTATTATTTTAGTCATTAGAAAATATCTTATGTCAAACTAATTTGTTTTTATGAGGAAAACTGAAAATAAAAATATGAAATAAAATTTTTAAAGCGTACTTAATAAAAAATATAAGCCACAAATAAAGAAACATTCGATCGATCACGTCCACAGACGCAATTTCTTTTCAAATAAAGAAAAAAGGTACAAACTACCATTGAAATTGCTTTTTTCTATCCCCGATTTAAAGTTTTAGTATATAATCGCTGTTTAATGTATATGTAAAAATATTAGTATTCAAATTTTTATTGTTTTTTATAAATTTTGCATAAAGAACTTTATTCTAATTTTATTTTATTGCATTTATACTTTATATGAAAATGTTTTTGTTCGCGGAGAGCTGACAATTACTTTTATTTTATTAAATATTCGACAGCGGTAAAAATTTGCATGAAAATATGATCGTTGATGTAATACGCAAAATTGAAATTACAACAAAAAATACAATTTACAACCTATTTATTGAGTATAATCCTAACAGTGTTTTATTAGTATTATACGCAGTAAATAGATTGCAAATTGCATTTTTAGTTGTAAAGAATTTGGAAATTTATACTAAAACAACTGTATGTCTGGTCATTCAAACACGTAATTTGTTTAATCCAAGGGCAATAAAAGTTTAGAAAATCAAAAATCTTATAGTGACATGGGCGTCTATATGAGTACTTCTATGGGGCTGAGAAACATTATTACCATCCCCTCAAGGCTGTCCAACATTTTAGCAAATGTACAAGATACCAAAACGCTACAAAAATAATTGATATTGCTTGACAATTAGTAATGAGCTATAAAGTGTCTTATTTTAAAATGTGACTGTAAAACTTTTGAAAATAAATGCATAGCATATTCGGGCAAATAAAATTTTTAAACGGATAGAGGGGAGGGGCTTGAGCCCCTCCCTGAATTTGAAGCTGTAAATATAGAAACGTACCACAAAATGCAAAATTCATGACATTTTAATTTGAAAATTCTCCTCTTAATATTTAATTCTTTCAGAATTTCGTATTGGGTACTATTGTGACCTACATAAAAGTATTATTTCATTACTGTATACATATGATGTCCGATCAGATGCTGTTGAAAATGAATAAGTGGATTCATTCAACTAACGACAATCATTGCTATGTTAGTTAGGTTATAACTAATATAGTAATGTGTAAGTGTTAGCAAATCATTTTCAAATAAATAAGCCGAAGGCGACTTATTCGCGACAGTCTGTATTTCGTCTATTTATATCTGAAACAAATTTAATGTTTCGTAATGAAGCTTGAAAGTCGATGTAGCGTGTATGATACAGACAATATATATAACCTGTGTAAGGTATACACCGAAGCTTAGCTCTAAACGTGCTCAACTTAGGGAAATGTCCAATATAGATTTTAGGTATCATTTTGTAAGATTACCCTTCTCTAACACCATTGCCAAATATTTGTCAACTCAAAGAGTCACAGGGTGAATATTTTGTAATTTTTTCGTCGGGAATGTATTATATTCAATAATTCTAACACCCACTGTTTGTCTCAAACTGGATCATTTTTAGGTCTAAAAGAAAAAGAGACATCGTTTTCGACCAAGATTCGAAATTGGAACTCTCCGTTGAACCCAAAGCGCCTTAACCCCTAGGCCGTCGAGGATGGGAACGAAGCCTCCTTTTCTCCGTATATATATATAGTAGACAACATATATACTGATATACAACATCCATATGCAACCACATACATATTGATCTTGACGGAGTATCTCATACATACTTACTTCATTAAATAAAACCAATAATCATATTTGAGGACGGATTTTTGCAATGCCAACCTTGACTTTAAAGAACACTTCATGAAAAGGAATCTGCAGCACTTCAAACTGACGAAACAACACAGGGGAAGTTTACTGTGCTAAGTTATTAAATTAAATAAACTTTTAAGTGTAAATATATGTGGAAAAAGAAAGATTCTAGAAGGGCACACCCGTGGGATGAAGCATGACAACCAAAAGGCATCCAAACCATTACCTCAAAAATATAATGTAAATTACTTTAAACAAACGACAAGATAGTTTTAATTAAAAAATACTGAATGGTACCTAGCGAAGAGTAAATGAGACATACAGCTGTACTTGAGATAAATCAAAAATGTGTTTTCTACATGATTTTAGAGTATTTCCAAAATATTCATGGTTTAATACTACATAAAAAAATCAATGCTGCAAAGCTAGTATGGAAAATACTTTTGGTTTCGTAATTACCATCTTTTCTGGCTCAGCCAACCGATTTTAATTACATCCGATGCAAGCGACTAGACGAAATTCCTGAAATACTCATATTTAAAAATGGTTTTTACATTTTATAAATTTTAATGAAATACATGAAGTAAAGTATTTGTTCATTGCTTTCTTAGAAGTAGGATATTAAACAATTTTTTGAATTTTTTTTTCGGCGAAAACCCACAAAATGAAAAATATGCGCTGGTTTTGTGCAAGAAATTATAATTTAGTTTTAAGTGGCTCGCTTTATGTCGATGTTTTTGTGAACGGTGACATTCTTCATTTCGATTATTGTACCACGTTTAACAGATCATTGACGTGGACGAAACATCCTACATTTATTTAGCACACATGTGATCTGATTCCACACTTATTCTCAGAGAAAACTAAGGTCTGTCGCACAGAAACAGACGAAAGAATTCTGAAAAAAATGAATCATTTAAGATTTAGTAAACTGAATAAAAAGTGTGAGCCTTCTACTATCAAAGTGCTTTCAAATCGATGTAGTTTTTTATTTTTAGCTGTGTATGCAAATTAATTCTTAAAATTGTGTGGATCCAAGCAAAATTTTAGGAAGAACGTATTAGTGTAGAATATCCATTACACAAATCCGTTTAGACAGTCTGCATCGGTAAATGAAAATTTGCGATTAATCATATTATATGCGTCAATTCAGATGTCCGACACTGATTGTGATATTAATTAAAAATACTTACTTTTATAATAGGTATAATATGAAAGGAATTTTATTGTTCTAAAATACAATCAGTACTCTATTTTTACCCCGAAATTATTTAGAAAATCTTACAAATGTTTGTAATGGATATTTAATATTCGCAATTTAGATTTTCTTTGCTTTGAAGCTGTATCACGAACTAATTTCACAGATTTTTTTCCGAAGACGCAATATACAGTTCCGTCCATGATGCACCCCAAGGGAAACGTAATAACCATGAACCTGAGGTAGATTACAGAAGTTTCTTTATAAAAGGGAGGCCGCTAAGAGAGTTTCAACTTCATTTAAACATTTTTTCATATCTCATTAAACAAAGCGTGTTGCTAATGTTAATAAATATTTTTATGTTACATTTTCTAAATCCGCTCTATTGAAATGTATGGATAATCGTTTAGAAGAAATAAAATGTTTGTAAAAATTAAACACTAGCTGTAGTATTAACACATGCAAGGTAATAAATATATTGGAAGAATTTTGAGCAGTGAAATTATTTTTAGTCCTTTGTAAATATTTCCTTAATTTTAAATTTAAATAATTTACATATTTAGTTGGATCACCAGGCAATGTTAACAGATAACTAAATGGGAGATTTACTGGTTAATTACAATTTTAATTTCCTTTTTCAAGCCATATCACAAAGGTCAAAATATTAAAATTAGTAAAGATGGAATCATTTCAATAAAACTGAAAAAATGTATGTATAAAACTTAGATGTAGGTTCATTCTAAATATCCGATCGACAAAAACTCCTTAAAAACAAAAACAAAAAATGGTGGAATGATTTCGATACTGTTAACGTTTTGACGTTGCCCTTTTACATTACCTAAAATATAAATTCTAAAATATGCAAAGTCCAGAAAAAACGTGCATTATACCCTTGCTTGGTTCGAACTAACGATCTTTGCTTAACCGTCGCAACTATCCAAATTAAAAATTAAATTACGAATATTGTATTCTTTCCCTGGATACTCGACAAAGCAGATTACATTAAAAATACATGAAGGATTTTGATTTTCAACACTTCAAAAGAGAGGAGCTAAAATCATAACGCTTAATTTCTTTTTGTTCCATACGAAAAATGACAGTATTATGTTGCTTCATGATTTGTGAACGTTTTAATTGCTTGTTTAAATAAGAAAATATGCGCTGTATTTAGGTTTATATCGACGTTTAATAAAATAAATACACATTTTCAGCAAAAGGATCCATAATAACTCTTTGTTTAATATCAGTGTATGGCTTACGAGTACCCAGATAGTAAAGATTGTCCTAGAGATAGATCTCCTAAGGATATCCAGAACGTCCTCAGGACGTTCCTATGAAAATCTTTGCTATCTAGGTGCGGGCTTTCGAGAGAAAACTGCACCCTTTCTCAAATGGCGACAGAACAAAGCGAGAGAGAGCGTCCTAAGTTTGCATACATGCTTGCACCTAATTAAACCCTTTCTGAAGAAATTTCTTTTCCGTATGACATCGGATAGCCACTCCCAACTCGAATTTTGGTGAAAACCTTATATGGCTCCGAGCGTGGTTTAGAAACTTTATTAGCACTATTTTCCAAGCAGTAGATCTTCCACGATTTTCTGAAAACTTATTAACTAAGTTCATTACGGTTTGGAGTACGGTTTCCATAGAGTCTCAGACTGGTTCATCATATTCCTCAAGAACATGTTCTACTATTATTTCGATTCTCTGACATAACGCATTTGTTCCTTTCTTCGTTGACGTATCGATCTTACCATTCAGCTAATATGCAACTTGCCACAGGTCCTGAATTTTTTGTAAATAGCCCCGAAGGAAATAGTGCTATTTACCAGGAAGTGTGATATGAAGGATACTTGATAAATATGAAGGTCGATATGTCTATCGAAAATCGAATATAAGCGGTCAGTAGCCAGAGGAGACAATTTGTACCATTGGCGACGTTGGTTTCCGTGGGTGTAATTTCCTATAAGGAATGTCCTGAGATAAAAATTCCCAGTAAGCCGGTATATATATAGTATATCTTAATATTTTCCTGCATCCCTCATTCTGCTTCCATTTAAAAAGACAATTTGTACCATTGGCGACGTTGGTTTCCGTGGGTGTAATTTCCTATAAGGAATGTCCTGAGATAAAAATTCCCAGTAAGCCGGTATATATATAGTATATCTTAATATTTTCCTGCATCCCTCATTCTGCTTCCATTTAAAAAGACCAATTTGCTCTGGAAAATTCGCCGCCTTGAACATTACACCTGTTCTAAAGTAACTGTTGGTCTTGATGTCTAATACTGACTCTCACAATATACCAATCATAACATTCTCCCTTGATTAAATACTAAGAAGACGGTAATAAATACTTAAGCGTTTTTGTGGATTTCGAATGAAATAAGGGTAAAAGGAGGAGTATTTTTGAGAAACCATTAAAAACACACCTTGCTAAGCTTGCATATTTCAATTTAAATAATATAAAAAAATTAAAAGGGGCTCCTAAATTATTTTCTCGATGGTAATACATTCCTAAATGACTTTCGCCGTATTCCTGCTCTTTTCTTCTTGGTTTTGATTTTAATTTCGTCATTTTTAATCTGAAAACGTAATTTAAAACACACACGAAAATATTTCTCCTACGTACTGAACTTAAAAGAACGTATATTTGATGGATTTGAACGATATTTGAACCTGCAAATTATAATTTCAAGAATAGGTTTGAGGTGAAAGAAACGCAATGAATTGGAAATACTCATAAAAATTTTACTACGTAACTACCGATACCCATTTATAGAACCAATCTGTCACATACAACTTTGCGTTAATGTTTGTATTGAGTTTACCTATAGATGTCTTTATTTTTGTGTAAGCCAAAGTCTTCCATCAATTTTTTTAACCATCTCCTTAATGATGGGAAAGGCAATTTATTGCTCAACGTCGCTCATTCTAAATAGTACCACCAAATGATGAAATCCAATATTAACCTTGTAGATTGCATTCTGAAATTATGGTGCATAAATAATCGATATCTTGGAAATTTCGCTCTCCCATTATGTACAATAAATTAGGAATGCAGGGGATTGCAGTCATTTTTCGTCGATGGTCACCATCGAATGCAAATTATTGATTGTATTGCAATATTTTCAAATCAGTAATGAAGCTGATTCGTATGGAAGCTTCATAATAATTATTGAAATATTGTCATACAAATTCTGGCAAAAATTGTCCGATCACCTGTTTCTGCAATGGCACCATACACATATAATTTTTTCTACTTTTATATGTTTGCATTTTATGCGAGCTCATATTTTAAGTGAATGAAATCATGATATAATAGTATATAATTCATAAAATGTAAACTTTCTATTAGTTCAGAAGTAATGTAAGTTTTTGTTGAGCAACTAGAGACCAGAAAGGTGGCCATCATAGGCAAAACCTTTTTCTCAGAGAAGTACTGTTTGAACTCGGGATTATTTCACATATTTGGTTCCATTGCTTAAATTCATGTAAGTCGCTTTCAAATATAGTAAAAATGGACATAAAGATATGTGTATACGTGTGTGAGAGTATATGAAGTGTGTGATGAAATGCAATTTAAATATGTACTAGGTTTATGTTAGTATTAATTACTCGTATTATCAATTCATAGAACAGCGCAAAATTCCCACGGAACCAGCCAAAACTTTTAAAACTCTGATATTTCCAAGGGGTTTGTCTTGAGGTGATATCTGCCTGCAAAACCCGTCGTTAGGATTCATAAAGTTCTAAGGTAAAGATCCAGCGATCCGCCCGTTGTCGAGGTACACATACCTCATCATAGCATAAAATTATATTTAAACTAATTTTCTGCTTAATTATCATTTTATTAAAGTTTGTTAGACATTCAAAATATTCAGGGAATTTTTCACAACGTTAATAACGTATCTGCAATATTTATGAATAATACTCAACGCGTTTCGGGCGAACAAATCGGCCGCCCTTCTTCGGGATTGCACGAAGCTAAAGTGTCAACAATCAGAGGTGAATCCATTCACCTGGTTGCATCGTAGCCATTACGATGGTTTTCTGTAAAAATCGATTACATCTGTAATATTGTGTTGGTTGACATGCGGCCAAATTTCTAAGAGTCGAATACAGTAAGAAAACGTTTGAAAAACACGGGAAAAACGGGTTTATTATAAAGAGAAAGGCGCCGGGAAAGTGGAGGCAGTCTGTGAGGTGGATTTAAGATGATTTTTCCAGGCGGAGGTGAAGGAGGGTGTGGATCTGTGATCGTTCACTATGGTATCTTGAAGTTTGTTGATGAACAAGGCTTCAACACAGTCGATTTCGATAGGTGATCTGGGTTGGTGAATTATGCGAGGATCAGAGAAGTTGAATTTATGGTCTTGTTCAAGGCAATGGACTGCTTTCGACGATTTATGGATCTCGGGCTTAGCGATGTATCGTTGGTGTTCTTTTAGTCTACGAGCCAGTGCACGTTTTGTTTGATCAACGTATGGAAGTCCACACTGACAAAAAACCTGGTTGACCCTCCCCACAACGCTGGTAAACACTGATGCTGTCCTTGGGTTCTGATGGACTGATTTTGTTTACTGGAG
>QLNU02014802.1:117989020-118012994 GCA_006491805.2 Dysdera silvatica | reverse complement strand
CAAATCTTTCAAGGCCGTTTGAACAGGTTTAGGCAGATTTAGAGAAAAGTTTTTTGGAGAGTTGGACGCTACAGTATGCATAATGAGATGGCGGACTCGTCTTTCTACGAAGGCGAAATTTTGCTGCATTTAAAAGATTTCTCAATAGGAGAAATAAGTTCTGGTATTGAAGGAAGACGCGATTGAATGAAGTTGAATCAGAGTGCGTATAGTTGAGCATTAGAGAGTAGGAAGCCAGACAGCTTGACCACCGGACGGTTAAATTTGTGGGAAGACCCAGCGTTGGGACTTCTAGGCGGAGTGGTAGGCAAAAGTAACTTGGTGAACTTCTTCGAGAAAACTTTCGACTCTTAGAAATTTGGCCGCATGTCCACCAAAACAGTATTCCAGAAGTAATCGATTTTTGCAAAAACCATCACAATGGCAACTATGCAACTAGACGAATGGAAACACCACTGATTGTTAACACTTTAGCTTCGCTCAATCCCAAAGAAAGGCGGCCAATTTGTCCACCCGAAACGCGTTGATTTTTATTCATAAATATTGTTGATATGTTACTAACGTTGTTATCAAAATTCCCTGTATATTACTCGTATGGAATCGTCATTTTTTACTACTTATTCAAAATATTATTGCCCTTGCAAAACCAAATAATAAATCATAATAAAAGATTTTTATCGCATGTAGAAATTAATTACTTTTATCAAAATAGATAAATCTGAAGATGATTAAAACAGAAGCCTCTTTATTACTGTGACTTGAATATTTCAGAAATCTGGATGATAATTTTTGAATACAATAAATTAAAAACGAAGTAATATATTAACTTAATAAAATTTTCGGTGTGATCATAGCTTGATTTTTGGTTAAGATTAATTGTCAAATATTTAAGAAAACCATTTATTTTCATCTTTCAAATAAAATATTCTTTAGCGTATTTCATTTCGTTAAATAATTTTTTAAAGACTGCATAATGTAACCAGGGTTTTGAAAGCCGTAAACGATATTTCAAATTCAGCATTGGTTGAATTAAATGCCGGCATTCAAGTCTTCTTTTCCCGAAATGGAAATTAATTTGCAATTATATTTGATCTATGCTAGAAAGGATTACAAATCTGATGACAGAGCGGAACAGAGATATCGGATTTACACCCACATGAAGGATGAATACAATATTCAATGTTGCACAATTTCCATTAATTTTGATTTAATAAACTTACATCGTGTAAATTGCTTTGAAGGTTGAATTGGGGCTGTGAAACTCCCAGTCGCTTTAGAAATTTATCCTGCAGGGTAACTTGCAGTCAACAATCGCAACCTCCTTAACGCTCCAATCTAATTAACTTCTCTCCAGTCTTAGGAACAATTTTGATGCTTCAATTTAATATGTTTGCACAGTCGTTATGCTTATCCTAATTTTCTCCTAACGAAATCTTGTAATATCCTCTTAAAATAAGTTTTATCAGTTTTGAACGAAACATGTGCTCAACAAAACTTCTAACGGATAAAAAAAAATTGGATTGAAAGACAAACTTATTCGAAAAGTTTTTATTTAAATAAAATTTAATTACAACTTGACCAAATATTCCAGCAGATGTTTTGCTCATATTATATTCTATATCCTTAGTCCGAAAATAATTTGTCGTCAAAGAGACTAGCAAATATTTTTCGCCCTTGTATCCAGAATATTTATTGAAATTTTCGTATACTGTCTTTAGTTTGTAAATGGGGTGATCATAAAATTTATGGTCCAAACGGAGATATGTTTTAAACGACAGAAACACTTCCCTTAAATATGCGAGGAATGTATATCCATATACTTTAAAAAAGAATCAAAACCTACTTCCATCTCTTATTTGAATGCTGAAAATGAGAACAAATTATAATAATAATTCCTAATACACTTTAACCCACTAAATCTTGGACTAGGAGAACTTAAAGAACTCAATTTTGACCCGCAGGGGTAGATTAAACATTCCTAGAAGTCACTTTAGACTCGGTGTTAATCGGGATCGATAAACAACGTTAATTAGAGAGTATCAATCTAATTGGCACACAGTTTGTTTGAAACCATTTTGAAGGTTTAACTGCAGTTATTTGCATCTTTTCAAGCTCTTACATGGTTGTAGCTGGTTTCAGCTACATTAATTCCAGCTCAATAAACATATGCAAGTTAGATGTAGAATTGCATGGCCATTTGAGGCTGAAATTTACTAACCTTGGATCCAATACGGCTAATCTACCCGAGGGCCACCAAATATACACGTTACATTGGCAATATGAGTAAATTTTTCTAACTTAATAAAATTCTTATAGTAATGTATTGCCTTAGATTTTATTTTATTTAATATACAGAAGACAAATAGTAAACACTTGTAAACAATTCAAAACATTACATGAAGTTCATTTTTCGATCTCCTGATTTTATTACTAAACTAGATGTCGACAATGAAATAGCAGTAAAACATTTGAGTACCTCCCGCTTTAATAAACATCTAATCCTATAATACGGTATAATTCTACAATGGGTTTTTATATGTAATTAAGAGAGCATGTAACTTTCCGAATTTTCAAGGACTTAAATAGATTTGTTAAATATTTTGAAATCCAAATTTTCATTAGAAAACTGGCGATAAAACAAAAACAATTTGGACCTTGTATTGCCATCAAATGTAAAAAAAAACAATATAAAGTACATTACTTTCCAAATTTAAAGTGCAAAAGTTCATTTCGTCTTGAAGATGTAGAAGAAAAACATTTCTCCTGCGATTTCAGCATGTGCCGTCATGTAGAATGAAATCCAATTGCCCAAAAAAATCATGAGAGACACTCTCAGAGGTTAGATTTCAGAAATAATTTTTCAGAGGTTAAGATCACGTAACTGTTGTTTTTTCCAAATAATATGGTTTTTAAATATGATTGGTTAATAATTTCATAAAAAATGCCACCACTTGCTTAATGTTGAATGGCTACCAAATTTGAAAACATTGACCTCTCCGTTCTATGTTTTTCTATTTTCAGAAATACTTTTGGTTGCAGAGATATTTTCAGTACATTTCTTGCGTACCAGGTACGTACGTTTGGAGAGTAAGTTAGTGCCAGTTCACAAAAAAGTAGTCCGATGGAACAGTTACGAATAACTGGAGGTGACTTCATAAACGGCCAAGCCGATTATAGCAGAAGGGGACCCAATTTCAGAACTGGTTTTCAGCGCAGACAAATGTTCGCTAAAATCCAGTTCTGAAATTGGGTCCCCCTCTGCTGTAATCGGCTAGGCCGTTTGTGACGTCACCTCCCGTTATTTCCAACCGTTCCATCGGACGAACATTCCGTGAACGAACAGTATACTGAATGAAAGATATCTTTAATTATAATTTTATTTGTATTAGAATGCATGAATTCTCGCCCTTTTTCGCTTTCTTTACTTTTCTTAAATTTCACAGGCACTGCTATATTTTGCACCTCCATTCGGAATACTTTTTTTAAAAAAATACTTTACTTATCAAAACTAGTTAGCTTAGATGGCTTTTTCTCTATAGCTGTTTAATATTTCGTCAAATATATATATATATATATATATACATGCCAAAAAATAATAGGATTTTTCTTATCATTCACATTTTGATAAAAAAAATATCAATTACTGCAGATCATTTTCAAATATATATCCTAAATATTGTCGTAAGTCTGGTAGTAAGATAAAACTTTTCACATTAAGCATCTGCAAAAACATTGCCGTAAATTTTAAAAATAATATATTAGTCCCTAAATATGTTTGGATTTTTTTTTAAAATAACATTAAGATCTAAGATCCATAACACCATAGGCCACTTATTTTTAAGGCATAAAATTTGAACTGTTATTTACTAATCACGATTTTGATGAAATTTCATTATAAAAGAAAATATTAATATACAAAATAATAGAAGAAATCAAAGGAGCTTTCTTCTTTAAACATTTAGTAACAATACTTTTAAAATCATTTGTGATTGTGGATAGAGCACGTCGACGCGTTTTAGACACGGGGGTTCTATCTTTCTCTTTCTTTGTCTTAAATATCACTTCAGTCGATTCTGCTGAAGGAGAGCAACCCCTATTTGAAACGCGTTAGTTCGATCTACACAATATAAAAATTGCTCTCTATAATGTTTTTTTAGCACGTAATATAGTTTTCATCATATCTCGCAGATTTAAAAGCTATAGGAATTTTTATATTAATTTAAATATAACAAATAATTTTCTATATTCTAGTTTGCAAACAATGGAATTTTTGAAAGTATAAATTGATAAAAATAGAAACTTTAAGAGGAACGTGCCAATTACCACGAACCCATGGCGTGCGCTATTAAAAATAAATAGGGAATTATTCTTAATTAACTGGATAATGAGCAAATGTCAAGAAAAATTCTAATATACTAGAACTCTCTTGTGAAGAATCAAAACTTTAAGAAACAAATTTGTTTCCATATGTTTTCAGAATATTTTTAAAAAGCCTTCGTTATTTTAATAAAACATTTCCAGTTCGCATGGCTAATTAACAAAATATGCCCAAATTATGCAGTTATTAACATTTTGCGGGTCATCCAACCGTTTTTAATTAAAATCGAACGCATATCATTCGAAAAAAGTTCCCCTTATGCATTTGATTATAAATAAGAAAACTATTACTTAAACTACGGAAATGAAATATATGCGCTACGCATACCTGTTATTACTTTTTAAAACGAGATAAATCAAATGACGTATTGTCATGGAAATTTTCTTCCATAAACGTAAATTGCAATTTGTTCATATTAAAGTGTTGTATTTCACGGTTTAATTTGTTTTAGATGATGCCGATTACATCATCTTCCTATATTGATGATTTTTTTTTTCTATATAACGGATTCAACTTCGCTACAGCGATTTGACAGAGACTCGTGAGAAATACTTAGGTGCTGGTCTTCTGGCAATATCGGGATCATGTAGATTGTGAAATTGAAACTTTGTATATTGACCCAATTTATTTAACAATATACAGTTTTAGTGTCACTTCCTGCTTTCCAGTACAGCACTTTTAATTTTTACACTTTTTTACTTTTAATTACAGTAGGTGCTTTTTTCAGCCTCAACGATCTTTGATTACGAATTTTTGATAATTTTCAAATAATTACTGGAAAAATACAATACTATAAATAATTTGAAGTCAAAAAGATTCACTCCACAATATTATAGTGCATCTCGTATTGCCAATCCATCGATGACAAAGGAGTACCCTGTATTTGTAGCTAACTGGACGAATAATAGAGATGTGTATGCGAGAGAGAGAGGGAACAAAGAAAAGATATTTATTTAAGCACAGCAATGATTTTATTAGTTTTAGGGTCAATACTGTTTATAAAGAAAATATTTCAGGGTCAATACTGTCTTTGAAGAAAATAGCTCAAGTTCAATAACTTTTGAAAAAAAACAGTGGCTTCTCTTATCTCATAATTACAAAGAATACAAATTTAGCAAACTTCCGTAAATAAAACGACGAATATATTTTCGTTTGAACGTTAGTTAAGATAAATATGAGAGTTCAGATCTTAAGGATTGAGCTACGGATTTTGGAGCAACGAAAACGTGGTCAGACAATCCTCCAAATACTTTTAAGTTAGGGAAGGCAAAATGCGTTTATTTTAAAACGGGGATATTCATGGATCTATATGATCAATGTTGTTGAAACAACAGAGTTATTTATGTATTTATATAAATCGAACACTACGGAACCTGAATCAATGTCCTTCCACTTGTCGGGCGGAGGCTCTACCCACTGAGCTACGAAGGACAATATATAATCTCTTTACGAACGTATATATATTGTTGCCAGTTATTTCGCAGAATGGTGTAGTACATAGACTACTATTTAAACCAAATTGCAAAGAGACTGGTATTAAATTGATCGAAATGCACGTTGCAGCATATGTATTTATTTTATATAAATCGAACACTACGCAGATTAAATCAAACAACAATGTCAATCAATCAACGTTTATTGGCGTAGTGATACCAACGCCGATGGTATGGCGTGATTAGATGGTGAAACGTTCGAAAGAAAATAAATATTTCTGCCTTCGGTGGGACCTGAACCCACGACCTTCCACTTGCCGGGCGGAGGCTCTACCCACTGAGCTACGAAGGACAATACATACTCTCTTTACGAACGTATATATATTGTTGCCAGTTATTTCGCAGAATGGTGTAGTACATGGACTACTATTTAAACCAAATTGCAAAGAAACTGGTATTAAATTGATCGAAATGCCCGTTGCAGCATATGTGTGTATTTATATAAATCGAACACTACGCAGATTAAAGCAAATAACAATATTAATCAACGTTTATTGGCGTAGTGATACCAGCGCCGATGTTATGGCGTGATTAGATGGTGAAACGTTCGAAAGAAAATAAGGCGTAGGCAACGGGCATTTCGATCAACTTAATACCAGTCTCTTTGCAATTTGGTTTAAGAAGTAGTCCATGTACTTACTATTTATTTCAATAATTTTTCTATTTATTCCAAGTATTTTTAATTTGTTCTTCAAAAACTATTTATTTAAAAAATTTCCATGAATTCTTAAAAAAACTATTTATTCGAAATTACAAAAACTAAAGAGTGGTGCCTCAATAATAATTATAATTATACTAAAATAGCAGACGAATGAACTATTTTACGTTTATGCAAGAGTAATGAATTTGGAATTATTTGCGCATTCACAAACCATCAATTCTTTAGATGTAGGAAGAATTTTGAATGAATTAAAACATTTCAACACCTGCCTGCATATTTTCTACAGTTTTAGACTTAAGTAATATATTGCGCTTTGGAATTTTACTGAGAAAGTAGTAATGTATGTTTAGTATTTTAATTAATTTCGTTAATATATAAATCGATTTCTATTGCCTCTATTTATATCCCATATGTTTCGTTTTGTTCCTGTTTTCCGTCTTTTTTAGAAAGAAATTGATAACGTAGATTCCGTCGAAAACCTTTCTTTATCTTAGCAAAAGAGTAAAGGAAAATCCTTTACTATTCTTAGTATTAACGATTTAGGTATCTGAGTATGCAAAGTCCGATTTTAAGAGTATTCTTAAGGGAAAAGGGCTTAAAAGGAACATAAACAGTTCACGACAACTTCGTTGTTTTCCATCTGATATAGAATCGATCTGATATAGAATAAAAATAAATATGAGAAATACAGTTTTTGATGATACAACTGTTATGTCATACTTTGGCGATGCGTTGGTAAGTTTTAAATTAAAAGACATTGAGTGCTTATTAGGCCAGAAATGGAAAACGCGGGAAGCCAAAGCTTCCTGCATGGCTCTCCTCATGTATGCGTATCATATTATGAAACGTACATAATTCTTTGCAGTTCAATTTCTTTAATACTTTTGACACAATTTTTCAAATTTGATAAAGGAAATATTAATTTTACGTTAATTTATGAATTCATTTGATAAACTATTGAAATGGCCTCGATTGATGCATGCACTTTATTTAAAAAATCCGTGATCGATTTCGGGCACGAGAAATATTTTTAATTTTTATTTATTATATATCCATCTGTTAAACCAATTTTTCAACTAAATTTCCTTAAGTATTTTACTGTATTTCCATAGAAATTTTTATTGTTGTTTAAGCCAATGTTTACTTTCAGTTTCTTCTGCTTTTTAAAACTCTCCCAAGGGACAGAAAAAAGCGATTTCCTGTTCAGAGACGTACATCACAAGTAATACAATAGGACGGTGAAACCCAATATTCTTGTTGATTGCTTCTTACAGTTACGATCAATGAGCAACCGATAGCTGGAGAAGTTTCCGGTTCCTATACGTAGAAGGAATTGAAAACCGAGATGTTTGTTTCCATTTATAGATGGTGACCATCAAATGTGATGATTAATTAAATCGCGCAGTTTACAAATCGATATTTAAACTACACTTGGTGGAAGTATGTTCGTAATCGATTTGAAATTATCGTAATACAATTAAACTGAATTCTATGGCAATTTACTGTATAATTGACATTTCCTTGGGACCTTTCTTTATATAGGCATATTGCCATTTATTATAATCTTATCGAATTTGCGATATTGTAGTCTTGAGAAATGACACATCATCTGCACGAAGGAACAAAACGTTACTATTAATTAATTAATTAATTAATTAATTAATTGATTTATTTATTTATTTTATTTTATTTGCGATTTCTTTGTAGGGGCAAAGCCCCATGGGAAGCAAGAGGAAAAGTAGATAACTACTTGACCAGCCCCAGCCTTCCCTTATTATTATTAGAACACTGAAACTGAGGTAAATTATTTGAAGAATAATCAGATGCTTTTATCAAAAATAAAAACACTTTACCTCTCCCTACATATTTGCCCCCTCTCTCAGCATTTATTACGAGTTTATGCTTTGAAAATCCACCTGAGTGAACAGAAGTTTTGACCCTATTTTTAAATTCTTAAATTCACAAACATTTTCTTAACTATTTACAAATTTAACTTTTCTCTAATTGTGGCCAGTGTGAATTTACTTCACCCGTAGTCATTACGTTTTCCGTAAATTCAGCGTTCCATTAGAAAAAAAATTCTCAATTTCTTGCCACATTCTTTTTTTTCAATCAAATTCATCCTTCAAAAGTAACAGACGACATTCCTATACTTCAACGCTGGGATATGTCTGAAATGCTTTGTAAGTAAAATCATTTATATAACAACCGGAATACATTTCCCCAGCTAATCCAAAAAATTTTAAAAAGTCATCAAATTTATAATTATTTCATTGCCTTTTTCTAATTGTTGGGAGAGTAATCATAATTTAAAATGTTTGGAGGCTTCTATTGTTTATGATTCTGGATCGATTTAGAGTCGGGCTTCTTAAATGCTTTATATATTTAGAAACAGGCTAAGTTTTTTAGGAATGATCAAAAATCTATTCCTAGTTTCAGCAGTTCATGGAAATATCTGTTAAATTTAATATATTGGTATCTCCTTTTAAATTTCCCTTTATTTGCATACTTCCAAATTATTTTCTTTGATTGGGTAACGTTGCAGCCAGATAACTAACAGTAGTTTAAACTGACAGGCAGCATTCTGCGCCCATCTGGAATCTACCCCGGTGTTTCCTTGCTGAAATACACTTCGCTTACCTTACGTTAAAATTATTGCCACAGGATGAATTAATTGAAATGTATATAATTAATTAAATATAAACTAGATAAATTTTCCAGATAAATACATTTGTTAAAATCCTTTCCATAGGAAAATGTATTTTCATACAAAGTTCTTTTCTTCCGAGTGACCAGGGCCGAAAAAATCCAATGTTATGGCCTTTCTTTATTCTTAGATAAGGATATCCTATGATAGCCTTACTCAGCATTTTTTAACCTGTCATAGGTCGACCGAGGCCTTATAGCCCTCTAAAATTTATAACTTCGTGGCTAGCGCGACGAAGCAATAAATTTTAGAGGGCTCTAGAGTCAGAGATTCTGATTAAGCTCCGGTGACTGAAGACGCCGATTCCGCCCAAGAAACTAGGTAAAAAGGAAACAAAGCTAAAGAACTTGGCGCAGGATATAAGATGTTCTACAGTGAAACCGATGTGAGAGGGATAAATGGAGTAGGTATTGTGGAAGCCAAGGAACTAAAGGACGAATTCTTGGATGTCAACAGAAAGCGTGATAGGATTATATTCATTAAATTAGAAATAGGAGGAAACCTAACCACAATAATTTGCGCACATGTAGACGGGATGCAAAGATCGAGAAAAGGCGCCTTTTGGAGAATCTAGATCGAGTGATAATGGAAACACCTAGGAATGAGAGACTGTTCATTGGAGGTGATTTAAATGGACATGTGGGGAAAAGTAAGAGAAAGAAAAGACAAATATTTGGAAAATGGAACGTGGAGGAGAGAAATCATGAAGGAGAGCGGATTATAGATCGTGCGGTGGCATTTGATTCAGCGATTGTTAATACTTTCTTTGAAAAGAGGGAAAACCAAATGATCACTTATAGAAGTGGAAACAGAACTAGCCAGATTGACTATGTTATGTGTCGTAGAAGGCATCTCAAGGAAATAAGAAACAGTAAGGTGATTAGTGGTAAGAGGGTTGCGGCACGGCATAGACTGCGTGTAATAGATTTGGAACTAACAACTAGTAAAAACATGAAACGTTCAAGGCAGAGAGAACAGAAGATAAAATGGTGGAAACTGAAGGAGAATGATATGAGGAAATGGTTCAAGGAAAAGGTGTTAAAAGAGATAACGTTGGCATAAGATTTACCAGAATGGTGGAAGTTTAATAGTTATATTATAAGAAAGACAGAAAAAGAGGTGCTATGAAAAACATCAGGAAAAGGACCGCCAAATATAAAGGAGGCATGGTGGTGGAATGAAGCAGTGAAATCAGCAATAAAACGTAAGAAAGATATTAAGAAAAGATGGGACCTGACAGGTAGCGTGGAGGACAAAAAAGCATATAAATTGGAAAATAAAGAGTCAAAGAAAGCTGTGACCAAAGCGAAAACGGTGGAAGATGCGTATGAAGAAATGGAAAGAAAAGACGGAGAGAGGCAGTTAATAAGAATAGCTAAAGTGAGAAATAAAGGGTCAAAGGACTTTACAATGATTAGGCAGATAAAAGATGATAGGGGAGTGATAATACGGGAACAATCGTAGATTAGAAAAATATAGAGACAACATTTTTGTAAGTTACTAAACGAAGAAAACTCAAGTGTGTTATTTGATGATGGAAGAGCGATTGAAAAAGAGGTGGGGGGAGATAGGCAGAAATGAAGTGGAAACGGTGCTTAGGAAAATGAAAAACGGGAAAGCAACAGGTATGGACCAGATCCCGATAAAGGTATGGAAAAGCTTGGGGATGAAGGAATAGATATCCTGTGAGACCTTACGAAAAAATTGTGGCAACAGGAGAAGATACCGTATGAGTGGAGAAAGAGTATTGTTGTACCAATATATAAAGGTAAAGGTGATGTGCAAGAATGTGGTAACTACAGAGGAATAAAGCTGATGGCCCACTCACTGAAGATATGGGAAAGAATTGTGAAAACGAGGATTAGAAAGGAGACAGATATAGGCACTGAACAGTTTGGTTTTATGCCAGGCAGAGGAACAACGGACGCTATATTTGTACTGAGGCAGCTCATGGAACGATGTAGAGAGATGCGAGCAGAGTTACATATGATGTTCATAGATTTGGAGGAGGCATATGATAGAGTACCTAGACAAGAGATATGGAGGTGTATGAGAGAAATGGAGTATCAGAGAAGTATGTTAGACATGTAAAGGAAATGACAAAGGAGTGGAGACGTAGGTTAGGAGTAGTGTAGGTTTGACAGAAGGGTTCCCGGTAAAGGTTGGACTGCACCAGGGTTCAGCTCTCAGTCCTTACTTATTTGATCTGATAATGGATGTTTTAGTGAAAGACGTAAACTGTAATGCACCATGGAATATTTTGTTGCAGATGACATTGTACTATGCGAAACATCCTGTGAAAAAGTAGAAAGGAAAACCGAGGAATGGGGGAAAGTGTTAGAGGTTTGAGAATAAGCAAAACAAAGACAGAATATGTGGTACTAAATGGAGAAAGCGTAAGTAGCATAGGTCTACAAGATGAAGGATTACCATCGGCACAAAAATTTAAGTATCTTGGATCGTTCATAGGCTGCGATTGAGTTTTGACCACAGAGATACAACACAGAATCCAATGTGGGTGGTTAAATTGGAGAAAGATGAGTGGAGTGCTCTGTGATAGGAAAGTAAGCGGAAGGATGAAAGGAAAATTGTACAAAACTGTGGTCAGACCTGCAATGTTATACGGGGCGGAAACTTAGCCAATTACAAGAGCGCATGAAAGGAAGATGGAAGTGGCTGAGATGAGAATGTTGAGGTGGATGAATGGTGTTACAAGGAGGGATAAAATAAGGAATAACCTAATTAGAGGTACGGTCAAGGTTGGACCCATAGGAAGAAAATATAAAAACATCTAAGTCCAGTGTGTCGCAAAAGGAACGGTAACACAACCGGTCGTAGAATGTCGTCTACGTACCGCTGTGCTGTAAATGTGCCAGAAATGACCACCAAAGGGGTCCGGCTATCAAAGGAGATGGCACCCCAGACCATAACGCCCTGTTGTGGGCATGTGTGGCGTGCGATAGTAAGGGCAGGATCCCCACGCTGCCCTGGACGTCTCCAGACACGTCTGCGGTTGTCGTCAGGACACAGTTGGAAACGGGACTCGTCACTAAAGACTATACGTCCCCAGTCAGCGCAGTTCCAAGTTGATCGAGCCCGGCACCACTGTAATCGGACTTGACGGTGTAAAGGCGTGAGAGGTAAGCGGCGTAACGGTCGGCGCGAGCGTAAATTCCGCTCTCTCAGTCGTCTGCAGAGGGTCATGTTGGACACATGTGTGCGGGCCACACGTTGGATAGTTGATAACGACGAATCCGGTGCTGTGACAGCTGCTCTGACAATCGCTCTGTCTTCCCGTTCTGTTGTGGCCCTAGGTCGACCGCTGCCGTCCCGACGCTGACATCTGCCGTTGTTGACCCACTCTTGCCAGCACCGTCCAATCGCCGCATCGCTTCGACCCACATGTCCAGCGATTCTTCGATTCGTCCAACCAGCCTCTTTCAATCCGATAGCACGACCTCTTTCAAACTCTGACATATGCTCGTAATGAGCACGAATCTTTCGGCGAGGCATTGTTACAGTCGACGTAAGATATCCGCAGTCAAAATGCAACAGAAATTTTGACCACATATTGAGAATCGCTCCTTATATACACCTGCTGAATGCGCAGTTCCGATGCGCTGGAGTTCCCGCTATTCATTCATTGGACACCAAATTTTAATCATTTGCATGTTCGGTCAAAATGTCTTTGCATACGAAATTTCATTACAATCGGACAACTCTTTCTTGGTGCGTCGATTTTTTTGTTAGAGTGTATTTTACTAAATACTTAGTGCTACCTCAGTTTTACGGCTATGAATGTACAAGCCAATATTTATAATTACTCACATATTATGTAATATAAAATTTCATGGCCAGGTTTTCTTCAATTCACAACTTGAGAAAGCAATTTTTCCCAGGCAGTCAATTCTGGACATTTATGCCCAAAAAAATAACTTCATTTAACTATCAGCAAATTAAACTTTTAAATTTCTACATAAATACATTTCCTTGATGGGTCTCTGAAAATAAATGCGTCCACGTCAATGGTATATGGAACGCTGATCATTATTTTAAAATTCCGAAAGCAAATTTATTTTCCCAGACACAGAAAGCAAAATTATATAACTTTGGTAAACATCAAATAAAAAGGGAATAATTTGATACGTTGCGAATTTTAGAAACTGTAATCATTAAGTTTTCATTTTCTTTTGTATTTCGAGTAATGACAATGCTATGTCCAAATGATAATCACAAAAGTTGTGCAGGTTGATCTAAGGGCAACAGATCAGAAAGCTCTTAATATGAAGAGCGCATTAAATTTAATGATAAAATCCCCTAACTATGGAATTCCTGATATTAATGAATGATGCTATATAGTATTTCCTTTCAAACCCCATACTGCCATTATTTTCCACATTCTATTAAAATTCCTTTCTGGAGTTCTGGTTATTCTTTACGATTTCGTTTTTGCCTGGATATAACATATAAAGTGAAATTTCAATTTGTGTCAATCCTCATTATCTATGAATTGGACTTTTATTTTCTAAAGAGGAATTCTGCATTTCTATGAAATAATAAATCGCAAACGCACATAATTATAGTTTCACTGCGCATAAGTTTAAATAGTTTTGTTTCAGCTTAATTGTTTTGTTAAGGGTTAACTTCAATATCAATTTTCTCCGTATATACTTGCTTCGCGCGCACCGTTCTAAAAAATTAAGACTTAAAAAGTTGCAAGGAACATTTCCATACCTGGTCCATCCCTATCAAACGCCTGGAACTTATTTTGAACTTTTTTCGGTTTTCGAAAACTAAATTTGCCACCTTTCTGACACTAAAATTAGTTTTGTCTTTCTCCTACTACGAAGATTTGGATATACGCTACGTTGCCATCTGTCTTGTGGTGAGACAAGCATGACTGAAGTGTTTGCCGGATTTCCTATTGTGCAGAAAATTCCTCATGGAAACAACAGACTTACTCTATATCAATTATTTTCATTTGAATTCGAAAGGACGCCAAATTCTTCTTTTGTTGATTACTAGCATGAGACTGAAATGAAATTCTGCAGAAGCTAATTAGCCATTTGGCGAAGAAAAGTTTTTACGCAAGAGTTTTACATCATAGTCCAGTACTGAATTCATTCTGAAGAAAAACGCCGGCCTAGCATTCACAGTTCTGCAACCTCATCTTACCGTCTGATTTTGCTGTGATCTGCTCAGATCCGATCGTCTGTCATCGGACAACCTGATTGTTGTGATTCACGTCGCTAGTGATTAAAGCTGTGTTTGAAGTTGCCGTCATCTGACTTATTATCAACTCTCATCATTAATTCCGAATACAGAGTTGATTTCATGCATAACGAGGAGGCGCCGCCCAGCGTGACCTTCGGGAGGTTACCCCCTCAAGTTTTTTCCATCGTGATTGAATTTATCTTTCTGTTAATTCAACAGATGCTCAACCAAGGTTTCACCGCAAGCTTGTTCAATCAACTGCAATCTTAATTTATTTTAAATTTTATGTCATTAATTTTTAGGGGTGACTGGGACGCGTCAAGCTGGAACTTGCCAGCTTTTTTTCCAGTCATCCCTCAGGTATATTTTATTGTTTTAAATCTTGTGTAGCACATGTAAAAACTGTAACATCTTAATATACCTAAAAAAATAAATCATATTGCATTATATAAATTGCATTCACAAAATAAAACTAAATGAGTGTGCTTTGTATTTAAAAGGTTAAAAAAATAATCCCATCAATATATTTTATACTTTAAAGTTTAAATAATTTCTACGTTTTTAAAATACGTCGGGCGTTTTTTCTTGTTAACGCATTTTTATTCATTTTGTGTCTTTTAATAAAAAGTAATTTACGAATGCAAAGATATTTTGAAAAGCCTAAATTCTCAGCCAAGGAAGTGAAACTATAACAATTGTCCTGTAGAACAAAGTATAAGAGAATTGAGTTTTTCTCAGCACTCCTATTTAAATGGAAAAAGTAACATGAAGCGATGAAGGTATTTAAAAAATGAACTTCTTAGTTAATACAAGGAGTTATCCAACTGCTCAGAAGTACGTCTCTCGAATATTAAATAAATGAAGGCAAATTCCTGTTTCTTTTTTCCCCTTCTTCGTCCCAAAGTTAAAAAAAAAAAATTGCTAAAAGTAAATCACATTAGTTGCATTAATAGATTTTAGAGAAAGCTATAGTATTGCTAATAATAAATATCTGAAGCATGTAAAGTATACAGAGACATATATTTGACTTGCGGAAATATTATACTGGGTGTTACAACGTACTTCATTGGATAGTAAGGAATATACTTTCGTCATCATGACAGAGTTTTTGCCATAACTCAAAATATTTGTCGACATTTATCTACGAAATTATTATAAAATGTTCAGTTAGTAAATTGTCCTTTAATGTTTACTTTAAAGATTACTTCACAAAATAAACAATAAAGTTATTTTATAGCATTTAGTTTGAAAGTTATTTTGTATCATTTATTTTGAAAGCTATTTTGTAGCATTTAATTTGAGGGTAACTTTAGGACATTTGCTTTGAATATTATTTTATATTAATTATTTAACATATTAGCTGATGGATATGTATTTTTCAATTTTTTTAATAAATTTATTTTGTAAATTATTTTATTAAGTTTATTTAGAATATTATTTTTAAAGATTTAATTTTATAATATTTCATAGATAAAAGTTTTTTGTTATAGCATATATTTGTAGATGAACTTATATATTGTGGAATGTAGCATTTCAAGTTATTTGAAGTTAATGAATAATTCTAATCATCTCTTATATATTTTTTCAAATTTTATGTATTAAGACTATTTAAGTTGACGCATAGGAATAAATGCTTCAAATTTAAGAACATAAACACCAAACATTTTGTGGTTACATTTAAGCTTATTTAATACGACTTAAATCATTTCGTACATTCATAAGTTAAATTATTGGTTTATTAGTAGGGCGCCTTAAATCTTCTCTTAAACGAAGTGATGTGCTATGAATTATACATTGGAAGATAAAACCTATCGTAAAATGTCCCAGAAAGGACTGCAATCAAACATCTTGTTTTTCTCTGCTTAATGTTATTAAATAACTTTCGCTCTCATCGCACGAAGGTTTAGAAACAGAATAGTAAAATAAAATATAGATAATCAAAGTTTAGCGGGCCTGATATAAAAGAAATTACAAAAATACATGGAATCCATGTCTATCGCTTCAAGGTTTTAATTCCATCAAGTAATTTCTTCACAGTTTATTGGCCTCTTTTTTGTAAATCCGAACCACCTTCGCTCCCTCTCTACAAAAAAGGTCAGAGGTTAGAATAATTATACGATAGCCAATTGAGTAAACTGAAGAAACAACAAAATATTATTTGCAAAACAGAAATTTCTTTCTCATATAAATCTTGTCTCGTAACGGGTAAAATGCTCTCAGTCCATATGATTACCTAGAAAGTTTGAGAAGGAAAGGAATATTTCTAAGAAGAAAAAGGAGTATCTTCGTGCTGTCGAATAGTTTGAAGTGTCTAATATTCTGGCCGAACATGCTCGGGAGAAGGGACATGCTCCTGATTGGAATGCTGCAAAAGTTCTTCATTAAAGTGCAAGTTCTCGCCGTTGTAGACATTTTCATGAATCTTTGGAGATTTTTCAAGTGAGAAAACGGGCCATCATCATCATCTCTAAACTTATGCCTAAATCATACAAGGCTTTTGAAAGAAGATGTGAAAACCGAGATAAAACGTTCAGGGGAAATCTAGATCCGAGATTTCTCTTGGTAAGCCTGAGTTTGGAATGTGTCAAGGAAAGCCCAGAACTGGGTGTATAAATACAAGACATTCTTACTTTCTCGACACTTCGATTGATAAAGGGAACAGCAGTTCTCGAAACGTCACTGTTTTTTCTTATGCTGTTGGTGAGATTAACTTATTCTTTCTCTTTTTCTATTTCCTTCTACTTAACTTATTTAACCTTTTCTTTTATTTTCCTTAACTTTTTAGAAGTGATTTCTTCCTTTTGTTACTCTTAATATTTCTATTTCTAATTTCTCTTTACTTATTTACTTGTTTTGACTTTATTATATTTTTATTTCACTTTCCTTTTTTCTTTCTTCCTTCCGCATTCAGTCCAATGATGAATTTTGCTCGTTATGAGAAATTCTGGTCACTAGTTCTATGCTTTTATAATTATTATCTTCCGATATTGATATTACTCATCCCATTCAATTTCTATAAAAGAAGAACATTTTGAACTTTAATAAGTATTTCGTGTGAAACGTAAAAGAGAGGTTATTATAACCTAATATCGGGTCTGTTTGACCAGGATCCTCAGTTAACTGACGTAATTGATGATATGCTCTAAATTTTTAATCCGTAGGTTGAGATGAAACGCTGTATAATGCTAAGGGTCTTTATTGGCGCAGAATAAATTCCAATTAGCATAGGAGATACCACTTTAATAAAATAAAACGCCAAACAGCTGACAAAAGTAGGTTTAAGTCGTAGGAGTCTATTTACAGAACTATCTCAAAATCGTGAGAACACATGTATTTTTCAGGGGCTATCAGGTCGTTGGCGAACTATTATTAGTCAAAAATTGCTGAATAAACGTGACTTACGATATTCTTGTCCCGAGTTTCTGAAAAGCCATAAAATGTAATTGGCAAGGCGCCGACGAACATGGGAACGAAGAGGTTATGGCCTAGTATATTTCTAACAATAAGAACATTGGTTTAAACGGAATTATTTAAAAGAATATTGCCTTTTCAAATAATAGTAAATTTATATTATTTCTAGTTTATTTTGTGGTTAATTATTATATATTAACCGCAACTGTAACTTTCACAAGAAAAGAAACAAAATAAATCAACTATTTCATGCTAATTTGATGCATAATTTCAAGAAATTTTGGTTTCCAATCTGCGAAAAAGGAAGATTTCTGGAATAATGCGTATGAACTGATGCATAAAATTTCGGAAGCACATTTTCTGTTACTCCGTAAGTATGATGTAAACTAATTAAAATATACGGACTATTTTTAATTAAAAGGATAATTAATGTATGTCCGCCGTCGGACAGCTAACGAGAAATAATTAAACTTGCGACGAATCGAAACTTTGGGTAACAAATATGTTTCTATGTGTTTTCAGCATATTGCCAAAGCATTCATTATTTTAATAATGCACAAAAAAATCTATCTCGAGTAACTAACAAGCAAAATATTCCCTGTTTCGCAATTAATAACTTTTTCCGACACCGCCAACGGATTTAATTAAACCAGGAGGAAACCCATCCTACAAAACTGCCCCAAATGTTCATATTTAAAAACAAAACAACGCTGCTTCTCAAAATTTCATATTTTAATGAAAATGTAAGGTATGTGTGTTTCCTTATTACTTTTCTAATTTTATAAAAAAATGCATTTAAAAAAATTTTACTTCAACGAATTTTCAACAAATATAAAATTACAGTGGATTTATGATGAAGATACAAAAAATGATATTTTTTATATTAATTCATAATTAGCAAACTATGTTAACGTTTTTGTTAAATGGTTTCCTTATCGATTCCTTTCAATCGTAATCGATAATTTACATTTTACACGAAAACACCTCTCCCAATTATTGTATTATAGCTCGGAGCGTAATTAAGACATTTGCATGACAAAGTAGGACTTTAAGAATAAGTTTAAATGAAGTAGAGCTCAGGACAATGTAGAAAATTTTGCATAAATGCAGGCGATCACAGATAGAACCTCATTCAAAAGACTGACAAACTTTTGAAACTATTGCAGGGAACTAATTTTAAAAAGTTGTGGTTCATAGTATTAAATTTTATAAATTGCATAATTAGTGCATTTATGTGTTTTTTTATTTCCTTCAATTGAGGAATGTATAGATTGATACAGCAAGAAATGAAAAAAAAAATCAGCGGCTAACCACCCAACCTTTTTGCCTTACGTTCTCTTAACATACTTAAGAAAAGAAAACTACCCTTACTATTTCTTGGAAATAGTCATTTACGGACACCAATGAAACAAACTCCACTCTCAAATTTGGTGCGTAACAGAAATTCGAGTGTTTGATTGGGTTTTAGAAAATTGGTTTGGTCTGCGCACAAACCAAAATTTGTGCGAAAGATTAGAGTTTAGTGTAATAAGCATAACGTTTACCAAGCTTCGTTCATCGTTGTTTGTTTGTGTACAAAATGATGATTTGGAAAATTTGTCTTCAATGACGGTAGTGATTTCTATGAGAGTTATGGCGAAGTAATAGTGATGAGCTACCGCTCCTACCCTCCAATGTGATGATGTATGAAGGATAATTTGACGCATGGTGGAGTTCCATGCAACAATAAAATGCAGGGCGAATCTGAAAATGTTTGATGTAATAGGACAGAAAACGGTGAATGATGAGGATGTAAATATTCGTAGAACAACCAGGTCAAACACGCAGGGTGCCAGGCAGTAAGCAGGGAGTGGGGGAAAGGCACCGAATGCCATACAAAGGACATCAACATCTGAAACAGTAGAGGTACAATTGATCACAAGGACGAACACGAGACAGAAAAGATGAGCAGAGGTAACCACAGACTTCGAAAATAAGAACACTGCCGAAACTCTGATACATTTTTTGGAAGCAGACACGGCCATTGCAAAGCAAAAGCGTTGGGTGAGAAAGTGCATTTTTACAGAGGGAAACTTGGTCGGCTGTTTCTTCTGAGGATGCCCCGCATAACACGGAGTGAAACGTTAAGTGTTTTTAATAGACAAACGCGGCGGAATATCCAGAAAAACTCTATAATGTATAAGGAAGAAGGTAACAAAGTCAGGAAAATAGCACATGCCTTTAATTTTGACCTATTTTTCTAAACTAATTTTAAAGGATGCAAGCAAACGCTTTTAACGTGAGCTTGAAACTACAATATAGTGTAATGCAAATCCTGTTCAAACAAATCAATTAAGAAATTCATATGAAAAGCATACATCATTATATTTTAAAGTACTAAATTAACCCGCCTACCTCTGGGGCAGAAAATTCTCTAGTTTAGCCACTATGTTAAAAATGTTACTTTTAATTTGCATATAAACTTATTAAGATATGTTTTTTATGAGTGTAATTTTAAACATTTTGAAATTTTAAATTCCAGCGATGTATACTTGGATTTTCTTGAACCGCAAAAATGAACAAATAGAAAAAAAAATCGTATGGAACATGTCGAACTTTTACGATGGTCCCATATCAATACTTGTTCTCTGTGGTGCGTAAAGAAATAAAAACGGAAATCCAGAAAAGAAACGCATAAGAAGAAAAATGGAAGTAAAAGTGATATCAACGGTTAGCATTGGCGAATAAAGAGATTCGATAAAAAACGGATGCAGCCTACTTCAATGGGTGAAAAGCTGAGTACAGAAGCATAAAACAAAGAAATTTAAGAGAAAAAATATTAAGAATAGGATAAATCTTTTTCCGTGATCTGACCTGGAGCGAATTCTTTTCGCTAGCCATTGCATTTTTCACGCTTCTCTTTATCGTTTTCAATTTTACGCTAAAGTTAAATTTTTTTTTAGTTTCACAAGAAAAATCCATCGTTTTCTCAAGAGTGTAAAATCACTGATTTTTGTGTATTTATACCCAATGGACTTGCAGTTTCTGAGAGCGAAGTTTTCTATTGTTATTGAAGAGTTTTTAAAATTAAACTTTGCGATAATTATTTTTTTTATTTTGGTGTTCTTGCGTGAAGAAGAAATCTTTGAACAACGAAAATTGAAACCAAAGAAGTTCTGAAACTCAAAGTACAATTTCAGCATCTAATTTTCTACAGTTAATATTGTTAAAAGCTTTGCAAAATTATTAACATATATCTTAGTTTTGTGAAATATTAATATACTTTAGTAAATTATAAATAAATTTTTTCAGGTAAATTGATTTAAAAAAAAGTAAAAAACTTAGGAAACCAAGCAAATGTTATTAAATGTATTTGCATAAAAAACTACGTTTAAAATTTGAGCGAAAAATATTTTAAACGTTCATAAAATTTGTAACAAGTTTATTAGACTTACTTTAGAACGAGCAAATATCTGAAAAAATTTTGGATAAAAATCGTTAAGCTGATTTTGGATCTGCCAGTACAAATCAAAAATGTGGAAACTTCCATTTTCATAATGCATTTGCATGTCATTCACCGTAAACTGATTCATAATATTTATAAATAATTTCTTTTTCCCTAAGCATGCACTCAACGTATTTGCTATATTGGTTTTCCTGTCGTTATTTTGCCTTTAATTGTAGTCCAGATAGATAACTTATATTCCATTGGAAATAATTCTTTTCGGTATGAAAATTTGAGTAAAAATATTTCGATAAGCAAAATACGATTTAAAAACAATGTCCAGGGCAAAGGATTTTAAAGAAAAATTCCGACGAATGATCATTTGCCCTTAGATATTCACTTATTGAATCGGTTTTTTGACCACAAATTTTTTGTAAAGGTTTTCATTTTATTTACACGCGGATTGGAATTATTGTATATCCACAATACTTTTTTCATTTTCCTCTTATTTTTATAAATATCACATAGAGTGGAAAAATGATTTATTTTTCAGCGTTATGAATCACGAGTAATGCATTTGCATGACAAAACACAAAATCCCTTGCAAATTGCTTCTTGGAGTGGCGATTACTTAGCAGCTGATTGCTACAGATTCCACAGAAGCTTCTGCTTTTGCTATAAACAAGAAATTGAAAATTAAAGTATTTTTCGTCGTTGGCCGATGAAAGTCATCAAATAAGGTAATTAATTCTACAGCGACACTTTCAAATCGATATTGAAGAACGATTTGTGATGGAGTGATTCTATCGTCCCAATATAAAGTGGTTGCAATCAATTTGGAAGTACATATTTCAGTAAAATTTAAGTGAATTCTATCGAATTGTTACTGCCTGAATATGACTAGTTGGGATAAATTATACAGATAAATAATCTAATCATTTAATTAAATGCTGTTTAAAAGTTTTACCGCATTTCATATACGAGTACTTGTTGCTTCTCCCTCGGTATTTTCTCATGTTGTCACGGTTTCCAGCAGAGTGAATAGAGTTTTGTGTAGTCTTGCCAGGTTGGCAACTTGGTATCAGGTTACGTAAACAAGGTACAGTCTATTCGCGCAGACCTGACGCCTGATACCGTTAGCAGACGGGTTAGTCCATTGCAGCTTAGGGAAGGGCATCTTGCCGAAACTGGTTTTTCATGTGGGAAAAACCAGTTCCTCCAAGACGCCCTTCCCTAAACTGCAATGGAACAACCCGTCTGGTAACGGTATCGGGCGACAACTGAGCGCGAACGCACTATATGTCCTATCTCACAAAATTACAATAAAATATATTTTTTTTATAATTTTTTTCGTCCTAACTTAAATTTGTTATATGACTAACCAAACGAAATCTAACACAATACATTCCTTTTTTTTTAGTGTAACTGCAAGGTTATAATTATTTCATTTGGAGACACATGATATGAAATTATGGGCTAATTTTAACTGTGTGCGATCAGTTAATAATAAGTGGCATCGAAAATTTAAAAGCAAAACGAGAATAAGAAGTGATGAACAGGAAAAACAACTAAACATACTGATCTCATATGGCAGCAATTGCCTAATCATGGACCATACTAACCATGAGGGACATAGATAAACATGATTCTTGGTCATTTAACCAAAAACTGTAAAAAAAGTTAATACCTGAATTTTTAGGACAAATCTCGAGTGACATATTGCTTCTATTGGTCCTAGAATTTGGAATTTCCTCCCTAACAGATTACATGCACTTAACTCTATTTCCATTTTAAAAAAAAAAACATGTATACCACTATCTATTAGGATTGTAACAACCTTTAATTACGTACGTTGTTGTTTCTCTCCGATAATATTAAGATGTTATTCTACTTGTGTTATTCTATTGTCTCATATAATTATTACAATAATCTTTCTTCTCTCTCATGGGTTCCGTCAGACTCGATAGTCTTAATTCAATTTCGCCCAGGCTTATATTATTCTGCAATTTGCAAAATGTATACATATATGTTATAAACTAATCCCAAAAATAACATAACGTAACACGATTCCGTCTAAATAGATTTGTATTGTATTGCTGACTGTGTAAAATCAAAGATGAGATAGTTGTCCACCTAATCAATGGCTGTAGTAAAATGGACCAATCAGACTACTAAAAAAAGACCATGACAGGGTGATCTCCCAGATTTACTGGAATATCTACAGAAATTAAGAGATCCCATTAACCAATAACTACTGGAAACATGCAGCAAAAACAAAAAATCTCAGAGACTTCCGGCTTTAAACAGACAGGCATTTAAAACATAATACACCAGACATAACTTTGATGAAGGAAAAACTGTTGTTTATCATTGGTAACAGCAGAATTAAAGAGAGGGAATTTGAACAAATCTCCGAATATCGTGACCATGCAGTAGAATTTAAGGAACTGGAAAAATTAACAGTCATCCCGATTGTGATAGGTGCACTGGGGGCCATCACACCTAATTTAAAAAATTTCTTAGGAAGACTAGACTTGACATGACGACAGCAGACCTGCAAATGGCCGGCTTACTGCGTACGGTTTATATATCAAGAATATGCATGGACAGTTCTCAGGTTTCTGGGTGAGACTTGAACTGAACCAAGAACCCCATATTTAGGAGATAGCGTTTATCCCCTTGATGC
>QLNU02014802.1:117964945-117977021 GCA_006491805.2 Dysdera silvatica | reverse complement strand
AAGACACTACCATTCGTATTACACTCTTTTTTTTTAAATGAAAATCGTTTTTCAAAATTCATAGACGATATTCTGATTTTTCAATAGTGGGGTGTGCCTTAAATATATTTTGCGAATGTAATTATTTATGCATTAACAACAATAAAGCTCTGCGGTGACCCAGTGTGGTAACGCGCAGTACGCCGTTAGCCCGGGTTCGACTCCCAAAGCTTACATAGTGATCTGTTATAGATCACACTGTTCACTGTAGTGAGAAGTTTGGTCATTTAGGCTTTAAGAGGTTTGGATTCCTCGGAAAACTGTAGGTCCGAGAGGTTCGTATTCCTCGGAAAATTGTAGGTCCAGAGGTTTGGATTCCTCGGAAAACAGTTGGTCGCTGCGCAGTATGACCATTGTAGTCCTTGAGCCGTAAAACCACAAACAAACAACCATAATAATAATAATATAAAGGTTACCTACATTTTCCTTTTAAATGTCCACAAAATAATCTAAAATGGACGAATTTTAAAAATTTCTATCTGCATTCGTTCATGGACGAGTAATGATAATTTTGAGCATTTGGAGTCTTCTGTTATTCATACATCGGCTTTAAATTTAGACTTCTGGGTAACGTTCTCATTTATTTAGAAATATACTAAGAACTTTATAAATGGTTAAAAATATATTCTAATTTCAGAAATAGACGGAAGGCTGCATTAAATTCCGCATATTATTTTCCCCCTCCTCCTCTGTTTTCAATTTCCATTACAAAATGATTATTACATGAAAACGTGTGACAAAAATGCTTCTATTCTAAAAATGCACTTTTTAAATATTAGCGTCCCCACGATCTATATAAATCTATGCCTATGCACATGACTTATAAACCTCAACAAAATGAATTAAGGGTGTTCTACAACCAACTGTCTTCCTGTTGGCTTTATTTTTTATATCTTGATGAAGTTGGTTGTTGCAAGGCTAATATTTATTCTTCCTGTAATGATCGAATGTATCGTATCAACTTATATGTAAATTAACCCATTTTCGGCCAACTTTGCGTTAATGCAACATTATTTTCGGGAATTTTTTTCTATTTCCTAATTAATTTTTTTTCCCCTAAAATTTTGGCATATCATATTCAGAAAGATTTGACCTTACTAAATATAATTTTTTGCAAATGCAAACAAGCAAGTTGAATTTCCTGCTTTATAATTCTTTATTTTTAAGTGTTTTGAGGGACTTTCAAAGACCCATTTTTTGAAAAAGTATAGTAATTACTAATTGACGAATATCAACATACTTTTTTTTAAACGTAATCTTTCAGATGTCGACAATTTATAAAAAATTGAAATTACAAAAATAATAGTTATAGATATGAGATATTCAAGAAAGAAAATAATGTTTCGTTAACGCAACGTTGGCCAGATACGGGGTCGGCTTATCGCTGACCATTTCGCGAAACCTTGAGTTTGGTTTTGTTTCTCCAAATTCTTTCTTTGAATGTTTACTTTGACTAGCATTATCGACAGCTAACAATAGTGACAATGCAATCTAACTTTTGCTACTTTGTTTCCTTTGTTCTATAAACATTTATATATTTCAGAATTTGACGTTTTCCAAGATTTTTACACTGTAATTTTTTACGGTTATAAAATGTAATAATTAGTTATTTGATTTAATACCCATTATGAACAAAGAGCTTTTATTTATTATGTTTATTGAGTATATATATATATTTAGAGAGAAAGAAGAAAATGAAAAAGGGGGGTGTTCCTGACACCCTCGCCCTCCTCCCCCATGGGCGTAGCCAGCTTTCCATCTCGTTGAACAAACCACTGGTAACCCGAAATATATTATCAAAAATACTAAAATATACCCAAATGTACTTCAACTTTTATTTATAGGAGGAAACCCACTGCCTGCTCCATTAGCTACAATCATGCCCCCATTCCCTCCTTGCTGTAATTATAGTTCGTTAGTACCCTTTCCTTGTAGTAAAAAAAAAGTACTTCGCTTGATTTTGGAGACAAATGCTTTGATTTGGTTTGGCTTCGGTAGTTTTATGTCCCTAAAATACACGTTGCGACTACCTGAGAAGGGTCAGAAAACTGAACACAACATTTTCGATAAACAAAATGCTTATTCATATTTGGTTGTTTATTTGACTTCGTATTAGTTAATTAGGAATTGCATTAGCTAATTTGGACAATTTTAGTTACTTAAGATTTTCATTAGCTAATTGGGATATACGAAATTTTCATTCCTGAATTGGAATTTTTATTAGTACGTAGTTAATTTGAATTTTTATTAAATAATTAGAATTCTATTACGTAAATATATATATAAATAACAATATATTTACCCGATATGACTTTATTACGATACACGAAGTGGATATGGATATATATATATATCTCTGAAACACATTTTATAGAATAAATATATAGAAAAAGTTTTTTAAATGATCAAAATACAAGACTGTGGAATATGAAACTGCGCATGATGCTGCATGACTCCAATCACTGTTAAACGAGGACTTCGAGATAGTTGAAGGAACAGCTCCTAAAATCTTAAAAGAAGAAGTTTCATTTGCAATAAAAAGTATGAAGAAAGGAAGAGCCCCTGGTGATGATGGTATTACATTAGATATCCTAAAAGAAGCTGGAGAATATGTAGAAGACATACTTGCAAAATTCTTTACCAAATGTCTTAACAGCGGTAACATACCAAACCAATGGGATTCTGCAACAGTAATTCTTTTGCATAAAAAAGGTGATAAAGAGGATTTGAAAAATTACCGACCAATTAGCTTGTTACCTGCTATTTATAAAATCTTCACAAAAGTGCTAACACATCGCCTGCAGAAAAAATTAGATGCAGCTCAACCAAGAGAACAAGCTGGATTTCGAAGTGGATTCAGTACAGTGGACCATATTCAAGTATTAAGAGAATTAATTGAAAGAACACATGAATATGAACTTCCATTGTGTGTTGCATTTATTGACTATGAGAAGGCCTTTGACTCTATTAAAACATCAGCAGTCATCAACTCTTTAAGATCAACAGACATTGAGGATGTGTACATTGACATGGTGAAACGTGTGTATAAAAATGCAAGTGCAAAATTTCGGTTACATAAAGATACCAAAACTATCAAAATTGGTAAAGGTGTGAGGCAGGGAGATACCATTTCTCCAAAACTTTTTACTTCAGCTTTACAGATGATTTTTCAGCTGATAAATTGGAATAACAAGGGAATAAAAATAAATGGTGAATATTTAAATCATTTGCGGTTTGCTGATGACATTGTTATTTTTTCAACGGACCCATCAGAACTCCAAGACATGGTACAGGAGCTCTCAACTAGAAGTGAAGAAGTTGGACTCAAGATGAACCTACAAAAAACTAAGATCATGTTCAATAAATTTTAGTCAATTTCACCATAAATTTATGTGCTTGGCATTTAATGGATTAACAGCACTCTTCGTTATATATAAATTTCACCTTCATTTTCTGGGATAAAATATAGTAGTTCTATAATTTAATATATAGTAAACGCATGTAACCTAATTTCACTATATGTCAGATTCCATAGATTTCATTCAGAATTATTTAATAATTTGGGCTTGAAATTCCAATGGAAAGTAAAATAAAATTCAATCAAAATAGTCCAGAAATTATTTGTACGATAAAATTGATAGAGAAATTAGTTCTTTTAACAAAACTACTTTGTCATCATTGACATTTTTCTTCATAAGAAAAAGTAATTTAGGAACTCAAATAAATTTTTTGTAAAAGTCCAATTTTGTATCAGAGGAAACGAGTTTTTGAAAATTTGCCTGAAGGGTACGTAGATGAGAAATGAGTCTCTTTATAGCAATGTTTTAAAAAAGTCTATAAAAAAATTTAAACAATAGAGGAAAGTTGTTTAAAAATCAACTTTCGGTACTGCAAAAAGTTACCGATCTATTCAAAAAATTAGAATCATCTCTCTCGAAAAATAAGCAACATGCGTTGATTTTTTTTCGTTCTTTCTTCCTTTATCCCAAAGCCTAATTAAAATTTTGTAATGGGAAATCTCCTCAGCCGTATTAATAGATTTCAGAAGAGGGTTGGCTTTACATAAATTTCTGAACTACATGGAGATGGAAATGTTTGAAATTAGCATGGAAATACATATTTGAATAGCCGAAGTATTTTTCTGACTCTTATAACAGCATCTTACAGAGACTTATGTTATAGAGGCTTATTCAATATTATGCTTGTGTTACCGTGTGAGACTTTGGCCAAAAAAATTAGAATATTTTAGAAACTGTGCGTATGAAGTTATTTTAAAATATTTCATTTTGAAATTATTTTATAATTATCTTTTTAGTATATTATTTTACAAACTTTTTACTACTAAAATATAAATAAATAATTTTACATTTTCTCGACACTTTAGTTGAAGAAGGGACTAGTATATTTTAAATGTTGCTCGGCATTTTATGCTGTTAAATTTAACTCTCATTATCTCATTTTCGACTATATTTTTACCTACTTTTCTTTTATTCCGTATTTTTTTTCTCAGCATTTATTTTAATATATCGCTTCCCTCTTCATGTTTTTACAGCTTCTACATATTTTTTTCTCCATTTTACTTATTGCTCTCTATTTTTTCCCTTGCCATTATGAGCAGTGACAAATTTTACTATCTACATTTGCGGCATACACTTGAAGGAAGACTTTCTTTCATATTCATTGATCTGTTATTCCAAAATAAAGATGCTATTCATGGTTATGTTAATTTCAAATAATCCAGTTTGGTTTTAGTTCAGCTTTAATTCAATTTTCTTCATTAAGTTTATTTAATTAAACGCAGGAAAATCAATAACAGAAATTTTAAAGGAAAGGCGGATATGTAGCATTTTATGGTTATGTTTAAACTTAATTTATTCGGTCTCAATCAGTTACAATTTCACCTTATCAATTTAAATAGATTGGATATCGAATATAAAAAAGTGGTTTGTTGGCGGAGTAAAAACTTTACTAATTAATAAATTAATAATTTTTCTGCTACGCCTATAAATGCTCTTCTTTTATATTCCATATTTATTCAGCGTAGCGTTACGTCGTTCAAATAGTTCTACCCGGTAAATAGATTGGGATATATTACGAGGTCAACATGAGATTTCGGTTGGTATTAGGTGACTGTTCATATCTGCAAATTAATTTCTCAAAAAAAAAAAAAATTCCCGAATTTCTATTTGCCATTTTTAATTGCATAAAATAAGTTTAGCAAGGACTGCAATCAATCTTATTTTTTTTCTATTCGCTGTTATTAAATACTCTGCTCTCGTATTGGACAACAGTATCGGAATAAATTAGTAAAAAAAAATTTAAAAAAGTAGATTTTAGCCCATGGAAGACATACACCGATATAAAAAACTAAATAAAGAAAAAAGTACATGGTTTTTATAGCTGTAATATGTAAATCTCCTGAATTTTTTTTTTACTTTTGTTTCTACTTAATCTGAGCGCAACAAAGAAGACTCAAAGTTTTAATAAGGGGCTTTAGTATTTCGAAATAGCTGCATGTCAAACTTTTGTTAGACGGTAGAAAAAAATGTACAGTCTAACAAATGGTTAGACTCCAGAACAAAAGTACATAATTTACAAAATACGTAGTGACTTCCTTTTTATATAAATTTCATGAGCACTATAATCTCCAGTCACTGAAATTGTTTAGTTGTTCTATTCAGTTCTTATTATATAAGAAGATAAAATGTTGTACCAAGTTATGGCGATTTTGTGCTTTAATAACCATTTTATGAAAAGAAAATTCAGACTTCCAAAATGAAGGAACAGAAATCGGTTGTTTCAACTAATTTTCTCGATAACTTCAATATATTATGGGTCCTCATATGAGAAAAGTTATTTTTTTCTAAGGACATAATTCATTACACCTCATACGTGATATTTCGGGGGCATATTACTCGATTACTCCAAAAGCGTTATTTAAACTAATTAAAATACAAAGAATATTCTTAATTAAAATGGAAATTAATATATTTGTTGGACAGAAAGCTAACGAGAAATAAACTTGCGATGAATTATAACTTAGGGAAGAAAAATTGTTTCGGTATGTTTTCAGCTTATTTCTAAATAATTTATTATTTTAATTATATACAACAAACTCAATTCCACATAAATAATAAGCAATATTACTCGAGTTTCGTGAATAGTAAAAGTTTCAAACTTGGCCAAAAGTATTTAATTAAAATACAAAGTAACACAGATAACAAAAAGTCCTCGAATGCTCATATTTAAAAATATTAACACTTTTACTAACGTTTTCAAGATTTAAATAAATATCTACGACGAAAGTGTTTGTTCATCAATTTTTAAAACAGGGATAGAGAATGAATTTCCTACTGCAACCAAAATTAAGAAATTACTAATATTTTCTGGAGTTATGCTAAGAATATAATAACTTCTAATTAATTTATAAGTAGGATAATGAATTATGTTAAGGTTTTTGTGGAATGATTTGTTTTTGATTTTGCATACAGTTTTTTCAATATGAATGATTGCTTAAATTCGGGAGAGAAATATTTTTCCTGAATATAGTAGTAACGGTGGAGTTAAGATACCTGAATATACAACGTAGAGATGGGAAAATTGTTACACTGATTTGTTTTGTGTCCGATTTGCGCGTCTCTGATAAAAAGCACCATTTTATGGATGTTGAAAAGATAGCGACCTTACGAAAAATATGAAACAAACAATTCCTCATAACTTCTTTATTTGCACTTCGGTATTCATTTTCTAGACATTATAAAAAACATAAAGTTTCGTGAATAGTTGCATTTTACTTACAATGATATTCTTTTTATTGGCTAAATTTTTCCTTTCACGAGAATAATTTTCGACAAAAAATTGTGATTTATTAGTCAATGTCGGGCATTCAAAGTAATACAAAGCATTGATGGCACCTGATAATCCTCTTGTAAATAGATCTTTAAAATTACGATCAAAACCTTTAAGCATACCGTGTTAGGTTTGTCCCATTCGAGGTAAAAGAAATTGATTGAAATGGAGGCTATTGCCCTTATTCCTTACCGATTATTGATATCAAATACGGGTAATTACTTATATAGCGATATTTACAAATCGATATTGAAACAAATGTTGATAAATGGAGTTTCATAATTTATTTAGGAATACCGCTATGAAAGTGAAACCGTATTCTGCCCGAATTTTGATTCCCAATTTATATTTTGAGGTAAATGTGAAATGTGATAACTGACATAATTTCGAAAACGTTCAGCTTACGTTATCAAATGTACATTTTAAAAATCTCTACTACGTTTTGCTCTAATTTCGGAGAAGTGCTATTTGTACCAATAAATTATATTTGCCACCCTTGCAAAAGATAGTTAAATAGGCTCTCGTTTTATTAAAATGAGTTAGTTTCAAATACAATTCCTATAATTGAATATACAGAAAATGCGATTTAAAATTGTGTTCAAAATATCTTTAACCCCATAGAAGTGAAACTTAAGTTCAAGAAATTTTTGAAGCATGAAATAAAATTTTAATTCCTTATTAGTTTTAGAATGTTATTATAAATGTTAAATGCTTTGATTGCATTTTGTATATACCAGTAAAATAGCTGTAATGTATATATATATATATATATATATATATATATGTGTGTGTGTGCACAAATAAGCTTGTAATGATCATATACATACGCCATATTAGGTAAAATGACTTTCTTCGAAAATATGATTGACACTAAATATAAAATTAGCTTAAAACGAAAGAACTTGTTGTAATAATTGACAGATATAAATATTAATAAAATTAATGGAATGTTTATTTTACTCAGCTTAGTTTTCTAGAAAAATCATTTTATCTCTAGCGCAAATATTGAATTTAACATAGCCATCATTTGGAAAATTAATTAAATTTTATTAATGAAGCAACGAACGAAGAACCATGAGAGGAAAGATCGTATGATGTAGTTATTTAATGCGAGTGTTGTATCGCTCTTCAAATATAAGTTAAAGTTGAAAAAGTGTTCTTTAACTTAAATTGAAATGATATAGATACAAATCCAATGAAACGTAAACTAAATTGTCCAAATCTATTATTCATGGTAGATAGAGATTGGAAGTAATCTTAAAAGGATTTATCCTAGGGCCTTCTAACAAACCCGCATCTCCAAATTCTTAACTTCTTAAATTAACAGGATTTTAGAGTGAGCCTTAACCTAAATTTACTCATGTAGCAAATTAGTGTTTTAATAAGTAGATGTGAGTAAGAAGTCCGAGTAGCTACGAATGAAACTAGGTTACAGCACAAACGCTTATTTTTCATATAACAATACAAATTTTAACTCAAGATCAACAATAAAAATCAAGTCAACAATTAAGGCTAAAGGCATCCAATATAAATTTAACTCTCCCTGCTGGACAGCTCGCTGAGTGTCTAGGAATACATCTTCATACATTATTTAGAAATACGTAACATAAATATTGAACTAATTAATAAATTAAAACTAAACAAATGTTACCTTAATCAAGACTAACAAGTCCCTTGCTTTTCTGCGCTATATACTACTCTGCTCGCTATACGCTCTGGACTTGGCCGGTTCTTGCCCCTGATTCAAGGTTAACCCCAAGTATTACTTCCGGCAACTAAAACACACTCCAATAATAAATTTAACACAATAACAGGAACACTCAACCATACAAAGTAATTTACGAGTACTTTTAACGTCAAGTCTATTTAACAGATGATCTTGCGCCTGTCCTTGCGCCCTATTGGCGTATATTTGCCACCAAGTTAATTCTGCCGGTTAAAGATATAACTTCTATGATAATTCATAACAAATGAAGTCCAAACACAAAATGTTTTGTACATACATCACCAGTTCCGTTGTCAATCCCTCAGTCCCTCGTAGTCCTTGATTGATCATAAGTTCCAATGGCCCATCGTACCAGACGGAGAACACTCGTCTCTCGCTGTGATCTGCGTCCTAGATAACTGATTCAATCTATTGGGGACACATCCACCCAGTTCGCTTCGCTGTTCCCTTCGGCTTCCACTTACAACTAGAATGGCTAAACAGTTCAGCGAAATGCTTGTATCTCCTGGGTACTCGGAACTCCAATTCTGAACCATGAATTCCAGAAATCCACACGTCGGGGTATAAAAACATCTTTCTGGAACTTAAATCTAATTACAATTAACAACGCCCTGCTCAATATCAGCGCTTCAGCAACTTGCCACGCCATCAACTTAGCAGCTGAATCTGGACAACTCGGCCCATCACTAGTAACTACCGGTTCTCTGTGTCCATACTTCCGTGCCTGTTTATCCCTGCCTTGTGCCCTATGCTTTACCCTTAAGTAGTATTACACAATCAGCATGGTCAACTAATGGTGACGTCAGCTCGGCTCGCGGTTACTTCTCAAGCCAAACAAGCACAACCACCGGCCCGGTTGGCTCCAATTTCAACTATGATTACGCAAAAACCTTTTACAACCTTCACATTAAATATGGGAATTTCTAAAACATTGCAAGTTTTTTATTTGGCGGGAGAAACAAATCAAGGTGCAGTAAAGAAATCAATAACTAAAACATTTTAAAAATGCAGTAGAAGTATATTGAGAATTTATATAGTAGAAAAGATTGGGCGGTTTAAAGGAGATTTATTTGTGCAATTTCAAAAACGTATTAATGTATAGCGTTTTAATAAAATATTATTATTCTTTTATCTGGAAGGAATTTTATTCGAAAGCGGAAACTTAAATCAACAGAAAAATGGCTAGTTAAAATTTGTTTCACTCAATAGTAGTTCTCCCAAGTCCCTTCATGCATACGTTGCCTTAAACAACTACCATCTCGTAAAATCTTAAATTTCATATAAATTTTCGCTCTAATACAAAGATAGCAAATCCTGCAATATGTAGAGCAATCAGGGAAATGAGAGAATAGCGGTCTAAAATTTGACAAAAAATTATAAGAATTTGTTTGGAAATTATTTCAGTGTTCGATATAAAATATTTGATAAAAACAAGAAGACAATATAGGAATACTGAAATTGAATAGTGAAAGGTATAATGAAGTTGTTCAAAATAGCACAGACCCAAATGCATGTCCCCTTTTCCCCAATTATTTACAAACAACATTTTAACTATCAGTGTACCTTTGGAAGATGCCAGATAATATTTTAAAATCCACGGAAATTATCTCATTTAGATCCCATTTTACATTTGCATAATTTGCAAGTAAACTTTCTAAATACGTTTCGAAGAATAATGATTGTAAACTAAGAGAAAAAATTTAGCCATTCCAGAAACGCCTTGTGGTATTTCTGAAATGTCAGTTAGCAAAAATTAGGAAACAGATAAAATAACGCAACTTGAAATTTTACGATGATCCCATTGCAATCTACATCGTGTTTCCGGCGGAGCCTCGTTCCACGAAAGAAGAAAAAACGGAAATCAGGAAAAACAAATTTAAAAAAGGCGCATGGGAAACATATTGATGTAAAAGCGGTGTCAATAAGTTACAGACGTGAAATGAAGAGATTCGATCGAAAATTGATGCAGCTCACTTCGATGAGCACATCATAAAATACTGAAGTATAAAAATAAGGACAGTTAGAGGAAAAAAGAAGGATAAATCCTAGAAGAAATGCCCTTTCAGTGTAAGTTGCATTTCCGTCATCTGGCCCTTGGGGAATTCTTTGTTTTAGCTATTTCATTTTTCACCTTCCTATTTCATTTTTATTATATAGATTTGTTTTAGGTCTGCAAAAAAAAATTATCATTTTTTAAAAAGCGTAAAATCGTTAAAAATGATACTTACATCATACCTAGTTGCATTTCTTGAATTTAAAAAATATTATCATAATGACAAAGCTTTTAAAAATGAATATTTATATAATTAAATGGTTTTTTTCTTCATTTGCTCTAGGTTTCTAAACTAAAATTATAAACTAACGGGAACTTGAAAGCAAACAAATCTTTAACCCTTAAGAAAATATATAAAAAGTTTTATGCAATTAAATTTTCCGAAATTTTTATGAAACTGCCGAGAAAAGATATAACCTTTTGGACTATTACTTGAATAAGTTTTAAGAGATATTTCATTCGAAGTGACTAATTTTTCAACAAAATCGTGCGAAAGAAAAGAAAACATAAGTTATTTTGATAAAATATAACACCGTAAATTGACCAGATGAATTGAACAGTAAATTGACTAGTTGAATTAAACCAGTTGATACAGAGGTATGCTCTGCCAGAATCTATCTCTATCGAAATAATTTTAATCGAGGCGACATCATAGTTAACAGTGCATATGTTAATTTTGGTATAAATATTTTATTGGAAAGTGCATCGCACATTCATTTGTATTCATCAACACATAAAGATTTTGTAATATTGTTTATTCGACAGAAAATATCAAAAAGAGATAATTTTATTTATACGAGATCATATAGAGGGACTCCCATAATTTCGTAAGTAATTCAACAGTTCATGAAAATTGAGAAATTTAATCCGAATATGTTGAAGTCTAGAAAACGTACCCCGAACTACAGTGAGCATTTATTAGGTGAGTTTTCTTTTAAATAATTAATTGATTAATTAATTATTTTATGAAAATCGAATCGGAATTAACGGCATGCCTGGATCAGTCACTACCACTATAGAGTCTCGGGGTCATTACTTAAGTATGTTAATAAAAATAAGTAATTATAAACTTCTCAACTACCTATATTTAGAAATCATACGGTTATTAATGATGTTAAGGTTTAGTAAATATGGAAATATCGATGCTCTTTTGATTCGTAGCCCCAGTTATTTTTCTTGTAGTACAACTATATAGCCTGCAAAAGGGTTGCTGGTATCTAACTGGAAGGAGACCCACACGCTGAACGTATGTGACGATGTGTGGAACCGGCCGGGCCAGTAACCTAGTGTCCTACCCCGCCTTCAAGTGGTGCAGGCTGGGCTTTCTATCCAAGAGGCAAATTAATATTTGCTGCACGGATGGAAAGGCGGAAGGGGAGGGCTAATTCACCAACCCGTCTAGCCAGCTT
>QLNU02014802.1:117927699-117964845 GCA_006491805.2 Dysdera silvatica | reverse complement strand
ACTGTTCAAAAATGGGGCAAATTTATGCAATAAATTTTGATCACTGTAATGCAAACAAAAACATATCAGCTATACAAAAAAAGCGATGTACTTTTCATTTTAGTACTCAAAATTTATTTTAATAATTTACTCCACTTGTGCGCAGTTCAGTCTCGGTTTCAGGAATACATAGCTTTTTGTTTCTTTTCCAAATTTCACAAAACTCGATGCTAATATTTTCAAAGAATGTTCAATCTTAGTATAATCGAAGTTACTTTCTTACACTTAATTTCTTAACCTGTTAACTGGGTATGACGACATTTTTCGTCATGCCCGGAAGACTACCAAAATGCAAATGACGACATTTTTCGTCATTAAAATTAACCGTATTATGTTGAACGCATTACGTTTTATGTAGTTCTTATATATTTAATCCTAGCGTGATGGTGTGATGACATTACTTATCACTGTGAAAAAAAGTCCCCAGTGTGAAACGAGTTTCACAAAATTTTATTCCCCGGTTAACAGGTTAAATATAATAGTTTGTATTGCTGGGAGAGTTAAAAAAAGGAATACTAGAGTGAAAATGAAAACAAGGTTTTCGAGTCTACCTCAAAAGGTTTGTTCTAACGACGGACAACAGAAATATTAAGCTGTATTCAAAAGAACCATAAAGGCAAATCCTTCAGACACGATGTGTGGACGAAATAAAAAACAGATGAGCTAAGGTAGCATTGAAAAGAATCAGTTAGAATGAGCACATACAGTGTGCTTATAACATATTTGGCCTATTTAGAGCATCCTGGATCTTGAACCGTGTAGAGGATTGACACCAAAATTGATATATGGACTATACAAAGGATGCAGAAAATGAGTCTGTGAAAACAATTACTTCAAAAACGTCCGTTAGAGACGCTTTTTAGCTCAATATTGCACACGTAACACGAATGTCGTTTTTAACATTTAGTAACACTTATTGCATCGAAATATTTTACTAAACGTTAATTAAGTAAGTACGTCAAAAAACGTTAAATAAATTAATTTTTAAATGAGAACATTTGTTCTCATTCGTCTAGTAGGTCAAGACATCGCGGGCTCAACGCAGGGACCCTGGTTCGAATACAGGATGAGGACGGCGTCTCTTTTTCTCATAAACAAAAATAGCTCTAGTTTGAGCTACTAATACGTGGGTGTCAAATTTATTTGTAATAAAAAAAGTCCCCTACGAAAAACTCACAAAAATCTCGCCCCGGTGGCTTTGTGTGTTGACCAATATTTGGCAATTGTGTTATCCCTGTGAAGGGTAATAATATCTTACAATAAAACTCCGTTCTACAGAAACACTAGTGGACGGAATAGTCACTATTAAGCAAAAAAGTTTATAAGCTTCTTTAAAAATGTATCTGTTTTCTGTTAAAATTTCCATGAATGTTTGTAATTTCATATCTCTATACTGCTTATCCAGATATATGTGTTTTAATTCATTTTTCAATCTTTGGAAGTCAGTAAATATATTGGGGTAGTACACATTTAAATTATTTATTACTTCCGTAGGAAATTTATTGGAATACTCCGCAAATTTTGAAGTATCCATTAATGTAATAAAATGAAGCTTTTCCATATCTTGAAAACGTGTAGTAATTTGTAAAGAAATAGTATCTAATATTTCATAAAATGTAAAATTTTATATTTTGCAAGAACTTTATTTTGTGTGAGCGTCACTTTTTTTCGTCCCTCACGGTGTTCAGTTGGAACTGTTGTTTTCGAAATCACTAATTCGAAAATTTCCACGAATGTATTCTCCTTTCGTTTGATGTTTAAGAGCATCTGCGTATTTTTAATTTGTGAGATGCAAAAATTAATGTCAAATGACTTATTTTGTAGTACATTGAAGAGAACATCCGTAAGTCCAAAAATATGGTTAAAAACAACAACCAAAAGTGAAAATTCAAAGTCGTTAAATATATTTAAATAGCCGACACTCTGCCTAAGCGGAGTTTGATCGGAGGTTGGATCGTTCATAATCTCAGTAAATACTTCTTTTAAAGAATCCCATTCTTTATTTATAACACTCAACATTTTAGAGTTTGATGTCCATCGCGTAATAACAGAAGTAGGAATTCGTCTTCCGACGACTGTATCGACCACGTGAGTTCGTTTGGCAGAATGATGAAAAAATGCAGGTATGTCGCTTACAGTTGCAAAAAATATGCGACACTGTGAAATGCTGTTGCAGCTTTGTTGTAGCACTAAATTCAGACGATGTGCCAAACAGTGAATAAAAACTGCTTGTGGTGCTACTTCTTTAATTTTGGACTGAAGACCATTTAAGTGCCCTGACATTACGCTTGCCCCATCAAAACATTCTCCTATAAGTTTTGATTTATAGTTAAATTTTTCGAGGCATCTTGATACAAGGTTAAACAATGCTTCGGCAGTCCGATTGGAACTGACGTCATAAAATCCCAAAAATCTTTCCACTAAATTTTCACCAGCAATAACAGACCTAATTATGATACTACATTGAGATTTTTGGACAATATCTGTGGAATCGTCTACTTGTATAGAAAAAAATGCAATCCTTTATTTCTTTTTCGATATGTTCATTGATATATTGCCAAATGCAGTCAATTATTTCATTCTGAATAGTCTTAGAATTGCCGGCAAACATGGGTGTGATTTTTCAAAAGTGCTCATGAATGTCCACAGGGCTTATCGAAATAAAGGTTTCTAACAATTCTTTAAAATTACCATGATTAGTGGAGGTTACATCTTTGTGATGACCACGAAATGCTAATTCTTGCTTCCCCAAGTAAAGAACAGCACGAATGGGCGGGCAATTGAATGAAACGTCCATTAAGCTGCATATTTTCGTTGAAGCGTTTAATATATATTGCCTAAAGTATTCTTTTAAAGCATCCTCAATACCACTTAAATTTTTCTTTAGATTTGAAAAACATAATGTACAATCCACACGATCAAAAGAACCTTTATGTTTGTGAAGAGCACGGGTAACGTTACCAAAATCATTCGAAACCACTCTTATTCCACACATTTGATTTAACACCAATGATTAAACATGGCATACAAAAAAGTTTATTTAAATAATAACTCCCACACAGCCATTCAAACTCCGAATATCACGAAATCTTAAAATGCCGATTATATACTTTGTCCTTTTTTTGCAACTTTACTTACATTTAACACAGGCATGGGCTTTTCCTTACTTAAAAAATCTTTTTTATCATCGTTATTCCGCTTGGAAAATGGGGTTTCTAATAAAATACATACTTGGTCATTTAAGGGAAACGTCATATTGTAAAGGAACCTATTAGGTTTAACCTAACGAATCAAGTAACGGAAATGGCGTTTTCTAGGCGGTTTGAGAACTTGTAGCATAGTGCGCATATCTGAAGTTTAAACTATATAAAAGATGGACACAGCAGTGTCCCCAGTTCGACGATTGCTCTTCGAGCGGCTCCACATCACGTGACGTTAAACGTAATTCATTAGTCACGTGAGGAAAGTGGAAAGGACGTCTCATCCTTCCTAGCAAGCTCCTCGCTATTCTTCTAGTGTGTTAAAACGATCATGGTGCGGTACAGTGTAGCATATAATTGCAAGGAAAGGGGTGGGGAAGTAAGGCGGAATTTACTCATTTCACAGGTTTATTAATGTGTATATATCTTCTGTTCACATTGTAAATGATACGGTTCCCATTATCACGCATAAACATTTCATTCACACATACACACACACAAATTACCAAGAAAGGTACCAGCTTTAACCTAAAACCAGAAAATATGGAAGAAATAAGTCATTAAAATGTATAAAAAATAATATATAGCAATTATATAAAAAAATCGACATATTTTAAATATCATATTTCTTTTAAATTATTGAAAATATATTTTTACTTTGTCAGTTGGTTTTAAAATATAGGTATTTATGATATAAAAGCATATTAAAAATTTCAGAACTCTAGTGCGCGTAGATCTGAAGATAATCTCTGCGCAATATAGAAAAAGTGATTTTGAGAAAAAGAGCGTTCAAGTTGGAACTTGGTAACATGTAATAGTTATTTTTATTTTATACAATAGTGCAAGAAGTAATTGAAGAATTTTGATGCGGTTTGTTTTAAAACACTGCCAAAAATCCATATTATTTTTTAAACTAATAAATAAAAAATCGATTTTTTAAAGATTTAAAGGTCCTGTGTCCCCTTAAGAAACAAAAACACAACGAAATTACACGCTTCTACTGTTACCACTCAACGTGCCTCGAAATACTTCAGGGTAATTAAATAATTCTAACAGATATAACACTAAACTGTTTGTAGTTTGAATCAACGTTCGATTCAATTCTTCGATTTAATTTTTTTTCTTTAACCAGTAACACCCCCACAGAAAATTTTTTACCTCTAGAAACCTCTGTGGCAATCAAAAATCTCAATTTTTATTTCTGATCAAGCCATACCTCTGTTTTGGTAATTTTTTACCTTTTTCCCATGCAAAACCTTTAGATTCAGAGATAAAACCTCTGATCTGGCAATACCTTGGATACGATGTGCGCTTTTCTATTCTTCGACAATACTTGCTTTGCCGTAAAAACCGTCGTCATGGAAACCATGTTTGCAAAGCATTTCCGTTTGAAGCCGAAGTTTGAATTTCTAACGCGTCGCTTTTGTCGGCCCTTTTCTTGGCGGACAACATTTCGTTAGTGCGTTTAAAGCATTTAACGCGTTAAATGCGAAAGCTTATGAAAAATATAAAGCATCTACGCAGCTCTGTTAATCAAAGTCATCATTACGACTCTTAAAAATTAACGAAACCCAATCCTTAATCGAAAAAATAATGAAAATTGAATGAGATACACCAAGACTTTTAACTAATCAAAACTATGAGAGAAATATGAGCGATACACTGCGCAAAAATAATATTTAAAACAAATTACACACAAACGCAGTTTAACTTGAGCAGGAGAAACATTTTACAATTGTTTCGGTGGAAAATCAAGCGTCCACCATCGTCAGAAAATTCATCCAAACTGATTTGTTGCCACTAAATCAAAAACGAAAAAGTGAAAAAGGCGAAAAAAGGTAACATAACAAAAAGCCTGATTTGTGTCGCCATCTATTGTGCAGAATGCTAAGTAAAAGGAAAAGGAACAATTATTGTTGGAAGAAGAAATTATGTTGATTGAAAGAGAGGTTTGTAACAAGAGGGGGGAAAAATTGTTCTCAGATGGATTCGTTGACTATTGTACAGGAATTACTGAAGATATGAAAGGCCTCGGAAAAAAATTCATCGTTCACCCTCAGATCTCAATTTTTTTGAGGCCTTTCATATCTTCAGTAATTCCTGTACAATAGTCAACGAGCCATTTGAGAACAAATTTTTCCCCTCATGTTAGACACCTCTCTTTCAATCAACATAATATCTTCTTTCAACAATAATTTTTCCTTTTACTTAGCATTATGCACAATAGATGGCGACACAAATCAGGCTTTTTGTTATGTTACCTTTTTCTTTTTCGTTTTTGATTTAGTGGCAACAAATCAGTTTGGACGAATTTTCTGACGATGGTGGACGCTTGATTTTCCACCGAAACAATTGTAAAATGTTTCTCCTGCTCAAATTAAACTGCGTTTGTGTGTAATTTGTTTTAAATATTAATCAAAACTATTTAAAATTTGAGTAGAGTGACATAGTTTTGTACGAAATTTTTTCTTCTGGGGATCAATTTTTTGAACCGTATTAAAAGTCATTCAGAGCTTTATAGAAGCATACATTGAGCATATTAAAACGCTGATAGAGAGAGTATAATCTCTAGGCCCTATAAACGTAAAATAAAATTTAAATTATTTTTTTTTGAAAAAGTACCAGAAGTATTAAAAAACATATGTCAGCAGAAATGCGAAAATCATTTGTAAAAGTAAAAAGAAAATATATTATCATCTTTTTTCGGAAGACCCAGTAATAAATAGTAAAATTACTAAACATTAATATATATATATTAATATAAGTCAAATTATTAACTATTATATCTTTTAGTCAAAACGGCATGATAATACAAATATGATTGACCAAAAATTTCGTCATAGAATGTAACTGATTTTTTTTCTTCTTTCCTTCCCTATTTATAAACTGTTCGAAATGGTTGGGAGATAAAGAATGTAAAGAAATGTCAGCTGTGTACATTCTAAATACTCAGATCCTCGTGGTTATAATACGTCATGCTTTTATAAATTTAAAATTAATAGTAAATTTATGCACCGGAGAGGTACGTCCTGAATTACTGTGTTTATAAATTGGATCTCCCAGAACGATGAATTGAAAAAAAAGTCATAAAATGATACATGCTGAAATTTTTGGACGGTCCCGCAACAATATCGGTGATACTCCCAGCGGTGCGCATCCCGAAAAACGGAAATCCGGATGAAGGAAAATAAAAGAAAAAACGAGGAAGAAAAATGGAAGTAAAAGCTATTGATGGCGAATAAGGAGATTCGATCGAAAATGGATGCAACCTGCTGCGATGAGTAAAAAATAGAGTACAAAAACATAAAAAAGAAACTTAACAGGAGATAAAAAGTGAAGAATGAAAATGGCGCTCTTCCGCTGGAAGTTGCAGAGCCATCGCCTGGTTCGGAGATAATTTTTTCGCTATCCATTGCTTTTTCACATTTTTGAATTCCAAAGACACTTTCTTTGAGTTTCACAAAATTTTTTTATCGTTTTCTCAAGAGCACAAAAGTATTGATTTTTTATGTTTATTTCTAACACTGTTGCAGTTTAAGAAAGTGGATAATTCTAGTATTATTGCAATGTAGTCCCAAAAATGATTTTCCGATAATCAGGTGGCTTCTTTTCCTCCGTATTTATGTAAAACAAATTTAAGGCTAACCGACTGAAGGTGGGCGAATGAGTATTTCAAATTCTAAACGATATTTCAAGAAAATTAATGTCTTTATAGTGTCGCTGTGGTGAATTTTAGAAAAATTTGGCGAACGAACCAATTGTAAAAGATCTCTATTTTATTTTACAAATTTTAAAGAGAATTTTTTGTGAGTGATTTTTGATAATGGAGTCAAAAAAGATTATTGCAAGTGCTATGAACCGCATTGCTTAACAAAAAAATTGCTTGGTATTTTAACGGTAAAAATGACTAAAAAATTATGGCTGTTTGAAATAAAACCACTCCATTTTATTTTAGCGAATTTTAGTTTGTTGGTGGAGGCCAGAACTAAAAAAATAAAACTATGCCTAGTAAAATACATAAAAAAAGGTCTTTGTCTTTGAACAGAAGCTATGTAAAATTGTTGATTTTGCAATGTATTTGTTAACTTAAAATAACCTTTCTCTAACCATAAAGTGCTGCCGTATTCAAAGTAAATATGAAAAGAAGTGAAGCATTTTGTTGGAAGAAAGGAAAGACCGTTTCGAATATTGTGTACACAATTTTTTGCTTTTATTTTTTTTCAGAACTATACTTTTTTACGGGAGACAGATTTTTGCCTCTTGACTCGATATTTTTATTCAATCTTTCTATTTACTTTAAGCAAAATTGAGTAAAAATTCATCAATCCCCCATATATCCTGATAGCAGTTTCTTCACATAAAGAGCTAATATTTGTCAAGTAATATAAGTAAAATAAATAAATTGAAGTAAATGTAGCTTTATTCAGTTTAGAAAGGTAACTGCATAAGAGCGTTAAATACATAAAACCTTAAATACATGATTAATGATTAAATACATAAATATATTTTAAATAAAAAAGGCGCCTTTGTAGGAAACATGATGAAGTCACGAAATATAATTTTCTATTCTTAAAAACATGACTGCAGCTGCAAGAATAAAAAAATTCGCTGCAGAATATTTGGTTCTATAGAATGTGGCAAGTCTAAATTTCTCTCGTTTTTAAATACCTGGGAAATACGTGGTAGAAATAATCGCCCAAAAAATTTAATTAGTGTATTTACATCGATAAAACCGCTGTTAACAACTGTTTCGATAGCCATGTACATTCATCATTAGAAAATGTCTTCTCTTTCTCTCAATGATGTTGGTCAGATTGGTCATTGTGCCGCTTAAAAAATCGTTCGGGTTAACCAAACATTTTGTGTGTTTGTGGTTCGGTCTATGTTTATGAGTCTTATGTGCTTTTTCCCCAAGTAGGCGAAATTGCGTCATTCATATGTGGGTCATCAACGGCAACGTCGTATCGGAAACTGTATGAAATGCTTCGAAGTCAGCTAAAAATTTTAAGTAAAGGAGCTGCTAATTGTTGCCTCCATGTAAAGTTCGTCGGATTTTAATGATCCGATTGAAAACAAGTCTTAGAGTTTGTCTTCTGTTAGAAATGGATATGATCATGTTGAAATATGTTAAATAAAAAAAACAGTTGCGGTAACAGTTATCATAAATTTGTCTAATAAATTTGATATATATTTTTAGCTAAAACTGTAGCTGCAACATTTGAAACATAATAATCTATTACCAGATTGTACTCCGACTGCCATTGTTTAACGCAGTATAATATTAAATATATATGAGGAAAATATTCTTGGAACATAATTTTCAAATATTTGTCTGATATGAATAGAATAGCAATAATAATACTAATGTTTATTTGTCCCAAGGGTTACATCTTGAATCTAGTTTTGAAATTCAATTTAAATATAATAGGAAATTTCACAAAAGGTAAACAAGGCATGTTAAACTTTCCATGATGGGTTCCCATTAAAACTCAGGAAATTTACTCCTCTATGGACCCTTTTAATCTGCTGGCGCACGAACTTCATTTAATAGATATTGAATTAAATTCTTTTTAAAACAACGTATAATATTATTATCTTCAATAGATCAGACAATTGTGGAATTATTTTCTGAAGACAGACATTTCTCTGCCATATATTGCAATAAGGTACACAAATAACGAGGCTGTGTTTAACGAATTTCCTGATTTAGGAAAAAATGTGGATTTTGTTTCAGGTAACGAAGTGCAAAAGAATTAATGCGTTTATAACGGACAATATTTTTAATCCCATTACGTAACCAGTTAAAAAGTATCGTTGCTATTCAAACTAATATAGAAAAATTCGCCAACCGAAAGGAATCAATGACACAGGATCTATTTTCAACATAAAACAAAGGTAAATTTTCTATCACTTGGCATCGAAATATTTCTGAGAAGCTTGCTACCTTTGAAGACGTAGTAAGGATTCAAAAATAACGATTTCTTAAGTAATGAATTACACTGATGTCCATGTACTTAAGGCGTTACATATTTATTCTTGCAATCATTAAACTCGCTCCTATTACTTAAAGAGCATTTGTCTCAATACTTACTAAATTAACATCTACTCATTTTAAAAACAATAAAAATTTCTATCTAGGGCAGCATGGGCTTTGTTAGACCCTACAGTCTTTATCCATTGCTGCCCAGGCGAATTAATTAATTTAATACTTTTATAATATACAAATATATATAATGCGCCTGAGATTGTAATTAAGTCTCCTGAATAAAGTTTGTAAAATTCGATTATTTCTGGAATACTGTTTTGGTTGATATACGGCGAAATTTCCAAGGATCAAAAACAGTAAGAAAACGTTTAAGAAACACGGGAAAACAGATTCATGATAACGCAAAAGGCACCGGGGAAGTTGAAGCAGTATGTGAAGTGGATTTAATTAAGTAATTAAATAAAAGATTTTTCCAGGCGGAGCTGAAGGAGTGTGTGGATTTAAGATCGTTTACTACGGTGTTTTGAAAGTTGTTGATGAAAAAGGCTTCAACACAATCGAGTTTGATAGGTTATCTTGTTTGGTGAATTATGATAGGACCGGAGAAGTTGAATTTATGGTCGTCTTCAAGGCAGTGGACCGCTATCGACGATTTATGGACCTCGTCCTCAGCGATGTATCGTTGGTGTTCTTTTAGTCTATGGGCGTTCTACTCCCTGTCAAAAATACACAAAAGGCATTTCATTTCATTTGACCTCATCACGTCATATATTGGGTCGGTGCCTTATAAACTTGCCAAGTTCCTAGTTACAATCATCTCTCCTCTGTCTTTCTCCAACTGCTTAACGTGCAAAAATTCTTCAGACTTCGTTTCAAAACTTCACGCTCCCACTTCGTGCAACTGCATGGCCACTTTAGACGTTAATTCGATATTCATTAACATCCCCGTTAAAGGTATCCTGGACTATTTCAAATTGAGGTTCTCGGAGTTCCATTTCGCCCAACCGGAAATTGTCAACCTTACTTCATCTGCGTATGGTGCACGTCCTTCGTTTTCAATGGGCAACACTACCAACAGACACGTGACATGGCAATGGGGAATCCGCTTGCTCAGCTACTATGCGATATTTACATTAAGAGCCCTTTGTTCGAGAATATTGCGTTTAAACTTTGGGTGTTGTAGTGTTGTCCGTTGAAAACGAAAGACGTGAATCGTATGCAGATAGAAGTAATGTTGACAATTTCCGATTGGGAGAAATGGAACTCCAAGAGCCGCAATTTGAGACAGTCGAGGGCACCCTCAACGGAGATTTTAGTGAACATTGAATTAACGTCTAAAGTGGCCATGGTGCAGTTGCCCGGAGTGGAAGCGTGAAGATTTGAAACGAAGTCTGAAGAATTTTTGCACGTAAAGAAGTTGGCGAAAGACAGAAAAGAGCTGATTTGTAAGGTACCGACCCAATACATGAGGTGTTGAGTCGAAATAAAATGCCTGCTTTGTGTACTTTTGGCAGGGCGTTGAACGCCCTTCAACTAAAAGAACACCAACTATACATCGCCAAGGCCGAGGTACGTAAATCGTCGATAACGGTCCACTGCTTTGAACACGGCCATAAACTCCACTTCTCCGATGCTCTCATAATTCAGCAACCATGATTACCTACCAAACTTGACTGTGTTGCAGCTTTTTTCATCAACAAATTTCAAGACACCATAGTGAACGATCATAGGCTCACACCCTCCTTCAGCTCCGCTTCTGGAAAAATCTTCTTAAATCAACCTCAGAGACTACTTCAACTTCCCTGGCGCCTCCGCTTTACCATAAAACTGTTTTTTCCGTTTTTTTCAAATGTTTTCTTACTATTTTCGATCCTTGGAAATTTGTTGGTAAGTCAACCAACACAGTATTCCAGAAATAATCGAATTTTACAGAAAACCATCGCAATGGCAACTATATAACCAAGTGAACGGAAACACCACTGATTATTGACACTTTATCTTCGTGCAATCCCGGAGAAGGGCGCCCGATTTGTTCACCGGAAGCGCGTTGATTTTTGTTCATAAATATTGTTAATACGTTCTAACGTTGTTATAACAATTCCCTGCATAAGTGCATTTATATGTATTCTTACTTTATTATACTAAACGTGGAGTGGTAAATTAATACGTAGTTTCTGGTTTTTTTAATTGTGAGCCAACTCAATGACAAGCATTTTTGCCTGCGAGTTGCTTGTTTAATAATTTTATTTACGGAATTGTAAGCTTGTGTAATAGTTGTGTAAGCTTGTGTAATAGTTTTATTTACGGAGTTTGGAATTTTAAATTTCAAAACAGATTTAGCGAACGACTGAAACGTTTTCTTTTGCCCCATATTCTTCGTTGCATACAGGTTCCACTGTTATTATAAGTGATGTGTCATTTTACGCAACTAAGAGTATGTTCATTCTGTTTTAAAATTTACTAATATTTAAGAGCATTCGTTCATTTTTTCATGTATTTATTATTAATTGATCGATTAATCCCTAATATCTAATATATTTACCTTTGAACAAACTGTTTCACTTAAATTATATTTGAACACCTTAGGAATAATAAATTTAGTCGAACACACAGACACAGGTTATTCTCATCTTTGCTAAGTTAAAATAAAGACATTTCGGTGATGTAATGATAAGACGTTGGCCTAGTGTGTCATTAATCTGGGATTGCCTCCCAGCTGTGTCAAAATAGCACGTTAACCGTCAAACTACTCGCTGAAATTCAGAGTTTCGTTCCCTAGTTCTCAGGATGTTCGGATTTCATAACAAGCTCGATGTCTCAAGGCAAAATGAATTTTCCTGTCTTGTGTCGTAGAGCAAACTGACTTTGACCGTAGAACAAATTGACAAATTAACTTTGACCATAGAACAAACTGACTTGTACTATAGAAAAAACTGACTTTGAAATTAAAATAAACTGACTTTGAAATTAGTATAAACTGATTTTGAAATTAGAATAAACTGACTTTGAAATTAGAATAAACTGACTTTGAAATTAAAATAAATCGAGTTTGAAATTAAAATAAACTAACTTTGACCATAGAACAAACTAACAAAATATCGTGCAGTTGAACAAACTGACAAAATAATATGACGTAGAAAAAACTGACAAAATAACGTGCCGTAGAACAAACTGACAAAACGACTTGTGCCATAGAACAAAATGACTTTTGCCGCAGACAGCTACGGATTTAGGAGTTTCAGTGGCTTCTAAGCAGATAACGAAGTCCGGGCCCTCATATTTTTATAATATTAAAACTTTTTATTTTGGTTTATTTAACGTATATTGACCTTCAAGGTCTATATACACGGCGCTGTAATTTAATCAAAAGTTTTACGAATTATATTGCAACAAGATGAATTTTCTTCTCTGCAAAGGAACGAAGGACTTCACTATAGATTACAGACTGCATTATTTATTATCTTCCACGAACTTAAAAAAATTTGATGGGGGGAATAAGTAATTTATAAATTTTTGGTAAAATTGTTGAAAAAGAATTATAATTTTTTTTTTAAAATGGTTGAAAAAATTATAAATTTTTGTTAACTTGGTTGATAAAAAAAAGTGGGGAGAGCCTTGGCCGCAAAGGCCCCCTGCGACTAAGGCTCTGGGTTCAAAAAGCAATCCGTATACTGCCCCATTCTGCAAAATAACGGGTTTTAAAAAATACGCTTTAAATGCGTTCGTAGGGATTCTTTGTTTGGTCATCTGTAGTTCATTTGGTAAGAGCACCTGCTCGGATTGTAGAAAGTAGTGAGGTAGCAATTCTCCAGACATGCGCAAAAAACTTTCTTTTCTTTACATACATTTCACCATCTAACCATGCCATAACGTCGGCATTAGTGTTACTAAACGTAAAAAATAAAGTTAATAAAATTATTTCTAATACTTGATTTATTCTTCTTTTTTTACAGTCGATGTTCCATTATATGTTGACACAAAGAAAAGTCCCAAGGAAAGATCTACAATGATGTGACAAACTTTGGACTTGACACTTATTAAAAGTAAACGAGCTACATAAGCTCTATTCCTAAAACCACCAGGGTAGTTACACATATTTCATCACCCCACATTATTTTCCAATCAAATAATTATGTAAGTTATTTCAATAATTATGCTTGTACTATTTTATACTACTCAAGATTTTGGATTTACTCAAAATTAGTACGAAGTATGGAGTTGTTTCGACATTTCTCTTTTCACTCAAACACAAAAAAAAAAGAAAAAAGGAAAGAAACTAGCAAACAACACATCTTTTGGCAGAAGCATATTTTGAAATTTCTTTATAATCACACACTTGGAACGCAGAGCAAAAAGACATTTCCAATCATTTAAACTCAAATTTCAGAAATTTACTTAACTTACAGCTTTCCTAAATTTGTATACCGAAAGATGGAGAAAAGAATTTAAATTCCTGTTAAATCGAGGATTCACTGAAGTATGTTTTGTCTACCATTTCGATAAAGAAACGCAAAACGTCGTGTATACTTAAGCCTGAATCAACTTGAATTAAATATAGGCACGAGTAGAACTGAAGCCTTTAATAAATCCTGCAAAGCATTTTCTGATCTTTGCGTATTTATTATTTGGACGTCCTATATTTCTTTCTATTTATTAAGTACATGCCATTGGTTGTAAACAGAAGAAAAGAAAAACACATTTCACACGAGCAATGGTAATAAATTAGAAAGAAGTAAATCTAATAATACACATAATGCAAAATTGCTTAGTTACGGCGCAAGAATATGATGAGACTGAACCCATACAGGGTGTTCGAAAAGTCTCAGCCCACTTATGGGTGCACACGATATTGGTTACAAGAAATGTGAAAAATGACCTACTACGGCTGCAGGATGCCATCACGCAGTATATCCACTGGACAACATCAGAAGAACTGCACAAAGTGCTGTAAAATATGGTCATGTCTGTCTAGGCATGCTTGGATGTCCACAGTGATATTTTTAACATTTCGTGTAATCAGCGTCTTGTTCACAATTAAGTTAAATAAGACTGTCTAAAAACTCTCTATATTTCCGCAGAATCTGAATTTTCGCTGGCACGAAAACCGAACTCTATACTACAGTTGGCAGGAAATCCTTATGCGATCCACTATATTTTAGTGACTCAAACACAAGATAATAACATGATGGACATGCGTCACTACTGAATCAATTTTCAGCAGATTATTTACGTTTTCCCCGAAAAACCCGAACCTCTTAAAGCTAATTTAACCCATCCCAGCACAATGGTTATTAGCTAGTCTAGACAAACGTGTATTTTTTTCGGTTCCATTTGGAGCGAAACCTGGATCGACGGTGTTCTTGCTGAATGTCCCAACGCCACTTCAAGGTCTATAATATAAAGTTTTTGGCCAGTAATCTTTTGAAAAGATGTACTTAGTAGTTCAGCCTGAGTGAACATTTTTCATTTTTTTTTCAGCTATTGTGGTTTAAGGGGAGTATTGTTTGGACTTTATCCAAGAGTATCAAGCTTAATTTTCGACTCCCAATGGTGCAAAGAACGCTTACTCAGAGATCTCATAAAGATCGCACTGCTCACTGTAGTCCGGGGTTTGGTTCCCTAGGCCTTAAGAGGTTCGGATTCATGGGAAAACATTAGGTCAAGACGCAGCATGTTCACTGTAGTCCTTGATCCGGACAACCACAAACAAACAGCAATCTTAATTAAAATAATGCAGTCATCAAGGACTAAGCTGAATTTTAATTTTGATGGAGGGGTTCAAGGATTTTATAAAATAACTTGTAAAAATATGTGTTAATTCTATCGTAAATAAATATAAACACATCTTATAGAAATAACGAGGAAAAAATATTACTATTATTATTACGTCGATGCCTTATTGTAAATTTTTGCTTGTAGTTCTCATATAAAATTTAGTTTTTAATAATGCCCCACCCACTTTTTTAAGAAAACGGTTTCTGTGTTGTTTTTTCTTTAAAGTATACTCCATTAGTGGTCCACAAAACGGGATCTTCTGATCTGAATTTTGATTATTATTCAAGGTTTGAGTTTTTTTCCCCATTTTACGAGTTTGACAAGTACGACATTAGTTAAATAAATAAAACACATTAACCCAGTTTAAATATATATACATTGGTTTATAACTATTTCCGAAGCGCCTATAAAGGGGGGTTATACCTAAAAAATAGTGAATTTAGGGAAGAATGTTAATTTCTTGATTTACATGCTAAATGTGTCAAAACAAATCCTCATCTTTCTAAGAACGACTTTGTTATTCTGATGTAATGAGACCATCATATTTAAAAATCATTTTAAGTGCAGTTATGCCACAGATTTAGATATGTAAATTATTAACTTTAACTTCGTTTTCTCAAATCCAATTTTTGAGAAATTTTGCATTACGCAAAACATCCATTGCGATGCAATTTTCAGCAAATAATTTTGATTTTTCCTTCATGTATTCACTCAATAATAATGAATATAATTACTTACAATTTTACTGAGGAATTGCATCTTCTATGTTTTTAGAGGCATTTATTATAATCGAATGGGTACAACTGACAATTTTTGAAGAGTACTTAAGTTTTTATTTTTTAAACCAAAACTATTAAAAACAGAGTGCAATTTTTTAGTAATTTTTATAAGCATAGTTTCAATGCTAGGAAAAATATAAAATTTTTTACTTTAAAAATACACCAGGTGGAACTTTTTTAAATGTAGCACTTAAAAAGGAATTAAATAACATATACTAAAAATCTATTGCGTTATAATGGCTTGAACTTTACGAAACGTTTTCTTTAATGATGGTTAATATTGTGTGCATTTTTCAGAGACACTCGTTAAGAACATAAGAAAATTCATTTTTCAGGTATAACCCCCCTTAAGGTTCCTTCTTCAGAACCCTAGTTGCGCTAACTTGGTCCATTTGTTAAAAGGTCTATAGATGCCAACATGCTTGTCATAAATTAGTTCGGGTAAACCAGTTGTGGGTCCGTAGCCGCGTCTTTTGCTATGGGACGAATGAAGTTTCTCCAAATAGAGGACATGGAATTGAACGGAAGCTGATCGTTAACAGTAGAAGAGGAATGCGAAAGAATATGGAAGGCTTCAAAGAAATTGAGGTCGGCTGGTGAAGAAACTTTCTCTATTAGATGGGCCTTGTCGAAAGAAAATTTATGGCCAGCTTCCCAGGCGTGTTTGGCTAAAGCAGATTTTTCCAGTTGTTGTTTACGCACGTAGGCTTCATGCTCTTTAAGCCGAAATCGAAGGGCCCGACGTGTTTGACCAATATAAACACGATTACACTGGCATGGAATGGAGTAAATTCCAAAATAATTGCAATCAGGAATAATATCCTTGAGTTTGGAATAACCGAGTTTATTGATTGGAGTAAAAGTGACCTTGAAATTAAATTTAAGTAGAATGGAAGCAATTTTTGAAGAAATTTATGAAAAAAAACCAGCATTCTTTTGTTCGACAATTTTTTTCTAAAATTGCTTCCGTTTTCACTAAATTTAATTTTAAGGTCACTCTTACTCTAATCAATAAACTCGGCTACTGCAAACTCAAAGATAATAAATATTCTTTATTGCCATTATTGGGGAAATTACTCCATCCCTTGCCAGTGTAATCGTGTTTATATTGGTCAAACACCTTGGGCCCTTCGATTTCGTCTTAAAGAGCATGAAGCCTACGTGCGTAAACAACAACTGGAAAAATCTGCTTTGGCCAAACACGCCTGGGAAGCTGGCCACAAATTTTCTTTCGACAAGGCCCATCTAATAGAGAAAGTTTCTTCACCAGCCGACCTCAATTTCTTTGAAGCCTTCCATATTCTTTCACATTCCTCTTCTACTGGTAACGATCAGCTTCCGTTCAACTCTGTATCTTCTATTTGAAGAAACTTCATTCGTCCCATAGCAAAAGACACGGATACGGACCCACAACTGGTTTACCCGAACTAATTTTCAACTAGAAATTTGGCATCGACAGACATTCTAGCACGTGGACCATGTTAGTGTAACTAGGGTTCTGAAGAAGGAAGCCTAAATGCGCTTCCAAAATAGCTATAAACCATTGTATTTATTTAAACTGTGTTAATGTGTTTTATTTTATTTAATATTTTGCGCAGTGTGTCGTTTCATCTTTATCACGACATTGGTGTTTGACACATACGTATTTTTGTTGGTCCTATAGAAGATTTAGTTTCGGGGAAAAGGTCCCTATGTTCCCCCATGGATACGAGCATGTTAGTAAATCTTCACATCACCTAAAAATATGGCGTGGAGTTAGTTCAGATTACGTTACCATTCATTCCACTAGTAATCCAACGACATCCTTACATTCGTTCGGCTAAACTTATGTATTAAGTCGGGAGTTGTATCATTTACTGCAAAAACCGTTCGTTATCTTGCTGTGAACTGCGATCTCTTGGAGAGGAAAACGTTCTTTAATATTTTGTTACATGAAAATTAATATTCGTAAGAATCATGCTATATTATTGCATAATTATTCCCTTATTTGTAGTTCAGCACTTATTTTAAAGCTGTTATAAAGTTTATCTAAATCAAAGCCAACTTTATAAACGTAAAATTAAAAGTTAGGTTTGACGTACGTGTCAGACGTACTTGGTAGTTTTTAGACAAAAATTCTTAGAAATTTATTCCGTGCACCAATATGTAAAATTATCTTACATATTAAGAGAACATTTTTCTAACAGCGAGCATTTTGCGTCCCGACAAATTTTAAAATAGCTTTGCACAATACGTATGAAAGCATGTTTCTGGAGGGCACATTACTTGCTACGCTGGAGGAATATGAGATAAGGTTATAAGTAATGAGGAAAAATAATATGTGATGAGCAATAAGCAAAAAGAATGCAGGTAAATAAATGCAAATACGTAGCGTAGGTAAGATAACGCGATTAAATATCGCAATTAATTAAACGTGGAGAATAAAAAGCCTCAAATAAAGATTTCCTTGCAAAAAATTTTTATTGGTGAAGTACTAACATGCTATATCATTTATTCCTAAAATTTTTAGATTATATAAAAATTGATATTTCAAAACTGATAATCTAGGTCTTCTAATCAATACTTTTACACTTTTCGTCACCCACAACGAAACTTTCGTTGTGTTACAGTAATTTAAGGACTCAAAAATATTCTGGGGTAGCTGATATTTAAATTTAAAAAGAAAAAGTTATTAATACAGATTGCATATAATTTTATTTAATCTGGACCACGTTTCTTGAAAAATTTCGACTAAATACGAATGAAAAATGTAATTCCAAGAGCTAAAATTTTGGATATTGTAATGAGTTTTGGATCAGGCTTCAGCATTAATTTCTCTTTTCGTTAAAATTATACAACTGAGGTTTCCTTTCTGCTTTTAATTTGGTTTTTCAACGGAAGTGAAATTAAAATAAATGAGAAATTACTTACGTCTTCATGGTAAAATGCTGCGTGAAGCCTGTTTGGAATCTTTTGTATCGTGAACAATGCAGGGAGAATATATTTATGCATTAGAAAATACATTCTGACCTTTCAAGAGCGCTTTTCTCGTGACCTTCGCGCATAGGCAATCTTTTATTTTTACGATCTCATGAAGGGCTGGGCACGAAGATATATTAGGCTCCGAGAAATTATGGAAGATAAATGCGATCATAGTACATTATAGGCCGGTAATTAGCCAAACATATCATGATTTGTACTAAACCTCATGGGACTATTAGGAGAGATAGAATGCTCATACACTTCAGTTTGTTCCAGTTCATGGGATTGCTTAGAGATAAGCAATAATCAAATGATTTGATGAAAGGATACTTTCTGGAATTGTTAATTCTCTACACCGAATCCATAAAGGTTTTTTAAACTCCTTGATGTCACCTTATATTATGCAAATCTTATTAATTTTCAATCATTTCGTGTAAATTGCGGTATTTCTCTTGTGTAACGTCAAAACTTCAGTTTAAAGAGAGTAGGCCTACTATGCGTTTTCCGTAACTGCTTCATTTAAGGCTTTAAGCGGAACGTGTGCTAACATTGCTTTTCAAACTTTGAGGCCGTGGCCCTGTAAATTAATTTTGTATAAGACGAGTTTCTGGTCTCAACAAATTTACTCGCAAATACCTTTCATTTTCTTTTTAAACTCATGCATTAAACTATCATAATTATGAATAATTATGTTATAACCGTTAAGTGTATCAGTACACTCCTAATAATTTGCACTCTTCTGGTATACATCTCCTGACTGATCACTGCCATTTACAACACACATGTTATTTCGTTCAGTTTTAAACCTTTGCACTCCACTGGCTCCGCTGGAGCGACATTCAGTATATGGCTTTGAATTCCTTTGGCTAAATAGCCTGGAGTGCAAAGGGTTAAAGCCAGAGGATGCATTGCACATTGTTGCAGCCGATTTAGAGGCACTTTTATGACAGGTCATAATGAGCGTTATACCCTTTCTCAAATGCTAAAAGATTTCGATGTCTGAAAATTATCGATCATTCATGAATACTCACATGTTAAAAATACACGGTTTGTCATTGGTTTAATTGCTTCATGGGATGTTATTTAGGCGTTCTAGGTTTGAGCTTTCAGACTTATTCGCGACTATTATTCTCCTCTATTTCCACGACAAAATATCTAAGTAAGCATTTTTATGAATAAATAACTAAAATGGCAAATTCCTAAAGAATATCTCGCAGCGCTGTATAATTGATGCCAGGGTCCGGTAATAGGCAGCGGCATGGCTGTTGAGAAAAACTATGCTATCACACACATTCAGGGGAGGCTGGCCTGCCGGTCTCTGGGGCGGTGCTCCCTCATAGACAGTCGAAAGGAAAATTTTTAGCAGCCTGTAGACCAATGAACTCATGCCCTTCCAAAATCCAAGGTAGGATACCTTCGAGAGGACCCAGTACGCCCCTGCACACATCTCGATTCCTGTCCTTTCTTCTTTAATGATGTTTTTCCTTCTTTCCTTGAAAGTTATTAAGGACAGAGGTTACCGTCCATGTAATTTTAATAAATAAAAAAAACTATATGACAATATTCTAATTTTATATATCAATAGGGCACAAAGCTTTTTCTTTTTTTTAAATTATACGCTCATTATATTTTTACCTTTCTCGTATAAGTCCTCCTTTTGATATTTTGTTTCAAAGTATGTCATAATATCAGATTTGTAAATTTTGTTTATGGCATATTAATATGTATTCGGTTATAAATATTGAAATGCGTGTTGTGATAATATCGTATATATAAAACGTTCACCTTGTATCTAAATGGTTTACGGAAAAATGACCCCCAGCAATTCCCCTCCAGTATTCCGCCCAGCGGACATTTCGTCCTCAGGACATTTCGCTCCCGGATATCTCGCCTTTGGTAGGTAGTGTGTAATCTACAAAAATATTTTAAAATTCTTTAGGAGCAAAACACCGTAAATCCGAACTTCGCTCAACCGAAACGATCTTCCATAAAATTTGTTTTTTAATGGACACTCGTTTAATGTTTCTTGGAAAAAGTGCTCGTCAATTGGAAATCGTTTATAAGGAACATCGGTCATTCCAACTTCGCTTAAACGAAATGCCTTCTATAGAATTTTCCTTAATTACTTTTATGTGGGCACTTAATAAAAAAAAATAAATAGAGAAGCTCATTTTATTTAAGCGAAGTTCGAATGATCGGGGTTCGTCACAAACCATTTCCACTTTTAAAACGCTATGGTCAAAAACCATTGGACAAGTGTCTACTTAAATTAAAATTGAAAAACAAATTATAGAGAAGGTCAGTTTGGCGAAGTTCCGATGCGAAGTTCCGATGATCGCGGTTGTTCTGTTAAAAACTTGGGTGCATTATTTACATTTTTGTAGCCTATTCATTATCTACAGGGGGCAAGATGTCCGGGGCGAAATGTATAGGGGCGTGAAATATCCGCGGGGGGAAATGTCGGGGCGAGATGTTGGGCTCTACTTTTCCGGTTCACATCTAAATGTCAAAGTTATTTTGTGCGATGCCTAGGTCTCCCTACGGCTATCAGACTCGTTTTATGCCGTAGGTACTATTCGTTCGTTACTATATTCGTTCACGAAAAAAAATCCGATGGAACTGTTAGAAATAACGGGAGGTGACGTTACAAACGGCCTATCCCATTACAGTAGAGGAGGGCTCCAATTTCAGAACTCGATTTTGGCGCCGACAAACGTTCACTAAAAACAAGTTCTGAAATTGGAGTCCTCCTCTGTTGTAATGAACTAACCCGTTTGTGACGTCACCTCCCGTTATTTCTAACTATTCCATCAGACTTCTTTTCGTGAACGAACAATTCATGCTCCTTTTTGCGCTCTAAGATAATATCTGTAAACGTTGGCTTTAAGGAAGTACGGTCCAAATATGTAAATACGAAATCCTCTTTCTTGAAGTCCAGGTTAAATATTTAACTTGCAGGTGGTTTTCCGCACAACTTCGATGGATGGGTAAGTTAACATCTCCTCCTCCCCTCAACATACGACCCACTGGCACGAGCCGAATCCTCCTCCTCCCTGCATTGAGAGTCAAGTCGAAAGTACCCCAAAAATAAAAGGTCTCTGTGTAATACTTCTCTCTCTCTCTCTCGTATATGTACGTAAACCTTAATACCCGCAGGATCTATGGGCTCGTATATCTATTGGCCTTATCTCATTACAGGACAAAATATACTCAATATCAACTATACCATGGCATGTGTTCAGTAGATTCATCCAAATATTGACGTATTAAATATAGTTTATAACCGTTACTATCTTGGTGCCGAATACGAATCAAACATTATCCTGTGTTGAAAAATTTATCACTGTCCTTTCTATAAAAATTCAAAACAAGTTCAATTCATTATAATCAAATATGCAATTGGTGCTTTTTCTTTTCTTGATTTCAAATAATTGAATTGTAAATTGAAAAATTATTTGGAAAAAAAAAACAGTTCCTGTAAAAGGGTTTGGGATAGAGTCACTTTTTTTATAACAATTAAGAAATAGAAATGAATTCAAAGGAAAATAATATCATAAATAAATTTTTAATTACAAAATTTTATCATTAAAATTAAGAGGAAAACAGAAACTATCACGTCGATTTGCGACATTCATAAGACCAATTTTTTAAAAAGTTTAATGCGTAAAAATATCATGTTTATTTATAGATTGGAAATTATAATGGCATATTTATGTTTGGAATTTCGATGATTATGTATTGTGGTGTGTTTACCATTATGACTAGTGGCACGTTACTATTATTGACGAAAAGCTGTGATATTCCTTTCTTACTACCAATCTGACCTCAAAATTAAAGCTGCTATTCCACGCCATATCTGATTCTTGCAAATGCATTATATCGAAAAACGGAGGAAGACGATATCACTAACAAATAACTGATATTTATCAAACTACCATGGTAAAAAACAAACTGATAAAATACAGAGTACTGCTAATACTGAAAATTAACAAATAATGTTTTTGCTTATCTCCCATAACGGTGAGAGCAAACACGAATGAAAAATGCAAGGAGAGAATATGTCTTTAAACAATATGCTTTTTAAAGTTCACGTATGCGAAGCACGCATGCGCCAGCTACCACAGAGTTCAACAAACGCATATAGCTGCGACCTAAATCATTAGTCAATGTAACATCGATATGCTATGTTCAACCGCACGCTACAATTACAGCATTCATGTATTCATTAACTTCCGAATTCAAAAGTGACAAGCGATATTATATTTGAAATTAAAATTCTATCAAAGTTAAGATTCTTGTGACGCAAAATAATGAACGTTATCGAATACAAATATTTAACAAAATTTGTAAGGTATAATTCCTTTGAAAAATTTACATATTTACATTTCACAAATATTCATGAATATACTTAACCAATATTTATGTACGTATTTAATATATAATTATGGAAATATTTAAGACTTTTAATAATTAAGCCATTTTTATAACTATATCTTCACTAGACTATTTCCATAAATATTTATTCCTGGATATATATTAAGAATTTTATTTTATGCAATGAATTGGATAAATATTTCATTTTCAAGGAATAGGCTGAAATCTTGAAAAAAATTATTTTCTACTACATCTAATCAATAAAAATTACTTTGGGTTTCAAACACTTATCAAACAAAAATCTATAATATATAAATGATATACTTAGAGTAGAAAGTGTAAAGAACCTCTCACGTATCTCATTCCAATTTATTGGTCGTGAAAGTGTAGTTTATAAGATCCAAAAAACTAACTTTGTGCTCTGTAAGGAAAGATGAGAAATAGCTGTTATGATCACCGCGAACTACGGTTCCATAACATTATCATTTCTAGATTTTTCGATGGAAATATGTAGACAAAGACGAACTACCATTTTGGCTTCCCACGAAGAGATTTGACCTCGACGACACGCTGACGGCGGTATCGGCCATACGTAACCCGTGGGAAGACACATCCAAGATTTTGCCGCGGAAAGGAACGATCATGACACAAAGGATGCTGAAAAACGGCGTCCGGCCATAAGAAAGGAGAGAGGATTTCGCAGCTGAATACATAACGATTGACTACCCAAAAAAGGGCCATTAGATGGCTCTGGAAATGCTCGAGAAGACAAAACTTTCTCTAGAACGTTCTTGAGATTAAAGCGAGAGCCGGTACATTGCAAGAGCTGGGAGAGGTGCTGACTCTGGTTGAGCGAGAGTTGGAGTTGGAACTTTGCCGTGAGCGCGAGCGGTCGACCTCTGAGTGTCTTGTGAGAAAGAAGCTAGCAGGTTTTTTTCACGGATGAGGATGATCCGATCGCAGATGTGGAACCGAAGCCTCCGCTGCCTTCTCATAATCCGTCGACATAAGTTTTAATGCTATAATTATTATTCTAATTATAACTATTATTTATGTAAGAGGTCTTCATCGGACTATGAACGTCAACCTACTTCTACATTTATCCTTTCCAAGCCGACAGTCTGGTGGTATGTTTCGGACTAGCCTGGACGACACACATTTCCGCAAGCCGTAAGTCCCTTTGATTGTCTTCCGTCATTTGTCATGCAAAACTAGATACTAATATATAATCAGCACGTAATCCCATGTTAATGTAGAGTAACTTCTCGGAAGGAAGTAAGCTGGGGAGAAGGTTTAGCAGCGAGAGTCAAGGTTAAATTAGGAAATACTAGTAACTATGTGCTAGATCTAGAATAAATGTGTTTTAATTGTAAATCCGTTGTCATCTTATCTTATTGTTTTATATCTGTTTTTGTATTACTTTAACATGCAACGATATTCGTTCTACAAAGAATCATTACATAGCCATGTCCCGATTTACATCTGAAAATTATAAACACACGTTTGAAAGCTACAAGCGATTCTATTAATTTCACCGGATGAAATTTGTATCTTGTAAATTCCTTGTAAGGTCTGATAAAACTCCTAGTTGTTTTGGAAACTAACTACTCTTGCAACTAGCAGCAGCCAACAATCGCATCTCTTTCTGAACCCTCCAGTCTAATTAACTTTTCTGAAATCGCTAGAGAACTTCTCATCATCCAGTTGAATTTTGCCGGAACGGCAGTTATCCATATTCTTCAACATTGTTTAAGGAAAACTTAGAACACCTATTCAAAGCCATTTTTCCCATCTTAAACTAAACATCTGCGATGCAATTACTGGCGAGCTTGAAATTAAATATTTCTAAAGACAGCAAAGCAATTAATTTTGGTAAAAAACATACTTGAGTAAAAAAATTGCCTGATTAAACCAAATCGATAAATATGCCTTAGTTTTAATGCATTTTCTACCTGCTTATTACCTTATACTGCTTATTACCTTACGGTAATAATGTGCTTTTCATAAATTAAATGCCGTTCGTTACTTATACGTTGGTTCTGAAAATAAATCGATTTAATGATTTCAATCTTTATTTTTATCCTATCATAAGGAATATGATAGTTGTTTATCGAACACTTTTCTGATTTTTTCAATTCCTTATATTCGGAAAGATATCTGTATGATATTCCATTTCGATAGTGACGATGATTTCTAATTTCAGCTTCTAACAAATTTCATAACTTAATATGTCCTAATTGATCGGAAATCATCTTTTCTCAAATAACTGCACGGAATACGTAATTTGACTTTCATCCATCTGTAAGTACTCACTATCAGAATCGTAAAATATTTTGTTGAATAAAGGAGTTAAATGGAGCTGTTATAAAATTTTCACAGGTACTATGGCACAATTAAACATGGTTTCAAATAAGCAACGTCGTTTACAGTTGTTTCAGCGAATATATGAGGTGTAGCTATTAAATAAGGGAACTGATTTTTTGTTGTACTTCCCTTTCAGCTTATCAAGAGCAAACGATGTGCTGTATTGTTCATTATTTCACATGACATATAAAAGTTTTAAAGTCAGGCGTCCAGCATTATAGCCCCAGAGTTTTCTAAAAGAGGAGCGTATATATTTTTTCTGTCGGAATCTGTCCGTTTCTAATCATCGAGCAACGAATCGGTTTGAAGTGTCAAGTTGAGTTTGAAATTTGAAGTACAAGTTAGACTTGGTAAAACTGCTACCGAAGTATACGAAATTTTATAAAAATTTTACGGCGATCAGGGTCTATCTGGTCCTAGACTTTTTTAGTGGATTAAAAGGAGTAGAGGTCAAGGACGATCCGGGCCCCGGATTGACAGGATATCAAAAGCAGATGACAACATTGAAAAAGTAGGTCAAATCATCCATAAAAATCAACGCCTAAGTATCCATTCTGTTGCCGAATTATTTAACATTAACAAAGAGGTTATTAGACAAATTTTTCATGACATTTTAACATGTGAAAAGTGTGTTCAAAAATGGTGCCGAGACTATCTCTTAGTACATCCATAACCCCTTATAAAATGTTTGCGTACGTTACTGAAACATTGTATTTTCTTTCACTTTATCCAATAGATACACTGAACATAAGGCACCGCTGGTGCAAAGTAAAGATTCCTTTTTTGTATCGCACGAAATTATATAGCCTATTAATTATTTGTGGTGGGGGCCTGGACTTCACCCTATGTTGCCCCCTCCTATACTTCGGTCTTTATAAGAAGGCTAAATTTGAATATGATATTCAACTTTTCTTGAATTTCTCAAGTTATTACAGGATTTGGAAAGATGGGGGGAAGCGTGTAGGTACCGGCCCCCCTTGGAGAGATAGAGAGGATTGCCTCATTGGAGGAATTTTTAGGAGATTGGCTCGTATTTACATTACAGACTGAGAAAGTCAGGAAAACTCACAAGTAACCCCTCCCCCACTTCCTCGGAGCTCACATGCCGAATCTAACGAATTTAATTGAGCTTAATGTAGACACATTAAAATCCTTAATGTATGAAAATTAGCAGCTATATTCCCATGGAAATCGAGAAATTAAATATTAAAAGGTAGTTAAAATGACGCCAATTGAAACCCTTTTGGCAACACGCGGCGGGATAACTAGCTGGTCGAAAAATGTGAAAAAGCGAACGCGGGATGTATTCTAAAAGTTTAGAATACGTCCAGTAATACAGAGCTAGCGTTAACTTTTTAAATTTAAACGTATTAGATTTTGAAGTAGCTGTAAAGTTATTTTTTTCTCTATTCGTTAAATTGAAGTTCTATATTATTTTTGTTTTATTTCTGAAAGTCATAGCAGAAAACAATTTACTTTAATTTTTATAATCACATTGCAAGTTGCAATTCAGTTTGTGCATAAGAGAAGCATTCATTTTATTTTGAATCCCGCGCGTGGATGTTTTCGCGAAATAATGTCAGCCAAACTTTTTTTTTTTTTTTTTTTTGAAAATTGCATTTAAGAATTTAGCGAGCTTTCTTGGCGAATGCTGCAGATGGCACTTTTATAGCAATTTACTCTGTCTAATTTATTATATGCGTAATCAGTTTCTAGCAAAAATATGAAATCATTCCGTTCAGTCTATTCTGTGTTGAATAGTCATAAAACCAATAATTAAACTTATTTTCTTGGAACGAAATACTGCCGTAATAAATCTTATACTAATTTGGCTGAACATGTCGAATGTCTCGTCAAATGGGCGTGAAATCTTGAAAAGAAGGTTGGCCTCCCCTAACCCATGATTGGCTGAATCAACAAATATAGTCCGCTCGAAAAAATTAAAAAAACAAAAAAATATAAAATTCCATTTTCCGATCCAACAATGATTTGCAAATGGGCTTATAATAACATAAGGATTTCAAAAATGTATCGGAGGTGCGGAGGATTAAATTCACTCTGTATATATATATATGCGGCAATAGCCCGTTACTTAAATCCCCAAGCCTAATTTAAAGTAACGGCAAAAATATCCTTAACGGAAAGGAAAATAAATGTCAACATAATGGCTATAAACGAATACGGAAATCAATAATAATTAAAACAAGGGTAAATATGGTTTTATTTTGTTTTCACAGAAAAATTCCAGAAAATATCCATTATTTAAAGGTATGGAAGATTTTTCAATCTCTCCATTCCTCGTTAACAAAATAGATCGGATTTCACATAATTAACGGCTTTTTCTTGCTTCACCAACACGTTTTAATAACGCAAACGTCACTCAGTTGAAATATTTCTGCTGTTCACATAATTAAAAATAACTAAAGTCGCTCGCGAATTTCCAGAAACTAGCGAAATGTAAGTGGTTTGTATATTTGCTTTCCCATCAAATTGTCAGAAATAAGCCATAAAGCGGATTTTTCTTTATCCATGCTTCGACTGAAACAGAACCGCACACAGGATTTCAAGAGGTGGAATGTTTACGATAAAAAATGGAAAGGGATTTTAATGGAAGTAAAATTTTCTCTTGTAAATGATTTTTTTTACAATTATCAATGTTCTTTAAAGAGTAGCGTACCCAGAATTTTCACAAAGGGGTGCTATGGTGAAAGAATTTTTTGTGGGAAAAAAATGGTCAGAGGCCATAGCAATTAGGGTTGTCTTTTTCTGTACATTTATTACACAAAATTTGTGTACATTAATGAGCTTTTTGTTTTTCTACTCTCAGAGGTTCGAAGGCCTGGGCAGATCGCCGTCATCACTGGACGCTTTCTTTTTGACTCCCTTGCAATTCCTCTTGAGCCACACTCGTTACGACAATTCGGAGAAGATTGGTATGCTATTATTGTATTCTCCTGTAACATTATTGGATGTTGAATAAATATCTGACTTAATCATGTATTGTTTATGTCGGTAATGACCGACACGCATCTGGACTTTAGCGATGATTCAATTAAAAGACTAGCGCTTTAATCTGTTATATGCATTAACAGAAACCGTTACAAGTGTAGTGTTATTTACTATTTTTAATATGCAAAATATTTAAATTTTATATCTTTTTGAAAGTTTAGAAAAAGTAATGCGACTAATATATTATTGAATGGAGGCTTCCGATGTCGCGAGATGCTAGGCAATTGCTTTACTCGACCTAATCCAAAGCCATCTTCGATTTAAACATGCGATGCCATGGGACTCGCAAGATTTTGCCATATTTCGTCAAGTTTATATTCAGAGATACTTCAGTGCACAACTAGAATTTTCTACATTTTTTAATCTTTAATCTAAAGAATGCTACAAACAATTTGCAACTTAGCATTATTAAAAATAGAGGGGTTATGTTTTAATATGTAGGAAAATAAAGGACAGTTAATATTACATTTCATTACAAACCCTAATTATTTTTGATAAATCTTGATACTTTTTGCAAATGGAACGTATAAAATATTTAAAAATATAGTCGAAACCGCATATATGAACATGGACGCGGCAACGAAATCCTTCTCCGGAGGCTGCAACAAAGGCTGGTGTTCCCGATTGCCATGCTACAAATGATCGATGTTAATGATTTTGATGTTAATTCCGTATGGTTTTCGGATAAAGCCCACTTTTATATTGGCGGATATGTTAATAAACGTAATTGGCGTATTTAAGGAAGTGAAAATCCGCATGTGCATGTGTGTTCCGCGTACACTTTAACTACAACGAGTTACTATGTGGGTGACTGTTTCCAGCAGAGAAATTACTGAGCCACTTTTCATGCGTGCAACAGTTATTTCATCACGTTACATTCAACTGTTGCATCACTTTGTAGCCACACAACATGCTGTGGATTATCCACCACAGACATCGTAGTTTATGCAAGATGGTGCGTTACAGCACCAGACTGATGTAGTTTTTAATTTCCTGGAAGATAATTTCGACAATCGAATGATTACTCTCGACTACCCCAGCTCAACAGAAAAGGGGATGGATTGTCCCCGTATTCGCCAGCTTTAAATCCTTGCGACATCTTATGGGGCAACTTGAAAGATAACGTACACAATAACAATCCGAGAACACTCGAGGAACTCGAAACATTAATCACCGATCAATGTGTATTCATGCCAGTTGACACATTGGAAAAGGTGGTAGCGAATTTCATTCGCTGGTTACGATATATCACTGTTGCTGAGGATGCACATTTAAAACATCTTATAATGTAAATTTCATTTTCTGAGTGTAGCGTATAAAATAGGCAGATTATAAGCATCGCCATCTGTTAGTAATATTTATAACTAAAACTATGACATCTTCCTACATTAATTTTACTTCTTGTCACAGACGTAAGCATAAAAAAATAAACGCCTTAATAAGGCTTAAATAAACGCCTAAATAAACGCCTTATCGCCAACCGTTTTTCTGTTAGAGTGTCAATTTCACGGCACCATGCATATATATAGTAGGGATCGATCGATACCAAATTTTAACCGATACCCGATATCGATACTTAATAGAGTGTTTTATTTTTAAAAATAACCAATACCGATACTTTACCGATCTTAATGATAATGACATTACAGCCACAGCCAGGGCTGGCCCATCTATATAGGCGAACTAGGAAGCTGCCTAGGGAGGCATAATTTGGGGGGCGAAAAGTTCGAAGAACAGTAATTTAATAGAACATACGCACACAACGACATTTTTACATTGAATAGACCTATTCCTTTAAAATTAACATTTATTTTTAACATACCGGCTAATAGCTACAAATTATTTTTATGATTGATACAGACCTTACGATAATAATGGTTTTATGATAGCCACTGTCATAAAACCATAGTATGGGCCATTTACTTATTACTTAATACTGGAAGTTCAATAAAATTACACATTTATTTAGGCATAATTTTTCAGCGTTTTCGGGTGAGACCGATTTTCCTCGTAAATAAGGTCAACAGTAGAAAATAATTCATCTGAATCTATTAGGGCCGTAGTTAGGGGGGTGGCTTGGAAGGCATACGTCCAGGGCGCAGGTGAGGAAGGGCATAATATCAGCTGCATAATTCACATGGGAGAATATGTCCGTAGCTATAAAGCAGAATCTGGGCAATTCTGACAGGGGCGCAAACTCATTTAGCTATCGTGCTGGAATCTACACAGAGAAAAAATAGTTATTCTTAAAACTAAATCAAAATTATAGCCTACCTCTAGACAGCTGTTTCTTGTAATCTTTGCATATGGCCAGGGCGAATTTCCTTCCGCACAGGGGCACCGGGGGCCTTAGAATTTCAGGGATCATAAAATCTCGGGGGGGAGGGATATATTACTATATCGTTTTAAATTTGTATACATGTTACAAAACATGTTTTACAATTTCTTACTACAAACAGATATTTTAAAATAAAATGTGGGCTTGCTCCGTATTCATAATTTTTGCCGAAGTATTTATAAATTTTACTTTTATGGTCTGCAATCTACGTGATGTATCATAGTGTTTCCACATAAACGTTTATGTTGAGTGTAAATACAGGCAAATATTGGGAACTAAACAAAAAAGCGTTGCAGTTAATTTCTACATGGTCATGTCTTAACCTTGCCCTGTGCTCGAAACAGGGAGAGTCTTCCGATTGCATATGTTCCTGGCGTTTCCAAAAATTTTCTATGCCTGCCATTAAGCCTGAGGTGAGCCCTCAAGCTCTATATTTTCCCGCCAAATTCGCCAGTAATAATCCCTCAATAAACCACGTGTACAATCCTGATACCTAGAAACGAACAAGACAAAACTTTTTCATGGGAATGCCAATCAATTTACCAAAGCAATAGGCATGTGGACAAGAACTTAACTCAGGATGTTTAGACACCACATTGCATTTACGAGTGAAAGTGACACTTCCAGAAACTTTACAAATGTACACAGTCCAGGTGCCTTCAAGATTCAGGTTAAAGCTAAACTGATCAATGTAGGTTAGAATTCTGGCATGTCACAAAAGATGGTCAAATTAGAAATGAGAAGACGGACCCATAATACCGCTTCTTTTGAGATTCCATAGGCTTCGCATAGCAGAGTCCAGCAATTTCGCCTATCGACAAGCCGTAAAAAAATAAGAAAAACAAATTTTCAACCTGCCAATTTCCCCGCAAAATGTTTTTAGTGTTTGTGTTCCTTCCAGTGATATCAGTACTAGCCAATCCATGACTAGCTGATGCTTAAATGGTTACACGGGATCGAAACAGAAGCATAACAAGCGTCAAAAAGGAGCAAGTTTTACAAAGCGTATTCTTTTCGCAAGTTATGAATTAAAATAAATGTGTAAAAACTGGACTTTGTTAGATTTTTTTTGTTTGTCAATATTTGCGCATTTTATCATTCAATGTTTCGATTTGCTATATATATATCGCACCCCGGCATCAGAAGCGACACAACTCAACATTTGGCGATTTACGTTTTGAAAAATTATAAATTACAGAACACCTTAAAAACTATACTGGAACAATTTGCGTTCTTAAGTTTCTCGCAGAAACTATTGGAAGATTAGATGTGCCGTTTCTTCTGAAGATAGATATGAAAAGATTTACCGTAATGACGTCTTCATCCGTAATTTGCAAATTTTTTCAGTTGTGTCACTTCTGAAGCGGGGTGCCTAATTTGGCAAACAATTGGGTGAATAAATTTTTCTTAACTTTAATCTTCCAATCAAACAAAAAGAAGAATTCTAGACATTTATTTTATTTAAAAATTTAAAAGTAGAATAATTTTACCAATAATGATTCCAATTCGTGTTAAACGAAAGGGGGGTGGGAATGTGCACATAAAGGTTGGTCACAGGGTAATAATATTTGAGAACCACTGATTTAAAATAACATTTAAATATAGGGACAGATTTTCTTGTGGGGATATCTATAGATCCCACCTCAATGGTCAGTACATAGTATTACTTAGATATTTCATTAAATCAGAAATTTTCTAGGAGGGGGGGTAATATTTTTCAAGTGGTGGATACGCTCCCTAGTTACGCCAATGATTGTAAGATAGATAGGGACAGGTAAGCCGCAAACAACATATTTAGAAGGAGAATGGCCTCAAAATTTGATTGGGCCTGGGGCCTGTCAAGTACTAAAACTGCTATTCCATATGACATACTTGCTGTTTTGACAAATTTTAAATCTTTCGGCAGAAGGACTTTAGATGTTTGTGCACCATCAACGTCACCATCTCCTGCTTTATCACTGTCAGCCACATCTACCATTTTTTCACCTATACCCACTAGAATGGGCGCCCCGAGAGGGTGCCCTTCCACCCCTTTGGCTTATGGAAAAAAGTGTAGGGGGGGAAACAGACTGAATCCATAAGAAACTATAGTCCAACAACATTATTCAATCGAAAGTTTTTCTGGTTGCACCCCTTACATATAATTCTGGGGACTCTCATGCCACTAGCCAAAATGCAGATGTATATGCAAGAAATTTTTTCCGTTCACTACGTTTTCTTTTTCATTCTTTCGTGGACACTTACGTAGTTTCGCCAAGACGGATGAAGTGTTGTCATTTAAACATACCCGAGTTGCCAAATAACGCGGGTAATTACTAATTATATGTATCATTATCTAATTAGAAATTACTTAGATAATATTTTTTAGAAAAAGTGCTGAAACAAACTTCAAGATCGTCTTCTTAACATTCTTCACCGAGTCAAATAACAAACATAAAAATATCGAAATCACCAGGTAAGTATGGGTCCTGACGGCATAAAAATATTAGGAGGGGACAGAATGCGAGTGAAAGCAGCTTGCTGTTAACCAGGGCCATAGTCAACGGGTGGTCACAAGGCCCTTTTCCGAAAGGTTTTTGTTACCAATACTTATTCATTAGCGAGGCTGTAAAAAATTCTTGCCTCCACGAAAAAATTTCTGGTTAAGGCCTTGTTGTTAACAACTCTTTACAGGGATAACAGACATCAACAAAGCAGTGTTTAATTTAAATGTGCTTCTGCTTGATGACGTTCACTTTACCATAAAATTAATATTCTAGTTACATTTCCAGTTTCATTTTCACATGCAATGCTCCTTACTAAATTTCGTATTTATTATGCTAATAGTGATGGTGTAGACAGTCTCTTTAATTTATGTCGTTGATAATGACTTAATGGGTCAAAAAGGTCCCTGAGCTTGTGAAATTAAAATAGGGAAACTATAGTTGTAACGTTATTGAAAACGTTCAGTTTGAAAGTTTAAATAACACGTCAATGAAAACGCTGCCATGCAGAAAAGAGAAATATATAATACAATACAACAAAAGGTATGTACATTAAATAAATGACAAAGTGCATTTTGAAAAATACAATGTTCATTAAAAGTAATGTATAGAGAAAGTATATATCAAAGTAATGTATATAATGTAAACAAGGTGGCGCATTGAAAGCGAAATAGACGGATTTTCAAGTAGTTAAAAAGGATTCTTCAAAAAATGGTCATACGCGTCAATTTTGTTTTCAAGGGAAAAATGCAGTCATCAAACAGTAAATTATTTGTTCGGCCACCCCAAGTTTAAAATTTCAAATGGCAATCCCTACTTTGTGATATATCCTTTTTAAAGAGCGTAAAAGGTTCTATTGGTGGATTGAAGAAAAATTTAAATCGCTGCATGCGTTTGTGAACCAGAACTAAAATAAAATCATTTTCACCCATTCAAAGATACTAGTAAGAGGACTTTCATCTTTCATTCCAAGAGTAAGTGAAAGTGCATTCGCTATCATATTTGAATAGGTGAAAATTATAATGTTACTTTCGCTCTTACTTACGACAGCACTAGCTGATTTCATTTTTTTTTCAATGCAACAGTAACACTTTTAACGCTCTTTAAAACGATAAATCACAAGATAAAAGTTGTCATTCGAAATTTTAAATTTGTGGCGGGGTGAAGGGGTCGAGAAAAATAATTACTCCATGATGATTTTCACTTCCCTCATGAAAATAAAATTTACGTATCTGAGTATTTTTTGAAAAATCCATTCTCTCCTTTGTTTTCAATGCACCACCCTGTATATATAAATATAAAATGAAAAATAAACCAATATTGGAACTTATGAAAATTGGATCAATTTCACATTTGCCTGAAAAAATTTTCTTTCCTCTTTCATTGGCATTGATAAGTTCTGATGCAATTCCTTCAAATTCCAATTCACTTTCGCTTTCTTTTTGGTTTTACGGCTCAAAGACTACAGTGGTCATGCTGCGCCGGGACCTACTGTTTTCCGAGGAATCCGAACCTCTTAAGGCCTAGGGAACCAAACCCCGGACTACAGTGAGCAGTGCGATCTTTATGAGATCTCTGAGTAAGCGTTCTTTCAAATTCCAATTCAACTATTAGATCTTGGTAAACTTTGTAGAGGGCAAGGCAGTTTAACGGTTTTTGTGTCATTGTATTCCGAAGAAAAGTTTTCAGTCTGTGCAGAGTAGTAAAGATTCTTTCTGCTTTTCAGGACGAACTTGGCAAAAAAACCGTAAGAATACATGACACTATCACAAGAACGTGTCCTGATGATCTTTAATCTCCCCACCACACACACACACACACACACACACACAACCAGGAGAAAATTTATAGTTTGCACTAAATACACTACGCCGAAAAATATAACCACACTCCTTAGATTAAAAAAAAAGAATGTTTTACATTTTTGTTTGAAATCGGGGTGAACACGGAACCCTAATACCAAAATTGGGGGGACGGGTCCCCCTTGATAACGGCGCCAGTGGAGGTAGGTACTACACTCCCAACCTACGTACTAAATTTGTCAACAGAATAAACATGAGAAGAGCTTCTTCTTCATGAGTTAAAACTTAAGTATCGGTTGAAAAATATCGGTAAAAGTACAATGATATTTTTAGAGCAGATACTTTGCAGACATTTTTAAAATGTGAAAGTACCGATAAAGATACAACAAAGAAACGAAGTATGGGCATCGATATTATCGATTACCAATACTATCCGTCGATCGCTAATATATAACTCCATGCCACTACTGGAGCACAAGCATGAGTCAACTCGACTTCTGCTGGCCCCGCTTAACTACAGTTCTGGTAAAAGTTCTTTTCTCTCGGAATCTGGACTTTTACTACATACTCGAAGGCTAATTCTAGTTTAAATTTTATACGATTGTCTTGAGTAAAATCAGAATAAAACTTACCGGCCTTCCCTTCTGGACAAGTTAAGCACCCATCCGTCGAATAAATTTTACATTTTTCATAATTCTTGCACGTATCCATCGGGATTAGATAATTACCACAAGGTATACAACCTGCGGTGACGGTAATTATGCCAACGTTGTAGCACATTTTGATCAATACGGGCACACGCTGCTAGCCTTTGGTGCCGCAAGGACAGACCATCTTATGATCGGGGCATTTTTACCACGCTGTGGATGCTGCGTCTTTGAAAAATTGGTAAATTGCAGTGGAATACACTTGCCGAAAAATGATCATCAACGAGAAAATCGCTGCTTGAGAAGCTGGGGACCTTTTGAACCAGAAACAACAGAGCAAATGGTGGGAAGAAAGGTTGGATGAAAATTAATTGCTGACGTAATATTTCAGCAAGGAACTCTGATTGGTTCTCTTTTACCACGTAAGCTTTGGATGTTTCATATCAGAAAATATTAAACTGCATACATGGTAATGATGTAGCGGATGTCACATAAAAGCAATTTTAAATCCCGGACATAAAACTTGAATACCATTTGTCATCGAGTCAAAGATGATGCATCCAAATATGGGTATTTTGTCTTTGGTTTTTGCATAATAAAAATTATGTCCTTACGTTAAAAAAATATTTATTATGTATAGTTTAGTTTCTTCATTATTTTTATAAGTTCAGTATTTTTGAAAAGGCAATTTACTTCGCATATATAAAATCAAAGACGGAAGTAATGACGCCAATATATTTCTGGATGCACTTACAAACATCTCAGACAAAGCCAAATGAGATTTTCTTTGAAATTCACTCAGTACTAATAGTAAAAGTGTGGGAGGGAGGGGCATAGGGGGCTCAACCCCCCATCTTTAATAAAAAATTACATTTTTCTTCTTAATGCAGCATCGCGGTACCTTTTTTTTTTAACACTGAAATGTTTTTACAGAGATTAATTAAAAAAACGCGTCTGTTGCATTTTTTTCATTACGTCTTAATAAAGGTAGGAGGCTGTTGTTGCCACTTTATTGTAGTTGTATCAATAATATAATTATTAGCGGGTTTCAATAGATATTGAACCCGCTTTTGATCTTTCTGTCTGCCTGTCTGTCTGTGCCAATAAAAGGGGTAAAGTAAAGGTCTTTCGTAAAAGCAATAATGAAGGCTATAGTTAACTTCGGAAACCAGACGAGTTACTTTAAAATTATAGGGTTTCTAATTAGAAGGTCGCGAATTAGATGGCCGTCAATTAATGGGACGTCAATTAGAGGGCCGCCAAATATATGGTCGCGAATTAGAGGGTCGTCGATTAGAGGGCCGCCGATTAGATTACCGTAAAATATTTTAAAGCAGTTTGCATTTCAAAATTTTATATGAAAATAATTTGTTTTAGAAAGTGGACAAG
>QLNU02014802.1:117911784-117927599 GCA_006491805.2 Dysdera silvatica | reverse complement strand
GCTGGTAAGCACACCACAATGTGTTTCCTTTGGGGCAAAAATGGTGCAGTGGATCAGCATCACTTGATCCTTTATGGAAGAAGACAGCCCATACTGCTTTCCTCATCGCACTTAAATTGTCCTTATGCTCCCCGATTGCATTCCCATAGTAGGAACTGAGTTGGTCTATCTCTTTATCAGTGAGCCGGCCTTTTCCTCCAAGACACTAGCCATCTTCTAATTTCTTTCCAGACATATGTTGTTTCATTTTCCTTAGCCTGGCTCCCATGCGCTTCTGAATGTGACCAACACATTCAATTTTTTTAATGTCTACATCATCGTATGGCTGTAAATTCCTTATGGATAAAAATGTTTTTGAATCCCCGTCTCCTATATATCCACTGTATTTAACATCTCTTAGTGCCCCTGATCGTTCAAATATACGGCACATGCCTACCGCCTCCATACTTCCCGATGAACCCGTATGGTTCTTCAAACATTCAAGTTCGTGTAAGGCCTTCCATTTATCGAAGTTTGGACCACGTCGAATACCTTTATATGCATCACACCCCTTGCAAAAAGTTGACATTACTTCTTTATCGATAACTTTCACACACTGTTCACCAATAACAGTACACACACCTACCAAAGACATATACCCTTTGGTTTTCCAGGTACCGTCCCCACTAATGATGATGTTCGATGACCCTGTAAGTAGTGCCTCATCTTCCGCAGCCTTCTTCATGGATTTTGTGGCAACTTTCGAGGTGGCTAATTCAAGGTGTTTGATTTGTCGATTATACGACCCTTCTGCATTTGGCTGTGGCAAATCCATTACAGCACAAAACATATTCATCCCCGACAATCCCTGACCCAGACATCTCATGGAATATAAAAACCGACGGTTTATTTCTGCAACAGCATTCTTCGGGCCAATAAATTTACTGCTGAGAAAAGAACCGATTTGTCCACAGCTTGAGCAATTCAAAATAAATTTAGATGCTAGTCCACTGGTAATTAATTCACTGATGGTAATGCTGCAACCACATACCTTGCAAGAAAGGAATTGTTCCAGGGCCTCAAACATCAGACCCTTATCCAATATTCGGTACCCTTCAAAAGTTTGATCTACAGGAGAATCTTCTTCAAAGCACAGCTTTAATTTTTTGCTCGATGTGCTTTCGTCCAGCATTTTATGATTTCGTGTATGTACATTTCCGGTAAATTTTCTTTTTTTTGGCCGTGTTCCGGATGCACGTTTTTAGTGGGAATAACATTCGCCATAACACTGATAATATATAGATAATATATAGAGTAAGAGAAACGACAAAATGTAAATATATGTATTAAAAAAGAAAGAAAATAGGATTTCAAAACCTGGATCGCAAAAACGAGGTCAAAAAACCAAACGTGGAACAAGCAGCAGGCAATCGCAAAAGCGTGGTTTGTTTTAGGGAACACTGGTTTGTTTACAAACATAAAGTACGTAGAGTAGTTTACTTCATTTGTCCTGCATCTGTTGATAAAATAAGAAAGTATGTATGTAGACACGTCTCCTACAATGCGCATAAAATTCTTAAACGAATACATGAATACGAAAACATCGAAACTAAATGTAAACAAACTCTGCGTCCCTTTAAAATGATATCCTTGAAGATTCATTACTCTTTAGGTTTTTTTTCATAACTCAACTTCTAATGTAAATATTTTTAAACGGTTGGTCTTAAAATGGTCAGAAATATTTGGGCTTTCTGATAAAAAAATGAAAGACAGTTAATTTTTGAAACTTTATGGGCTATGTGCCCCCTTAAGCGGGAGATTAAAAATCGTTCTGCTGTTTCTATCATCATTATCACGATGTTGATTGTCAACATTCCGACCTTCTTTCCCATTACCACAAAATGTCACAGCCCAGCTTCAAAGATAGGATGAGATGGTGGGAGGAGGGTAGGTTTGTGTATGTTTTTCAAGGCTACAACGCAGTCCACAACTCTTCAATAACAAGCTCTTCCACAACAAAAGACGCATTTGTCGAAACTTTAAAAAAAAGTGGAAGGAGAACAAATGTGTATCTTTAATCGTGGCCTTATTTGAATGAAGGAAATTAAAATAATGAAGGCGGAATGGAGAGAACTTTTCTGCATGTTTATGCCTCGTCGAGTAGTTACTGAGTCATTGGGGAGAAAATGGCGGCATATTTAAATTACGTTTTTTATTTTTATTTTTTTATTTAAATCTTTATGTTGCCTTATAAATCCAAGACAATTAGGTGTTGGACACAATTCGAAAACAAAATGTGTATACATTTATAAACAATCCGTTCTGGTTATATTTCTCAGTATTTCCTATCTCGTTGCGTCAAATCCACTTAAAACGCTGGTTCGAATCTTCGAAGACTTAAATAGCTGTATATATTCTAATTTGAATTTATTCCTATTAATATCCTAAATCTGAAATTCTATAAAATTCCTAAAAAGACCTTTCGTTCATAGGATTAATATTTAATTTGATGGTATTTATTAACAATCTAATAGTACTTAATAAACTAATGATATTTAATAATCTAATAGTATTTAATTAAGAATGTTGTTTGCATTATTCAAATGGACACAAGTTTCCATCGTTTACACGTAACTATTCGTTGTTTATAATTCACACGAGCTACCGATTTTTCCTAGTCCGTGTTGTGAGTCAAGTCAGGGGCGGATTGGGTCCTCTCGAAGGGCGCACATCTTGGTCTTTTGGAGGGGGCAAGTGCTTTCCCATTCGGAGGCGCGAGTCTTATTGCCCACAAGGGCGCACCAGCTCGAGGACAGATGGACTGGCGGCCCAGTTCGCCCCTGAGTCAAGAGACTAGCAGAAATTTGTCTCTCAGTCATCTATTTTCTGTTCCTTTCAGTGGGTCGTTCGTCGTAGCATAACCTTTAGTGTTTTTCCTCCATAAAAATCCTACCATGTAGCTGACCATCGACCAAAATGGAAGTATTTTCTGGAGTATTCCGGATTCGCTTTTTACTTGTGTCAAAATGCATCGGTTATTATTGATGAAACTATTTTTAGCAATTCTTGATGAGCAGACTGAACGTTTTGCCCCCCCCACCCCCAGTCGTTGTATCGTAGCAACGTAAGACTTGTTTAGATTTGAGTTTACCTATAACAACGTATGATGAACGAACAACTTCTTTATATCTGAAAAACCGGACGGATTTGAATTCTTCCGTTGTGGCATGACAGCTTATCGCTTTTTTTCACCGATCTATATTCCGGGATTTGATGCTGCAGGTGTTCGAATCCCTCGGGAAAATGCATTTCTCGGCGTCTTAGTCTCTCAGCATAAAACCCACGTAAGCCTTTAAAAATGTTTTTCAACAGAATATTCGGTTTGTACTTTCATCTGCCATTCCTAATCCTACTCACGGGATAATGTTTTAAATCCTGCAGTAAAAAGGTACATGGACCACGGGCGCCGTTAGGTGGGGGGACACGCCCCCCCCAATATTGGTGTTAGGGTTTCAAATCCCTATTTAATTTCAAACAAAATGTCTTCTACTGGCACATCCCCAATATTTTTAGGCCGTCGGCGCCAATGACATGGACCATGTTATTGGCTCATCTTCCCGTAAATATTGGTTCAGAAATAACCTTAACTCGAGCTTTTTTCTTGCGGCAGAAAAATGGCCACCGCCGATGATTCTTGCAGAACCATTTGAAAAAATCCGGTTGCGCCGCAATCACTCCAGTGTTTGGGAGCATCTATTGTGGGCCCCTTTGACCAGGAGCCTACCCTTCTTAAACCCCGCACTTTAATTGTCCGAGATGCCGTATATACACTGCCCGACCAAAAAAAAAAAAGTCACATATATTTTAATACTTGGTTGTGAACCATCTTTAGCACGAATTACAGTACGAGTTCGTCGTGGGGGTTGGGGGGGGGGAGATAGATCTGAAGGCAGAAAAGGAGAGGATGATTTGAAACAGTGTTTCTCGAAGTGTGGTCCGTGGCAGCCTATTGAGTGATTCGCAGGATTTTCAGAAAATTTGAGGAAAAACAAAAAAATTAAAAATAGGGAAATAATATGCAGCGAAACCTGGTAAAGTGATCACCTTTATAAATTGACCACCTGAATAAAGTGACCAGTTTTTTATAAGAGAGAACTGATGGAGACTTAGTCCTGCACATACTGAAGTCTGCCATGTATAATAACCACTTTTCTATGGTGATCATTGTAGTCTAGTTCGAAAGGTGGCCACTTTAGACAGGTTCCAATATTTTTTTAACTTTATTTTAAGCAAACCACATAAGATATACAGAGTATTAAAAAATAAACACAGGATAAACCACGTGTACTTGAACAAAGTGCAAATTAACTTACATTGTTATGTTGACATTCAAATTTCATGCTACTTCCGTAAAATTAAAATTAATACAGTACTTTCTTTTGAAAAATTTTAAGTCTGCCTAGTCAGCATTGAGCAAAGGCGAAAATCTAACTAGCCCAAACGAAACAATACAGAGTTTCACCAGGAGATTCCATAACAAACAGTTATTTCGACACTGGCGTAAGGTTTAAAAACACGACGTTTCGGGAGCCAACTGCTCCCTTTGTCAAGTGAAGGCAGAATGACAGCTTCACTTGACAAAGGGACACACTGACACACACTGGACACAAAGACATTCACTTGAATTCTGCCTTCATTTGACAAAGGGAGCAGTTGGCTCCCGAAACGTCGTGTTTTTAAACCTTACGCCAGTGTCGAAATAACTGTTTGTTATCCTTTTTAAAGGGCGTAAAAGGTTCTATTGGTGGATTGAAGAAAAATTTAAATCGCTGCATGCGTTTGTGAACCAGAACTAAAATAAAATCATTTTCACCCATTCAAAGATACTAGTAAGAGGACTTTCATCTTTCATTCCAAGAGTAAGTGACAGTGTGTTCCCTAGCAAATTTGAATAGGTGAAAATAATAATGTTACTTTCGCTCTTATTTACGACAGCACTAGCTGATTTCATTTTTTTTTCAATGCAACAGTAACACTTTTAACGCTCTTTAAAACGATAAATCACAAGATAAAAGTTGTCATTCGAAATTTTAAATTTGAGGCGGGGTGAAGAGGTTGAGAAAAATAATTACTCCATGATGATTTTCACTTCCCTCATGAAAATAAAATTTACGTATCTGAGCATTGTTTGAAAAATCCATTCTCTCCTTTGTTTTCAATGCGCCACCCTGTATATATAAATATAAAATGAAAAATAAACCAATATTGGAACTTATGAAAATTGGATCAATTTCACATTTGCCTGAAAAAATTTTCTTTCCTCTTTCATTGGCATTGATAAGTTCTGATGCAATTCCTTCAAATTCCAATTCACTTTCGCTTTCTTTTTGGTTTTACGGCTCAAAGACTACAGTGGTCATGCTGCGCCGGGACCTACTGTTTTCCGAGGAATCCGAACCTCTTAAGGCCTAGGGAACCAAACCCCGGACTACAGTGAGCAGTGCGATCTTTATGAGATCTCTGAGTAAGCGTTCTTTCAAATTCCAATTCAACTATTAGATCTTGGTAAACTTTGTAGAGGGCAAGGCAGTTTAACGGTTTTTGTGTCATTGTATTCCGAAGAAAAGTTTTCAGTCTGTGCAGAGTAGTAAAGATTCTTTCTGCTTTCCAGGACGAACTTGGCAAAAAAACCGTAAGAATACATGATACTGTCACAAGAACGTGTCCTGATGATCTTTAGTCCCCCCACCACACACACAACCAGGAGAAAATTTATAGTTTTCACTAAATACACTACGCCGAAAAATATAACCACACTCCTTAGATTAAAAAAAAGAATGTTTTACATTTTTGTTTGAAATCGGGGTGAACATGGAACCCTAATACCAAAATTGGGGGGACGGGTCCCCCTTGATAACGGCGCCAGTGGAGGTAGGTACTACACTCCCAACCTACGTACTAAATTTGTCAACAGAATAAACATGAGAAGAGCTTCTTCTTCATGAGTTAAAACTTAAGTATCGGTTGAAAAATATCGGTAAAAGTACAATGATATTTTTAGAGCAGATACTTTGCAGACATTTTTAAAATGTGAAAGTACCGATAAAGATACAACAAAGAAACGAAGTATGGGCATCGATATTATCGATTACCAATACTATCCGTCGATCGCTAATATATAACTCCATGCCACTACTGGAGCACAAGCATGAGTCAACTCGACTTCTGCTGGCCCCGCTTAACTACAGTTCTGGTAAAAGTTCTTTTCTCTCGGAATCTGGACTTTTACTACATACTCGAAGGCTAATTCTAGTTTAAATTTTATACGATTGTCTTGAGTAAAATCAGAATAAAACTTACCGGCCTTCCCTTCTGGACAAGTTAAGCACCCATCCGTCGAATAAATTTTACATTTTTCATAATTCTTGCACGTATCCATCGGGATTAGATAATTACCACAAGGTATACAACCTGCGGTGACGGTAATTATGCCAACGTTGTAGCACATTTTGATCAATACGGGCAATACTCGTCTTTGGTGCCGCAAGAACAGACCATCTTATGATCGGGGCATTTTTACCAAGCTGTGGATGCTGCGTCTTTGAAAAATTGGTAATTTGCAGTGGAGTACACTTGCCGAAAAATGATCATCAACGAGAAAATCGCTGCTTGAGAAGCTGGGGACCTTTTGAACCAGAAACAACAGAGCAAATGGTGGGAAGAAAGGTTGGATGAAAATTAATTGCTGACGTAATATTTCAGCAAGGACCTCTGATTGGTTCTCTTTTACCACGTAAGCTTTGAATGTTTCATATCAGAAAAAATTTAACTGCATACATGGTAATGATGTAGCGGATGTCACATAAAAGCAATTTTAAATCCCGGATATAAAACTTGAATACCATTTGTCATCGAGTCAAAGATAATGCATCCAAATATGGGTATTTTGTCTTTGGTTTTTGCATAATAAAAATTATGTCCTTACGTTAAAAAAATATTTATTATGTATAGTTTAGTTTCTTCATTATTTTTATAAGTTCAGTATTTTTGAAAAGGCAATTTACTTCGCATATATAAAATCAAAGACGGAAAGTAATGACACCAATATATTTCTGGATGCACTTACAAACATCTCAGACAAAGCCAAATGAGATTTTCTTGGAAATTCACTCAGTACTAATAGTAAAAGAGTGGGAGGGAGGGGCCTAGGGCCTCAACCCCCCATCTTTAATAAAAAATTACATTCTTCTTCTTAATGCAGCATCGCGGTACCTTTTTTTTAACACTGAAATGTTTTTACAGAGATTAATTAAAAAAAGCGTCTGTTGCGTTTCTTTTTTACGCCTTAATAAAGGTAGGAGGCTGTTATTGCCACTTTATTGTAGTTGTATCAATAATATAATTATTAGCGGGTTTCAACCCGATTTTGAACCCGCTTTTGATCTTTCTGTCTGCCTGTCTGTCTGTGCCAATAAAAGGGGTACATTAAAGGTCTTTCGTAAAAGCAATAATGACGGCTATAGTTAACTTCGAAAACCAGACGAGTTACTTTAAAATTATCGGGTTTCTAATTAGAGGGTCGCGAATTAGATGGCCGTCAATTAGAGGGTCGCCAAATATATGGTCGCGAATTAGAGGGGCGCCGATTAGAGGGTCGTCGATTAGAGGGTCGTCGATTAGAGGGTCGTCGATTAGATTACCGTAAAATATTTTAAAGCAGCTTGCATTTCAAAATTTTATATGAAAATAATTTGTTTTAAAAAGTAGACAAGCATTGTATCATATTGAATGTCTATTATTTTTTGTACAGCCTACTTACCTCTCTTAAAAATTTGTTGCAGAAAGTTTGCATGTTGCAAATAAAAGACTTTCGATATGAGAAAATTAAAAAAAAGATTCAAACTATCGAAATCCGGAAATATTTTTATAAGTTATTGTAATTATACTTTTCATAGGTGTTTAAAACATAACGCATCACAATGGCTGCACTTTAAAAAAGGATGTAAATTACATTCATTATCACTGAAAATCGTGTCAATTAAGCGAAAAGATATTTCGTCAATATTTTTTATTTGAATTTTTTAATTAAGAGTGTAATTACATTTAAATCATGGATATTACAACACAGGGCGATATTGTTCAGCACGTAATTGGTTATACACCAAAAACTGAATTTTTATAATTTCATTTTGATGTGTTACATCAATTTTCATTTCATCTAGAGCAATTTTTGCTTGTAATTTTTTGACGAAACGTTTATACTTTCTACCGATATCGCTTATTCTTCTAAACTATAGTTAAACGCTCCACATAGCGGTATTAAAAAGCTTAGTTTTTATAAAATTTTTTAAAATACTCTGAATGATCTTTGGCGTAATTCGTTTTTATCCGTTAAATGCAGTCACCCTCGTTATTTGAACTGAGTTCAAAAGTTGTTATCTGCATATATAGTGCGAATAAAAAATAACAAACCTCACATTACAGTGCGATATTTGGAATTTGAATATTAATAAAAAACATTTATACGCCATTCACAAAATGCTGACTTCATATTCTTAATAAGGTACTTAGAGACTACCATTTACGATATGTCTTATTCCAAAGTGAGAGTTTCTACAAAAATGGTTCACCTGTAAGTTGAAAATGCTTGTACAAATTTATCTGTAGCTTTCTTAGCGCGCAATGTGTATGGATATTTCGGGTAAAACAAGAAATTTTACCGAAAGAGAAATATACTTTACTCAAATATAATATTATTGTAAATATTGGTATCTATTAGAAATGTACTTAACTCCGTGTGGGTTTCGCAAAAGACAAACACGATTAGAATTTTCCATTAGTTACGTTCTTATTTTAGTAAGAAACAAAAACGCATACATCAAATATTTTTAAGAATAAATGCGAGAAATAAAATTCGGGAAAAAGTAATTCGAGAAATATGTTTTTTATTAAAAGCAATGGTTGATGACAATTTAAATAACAACAAGTCATCTATGTTTGTGAATTCTTACTTTCTTTTATTTTAAATGCATTTTGTTTCAATAAAACCAATTTCTATATATAGAAGTTTCAATTCAATTTTACATATTATGCCCGCGCTTCGTGGTTCGGTTCCATTAATGGTTTGACGAAAATGAATTTCGAATTTTCTTGTAAATTTAATTAGTTTTCTGTTCAGCTCATTAAAGACATTAATGAATTTCCACATTGTTAATTAAGCAATGAATTCCTTTGGATTAAATTTAGTATAGAGACAATGGGACAGTTACTTTTAAAATTTCGTATAATTTAACTTTGTAAATCAGGAAATTATGGGATGATTTCACTGTCCTATTTATAGGTTAAAGTGAATTTACTTAAAATATTTGCTTCCCATGGTGTAATGAAGGATTTCATTGTTGTATGAAGTAATTGCGAGAAGAACGAAATTTTCTGAAACACGAAAATGAAATTCAAATAGTTTCATTATTTAACTCTGATCTACTCTGATCTATGGATAAAAAAATTTATAGAAAAATCGAGTTATATATATGGTTACCATTTATCAATTTATAATAAATTTTTGTTGACTGGATTATCTATTCATTATGCACTTACATTCCGCCGGAAATAAATGCAATGTAAACTCTCCCAAATAATGAGAAATTATTAATGTAATTTTCAAACATGAGGGTTTACAAATCAATTATCACGTGCATCGAACTATCAGTCGAGCTACCTTCACACCATCTGATTAAAATATACAATATAATTTGAGCAGCATTGTGCTATTTGAATGCCTTCACAAAAAATAGAAACACATACATATCTAAAGTTTTATGAAAGATGCATAGAGGTTATTCAGAGTAGACGTTAAAGTTATTATATATTAACCACTAGTAGTAGCAGAACAACTTTAAAAGAAATAAATTCCTCATATTACGTAAAGATGTGCAATACATCATTTATCCTACAAGGGCTTGTATGTGTACGAAAAGCAGAATTTAGATTTTCTATACTGGCCCTCTAAAAATATTCCAATCAAAAACATATTAGCCTACTTCGTTAGTCAAATCAAGGTAAATGCTATTTCTAAGTGAATAGCCCATTTATGCATTTATTAAATGTTAAATTTCAATCTCATAAATATTTAGCGCTGCTCGAGATATATAACTATTAAATATATATACGCTCAATATTATAACCATGACATAATATAAAAACAAAAACAAAAGCGTGACCCATCCACTTTCCACATTCACAATACAATCCCGGATCCCCCGTCACTTCCCTTTTTATAGAACCTTTTAATTTTCTAAACCATATTATTTTCTTTATACATTGCTGATATTCTTTTCCAAATTTCTGTAAATATTTCTTTAGAAAGATAGATAGAGAGAAAGAGATTGATTGATTGAAATATATTCGAAAAAATATTTATGGAAGAATGAAAAAAAATATTGAAAAAATAGTGAAATCGGTAGAGAGGTTCAAAAAATATTACAAATAACATAGTAAAAAGCGATATAAACAAACCCATTAAATAAAGTACAATAACAATAAAAGCAACATCGTGGGATGTAATTTTCAGAAAACATTCAGATAATAATGGAACCAAAAGAAGTGTCAACATACTAGAGCTGAGGCGTAAAACGCAACATGGAGCAACAAAAAATCTGCTTGGATTGATTAAGAAAACAAATGTAAACCAAATTCCTTTTGATCAAAATTCAAGCGAGTCCAGTTGATAGAGGATGAGAGACTGTTAATGAAAAATTCTTTTGGCAACCCGTATGTAGAGGTTATGAATCCTTCACAGTGAATTCACAGTTATAAGCCTTCACAGTGCTTTCTAAGTAATAGGTTGTTCCTTTATATTTTGCTAACTATTAGATAAAAAACTCCCTGCTGGAGGTATACCTTAACACCTTTACATACGGAGAAAGAGAGCGTTATTACCTGTCCTCATTCGTCTAGAGGTCTAAGACACTCGGGCTAAACGGAGGGACCCTGGTTCGAATCCGGGATGGGGAAAGCGTCTCTTTTTCTCCAAAATTACACAAGCTCTAGTTTGAGCTGTAATTAATACGTGGGTGGCAAAAATTATTGTATAATAAATTCCCCCACGAAAACTCACAAAAATCTCGCCCCGGAGGCTTTCTTGTGTTGACCATATTTGGCAATTGTGTTATCCCTGCGGAGGGTAATAATACCTTAACATCTTTACATACGGAGAAAGAGAGCGTTGTTTCCTGTCCTCATTCGTCTAGCGGTCCAAGACACTCCGGGCTAAACGGAGGGACCCTGGTTCGAATCCAGGATGGGGAAAGCGTCTCTTTTTCTCCAAAATTACATAAGCTCTAGTTTGAGCTGTAATTAATACGTGGGTGGCAAAAATTATAGTATAATAAATTCCCCCACGAAAACTCACAAAATTCTCGCCCCGGAGGCTTTCTTGTGTTGACCATATTTGGCAATTGTGTTATCCCTGCGGAGGGTAATAATACCTTAACACCTTTACATACGGAGAAAGAGAGCGTTATTACCTGTCCTCATTCGTCTAGCGGTCCAAGACACTCCGGGCTAAACGGAGGGACCCTGGTTCGAATCCAGGATGGGGAAAGCGTCTCTTTTTCTCCAAAATTATATAAGCTCTAGTTTGAGCTGTAATTAAAACGTGGGTGGCAAAAGTTATTGCATAATAAATTCCCCCCCACGAAAACTCACAAAAATCTCGCCCCGGTGGCTTTGTGTTGACCATATTTGGCAATTGTGTTATCCCTGTGAAGGGTAATAATACCTTAACAACTTTACATACGGAGAAAGAGAGCGTTATTACCTGTCCTCATTCGTCTAGCGGTCCAAGACACTCCGGGCTAAACGGAGGGACCCTGGTTCGAATCCAGGATGGGGAAAGCGTCTCTTTTTCTCCAAAATTACACAAGCTCTAGTTTGAGCTGTAATTAAAACGTGGGTGGCAAAAATTATAGTATAATAAATTTCCCCCACGAAAACTCACAAAATTCTCGCCCCGGAGGCTTTCTTGTGTTGACCATATTTGGCAATTGTGTTATCCCTGCGGAGGGTAATAATACCAACACACAACAAACTTGCATTTTTTTAAAAAAGTCTGATATCATGCCTCCGTGACCCCTCTTTCTTCAAAAAATCTTAAAGATTAAGCAAATTTATGAGTTCTTCAGAGCTAGCTTTTGTTGGTCGGCAAATTTTATAAATAATCTATGCATCAGAAATTTATTTCACGAGACTTTAATCTTCCTGCCCATGTTTCTTTCTTCATCCGACCTGATCAAATCAACAAATCCCGAATCCATAAAAGAACAGAATGCGAGAGCTCTATCGGCCGGATTATAGCATGTCCGAACAGCCAAGCACTTAGAGCTTTTACTGAATAGGAGGGGGTCCAGGGGGGGGCAGCGATGATTGATCTCCAAAATTCACAAGCATTGGTTTGAGGGTAATTGAATTGGGTGCAGTAATTATAGTATAAAAAGCAGCAGCTGACGAATCAATATCAACGTTTCAAGTAAAGATGAATATGATGATTGAAGATGATAATATATATATATCATTTATTTATATCATACATATACTCAACCATTATCTATGTGGATTTGCTGGTGAAAAGAGTCTCTCCTTTTTTGTTAACTGGCCTCAACCATTATCTATCCACTGCTGGACATAGGTCTGATTGTCTATCCTGGGCTTCATTCGTTTTCCACGTCACCCCAACCTGCTATTTTCCTTATTTCATGCCACCTTCATCCTAGTTTGTCTCGGTGATGGTCTCTTGGAATCCAGTTCAGAATTTCTGTTGTCCATCGTTGATCAGTTCTTCTTGCAATATGCCCAGCCCATCGCCATTTCAGTCCTTTTACTTTAACAATGATGTCCTCTACTCTAGTTTGCTCTCTCACCCAAGTGTTTCTTTTTCGATCTCTCCTAGTTATTCCAAGCATGCACCTCTCCATGCTCCTTTGCGTTGTCTGTAACTTTCGTATTGCTCCAACTGTTAGACTCCATGTCTCTGATCCATAAGAGAGGACTGGCAATACACACTGGTTGAAGACCTTTCTTTTTAGACACAAAGGCAATTTCCCCTTCAGGATAAAACTGTTTCTTCCAAATGCACTCCAGCCAAGTTTAATACGTCTGTTGAGTTCTTTCATAATGTTGCCATCCATTGAAATCAGCTGGCCAAGGTAAATATATGAATCAGCAATTTCTAGCTCAATGTTGTCAACTTGTATTTTTGTTTCCTCTACGAAATTATTGAACATGATCTTAGTTTTTTGTAGGTTCATCTTGAGTCCAACTTCTTTACTTCTAGTTGAGAGCTCCTGTACCATGTCTTGGAGTTCTGATGGGTTCGTTGAAAAAATAACAATGTCATCAGCAAACCGCAAATGATTTAAATATTCACCATTTATTTTTATTCCCTTGTTATTCCAATTTATCTGCTGAAAAATCATCTGTAAAGCTGAAGTAAAAAGTTTTGGAGAAATGGTATCTCCCTGCCTCACACCTTTACCAATTTTGATAGCTTCGGTATCTTTATGTAACCGAAATTTTGCACTTGCATTTTTATACACACGTTTCACCATGTCAATGTACACTTCCTCGATGTCTGTTGATCTTAAAGAGTTGATGACTGCTGATGTTTTAATAGAGTCAAAGGCCTTCTCATAGTCAATAAATGCCACACACAATGGAAGTTCATATTCATGTGTTCTTTCAATTAATTCTCTTAATACTTGAATATGGTCCACTGTACTGAATCCACTTCGAAATCCAGCTTGTTCTCTTGGTTGAGCTGCATCTAATTTTTTCTGCAGGCGATGTGTTAGCACTTTTGTGAAGATTTTATAAATAGCAGGTAACAAGCTAATTGGTCGGTAATTTTTTAAATCCTCTTTATCACCTTTTTTATGCAAAAGAATTACTGTTGCAGAATCCCATTGGTTTGGTATGTTACCACTGTTGAGGCATTTGGTAAAGAATTTTGCGAGTATGTCTTCTACATGTTCTCCAGCTTCTTTTAAGATATCTAATGTAATACCATCATCACCAGGGGCTCTTCCTTTCTTCATACTTTTTATTGCAAATGAAACTTCTTCTTTTAAGATTTTAGGAGCTGTTCCTTCGACTATTTCAATGTCTTCGTTTAATCCACTGTTACTTTCGTATAGATTTTTGTAGAATTCTTCAACTCTTCTAAGTATTTCTTCCCTATTTCTTGTTACGGTGCCATCCTCTCCTTTTAATGCAATGATGTGTTTCTTCCCAACAGATAAACTTCCTTTAACAACCCTAAGGCTCTTGTTATTTTCAATGGCTTTCCTTACTAGCTCACAGTTGAATTTTCTTATGTCTTCTTTCATGCTTTTGCGCAGAGTTTTACAAAGTTCTATGTACTCAATCCTGGAACTGGTATTTTGATTGTCCACCTTCATATCTCTTCGCCTTTTCATGAGCTGTTTCGTCTTCTCAGATAATTTGCTATTGTGCTTTTTACAGGTTACACCACCAATTTCCCCAGCAGTTTCAACTATTGTCTTAACAATGTTTTCATTTGCTTCTGAGATATCACTTTCATCAATAAGTCCTTCCAGTGCAGAAAAGCGATTTTTTAATTCCAACTTGAATGCCTCGGTATTTTCTTTTAATTTCTTTAAATCCACCCTCTTACTTACTTGTTTCCTAATGAGCTTCTGTCGTTCTAATTTAGTATTTAAGTGCACTTTACATCTCACCATTCGATGATCACTTCCAGTATTAAATCTGTTCAGTACACTGCAATCTTCAATAATTGATTTCTTGTTTGCCAGGATATAGTCAATTTCACTAGTTCCCCCATTTGGGTGTTTCCATGTCCATTTTCTTTGCGGTTTCTTCTTAAAAAATGAATTCATGATGCTAAGATTTTCAGCTTCTGCAAATTCGATGAGTTGATCGCCACGTTCATTCCTTTCCCCATATCCGTATTTACCAACCGATGTCTCTCCTTGTTCCTGTTGTCCAATTCTTGCATTGAAATCCCCCATGATGAGCTTGATATGTTGTTTCCCTTTGGTGTGTAACTCTTTGATTTCTTCATAAAATTCTTCAACCTCTTCGTCGGTATGGCTTGATGTTGGTGCATATACCTGTACTATTTGAAGTTGGTATCGCTGGGTTAGTTGAACAACGAGCCTCGCTGCTCGATCTGACGTGCTTTCGACTTCAAGAAGGTAGTCTTTAATTCTTTTGTTGATTAAGAAGCCAACACCACTTGTTCTTCCAGTTTCCGTTCCTCTATAATAAAACAAATGTCCACTTTTAAGTTCCACCAACTCTTCACCTTTTCTTCTAACTTCACTGAGTCCTACAATGTCCCATTTGATCTTGTCTAGTTCCTCTTCCAATTCCTGAAGTTTTGCTTCAGAAGCAAGGGATCGTCCATTATACGTTGCCAAGGTCAATAACAAACGGCAGCCTGGGCCATTCCAGTGATTCTTAGCACCCCCTGCTTTCATGCCACGCTGACCGCTGCCTTGATCAGGAGCACTCCAGCACCTGGAGACTAGGGGCCATGGTTTTTGGTGTATTAGCATATTGGAGGAATTAGCCATCATTTCACCACGCTGGCTAGACGGGTTGGTGAATTAGCCCTCCCCTTCCGCCTTTCTATCCGTGCAGCAAATATTAATTTGCCACATAAATAGAAAGCTCAGCCTGCACCACTTGAAGGCGGGGTAGGACACTAGGTTACTGGCCTGGCCGGTTCCACACATCGTCACATACGTTCAGCGTGTGGGTCTCCTTCCAGTTAGATACCAGCAACCCTTTTGCAGGCC
>QLNU02014802.1:117862931-117902360 GCA_006491805.2 Dysdera silvatica | reverse complement strand
AGTCTTCTGGCACAATTATGTTAACACCTCTCTAAACTACCACCTCATTTAACGACCACTTTTTTAATGAAACATGTTTTGTCCCCAAGGACCTATTTCTAAATATATCTCTATTCAGATGTCACTAGAAAACGTTCTACCCCCAGAAGCGGCTACACATTAGACATTGACAAGTGGGAAATTTCACGTTTGATCTTCTACGTTGAACGAAAGTAAACAATTTGTCAATGAACTTCCCTATAGATTATTACCAACAAACTATCTATTCCTTTCTTAAAAATGTGTAAATACGTTACCTTACAATAAATTATCAAAATGATTATGGACTCTATTTTTTTAAACAACAATATAAATCAACGTTTATTAGCGTAATGATACCAGCGCCGATGTTATGGTGTGATTAGATGGTGAAACGTTCGAAAGAAAATAAATATTTCTGCGTTCGGTGGGACCTGAACCCACGATCCTCCACTCTGGATGGAAGGTCGTGGGTTCAGGTCCCACCGAACGCAGAAATATTTATTTTCTTTCGAACGTTTCACCATCTAATCACGCCATAACATCGGCGCTGGTATCACTACGCCAATAAACGTTGATTAATATTATTATTTGATTTAATCTGCGTAGTGTTCGATTTATATAATATAAATCTCTTTTATTAATTGACTCCATTTTAAAAATTTATATTATGAACGTTGATACAACAACAATTTGGCCATTTGTGTATGTATGTTCAATTTTTTTCTGTTTAACTTATTTTTTCTCGCTCGCGATAGACTTTTATTAAGAGACCTCTTCTCTTAGAGACTGATTTCCATTATGCCGTAGGCATTAAGGGAGCTTATACTGTGTTAAAATTTGCATCACTAATTTAACCATATAAATTTTGACAAGAAATGGTTTTTTACTCCATGTTTTATTGGCTATATAAAAATTGACTGCAACATAAAACTGTCGAGGTAATTAATTGACATGCCTATGGCAATTAATATGCAGCCATTAATTATCAAAAGATACATGGAGAGCAGGAATAGAGTCACCTATACTTCATAGATTATACATTTAGTGGTAACTACTGGTGAAGGCATCCGACGCTGTTTAGACTCACTTATTCTTGTTCATATTGAAAAAGCGGGTCCTAAAACATAAGGACGGTAATTTTTTTGGAATACTAGATGAAGTACCTAGAGAAACGAATGCAAAATACTTTAGATATACGGAAAATCAAAAGACAAATATGATGCAATACGTAAATATAATTCACCCCTCACGCATATTTTATGGAAAAGTGAAATATAAAAATGTTGTCCCAAAAGTATATGGACAGAAAATTTAAACATCGTTTTAATGTACTTAATTAAAAAATCTGCATATTATAGTGGTTGCTTTATGATGCAATGATGTTTGTATATAAATTGGCAGCAAATATTCTTTTACCTTTTTTAGTTGAAACATGCCACGAAATTTTTAATTTTCTTAAGCCAAGGTGACCAAATTATGGCGTTTAAAAACCCAAGGATTAATAATTTGTGATACTGCTATACAATTGCAACGAATTAGATCTGGTGTCTACGTTGTTTTATGAAAAGATAACAATGTGACTTCGAAACGAAAACGGTGTGGACGATCGAAAAAGAGGAGTGTCCGACACGACAGGCAAATTCTAAAACCATCTTCTACTCAAGAAAAGTCTGTTCGTCAAATAATGCAGGATTTAGCTACTGCTATGTCAAAATCTAAACTTTACTGATATGTCAAAATCTATACTTTCCTGCTATGTCAAAATCTATACTTTTCAATACTAGGGTATCGAAGGGCGGATCATGTCCTAATAAGTAAGCAGATTTCTAGACATCCCATAGCCCCTTCGCTTTATGAGACAAAATAAGCAAATGTCTGCCCACCCCCTCTTCATGCTTACCACAGATTTCCATTCTGTAAGTTTTTGATATACGTTTTCGAAATAAAAATTCAATGTGAGGTGCAAATTATAATACTTATTTACATTTTTATTGTAATATTGAGCACTTATTAGTAAGTTTGTTATAATATTAAATGCTTATTTATAAATAGTGTATTCACAACAAACTGTCCTATATAAAAAAGTTTTAAAATGTTTTAATGCCTATTTTCTTAGCATTATAAACTAGCTTTATGTAGTTACATAAAAAGGTTAAACACTGGTAAAATAGCAATGAAAAAGATAACTCAAGCTTTCCGACGCATCAGCAGCAAAAAGAGACAGAAACATAACATCGTCATTACTCCTGATGAAGGACTGCTGCTGATGCGTCCGAAAGCTTGAGTGATCTTTTTCATTGCTATTTTACCAGTGTTTAACCTTTTTATGTAATTTCCTCCCTGGTACCCTGTATTTTATTTCTATTTATGTAGTTACATTTTTATTATTAATATGTTTTTCACTATAAGCAAAGTGTGTAATAATGAAAAAGTGGATTCGATAAAATGTATTTATTAGAAATAATACATTTGTTATAATTAAAAATGTCAAAGGAGACACGAGGAAGCAAGAAGGGGCCCCCGAGTGAAAAAAAAATGTTTATAGCCACGGGTTTAAATAATTAAATATATAATATTAATAATATTAATAATTAAATATATAACTACGATTACGTGTATCTTATGTCTTCGACTTGCAATGTGTTGCACATCCCAGTACTGCAGTTCCGTCAAGGCGGTTGTCATTTTGTGACCATGTGTGAGTTTTAATAATTTCTGTGTCTTACATAAGAACGATTCAGTGCCACCCCCATTCCAGTTCACAGAAAACGTAAACAAATCTCAATCACACAGCGATGCTTACGATATACTTGAACGGTCTCTGAGTTATTATTTATTACCTTGAAATATATTATATTTGACGAATTTTATAAATTTCTTATGAGAATTAAAATGAATTAATTGCAATATATAATTATAAGTATGCAATATTAAAGAAGGGGATTAGTAGAAATTTTATAGATGGGCTACAGAAATGTTTAATCCTTTCAATGTTTATGCAAAATTCCGATATGCATTTGAGTTTAACTTTTGGATAATAATTATATTTGGAAATATCGTATCTTCATTTTAGAGTCTTTTCAGGCGAGATAAAGTTTCCTTTGCATAAGGACATTCCGGAATACTTTAGGATTTTGAAAACGGACATTTCAGACAGAAAATTGCAAATTTTCTAAAATTTAAAATGCACTAAAACGTAGCGGAACCCAGTTTTCTACGACTTTATGTAAGCAATAGAAGACAAAACAGATTGGAAAATGAGTCGTTTAGTCATAATGTATTCAGGTAAATTGATCGTAAGTTTCAATTAAAGTTTGAGGAAAGGTTCTTTATTTATATAAATGGGATATAACGTATATAATGCCGTATTTGCTACGTCCGTAATCTAAATGTCTTCCATAAAATCCCATATTCCCTTATTATTAATATATAACCTGTTGCATTAGTTGCGAAAAAAAAATCTGTTTTCGGAGTCTCATTCAATTGTCAACAAAATAGTAAGAGCTTTTTCCATTCCCAGGACGTATTAGCACACCCTAATCGTTAATATTACCTTCCGTAATTGACATGCGTGTGAAGGCAAATATTACTTTCTTCAATCTGTGGTCAAACAATTTCCAGTGAAACTAACAGCGTATTACGATCTAAGATACTTCAAACGAAGCCTAAAATTCTGTATAAGAGAGATATTTTGGCTGACTTTACCCGACATTATTATGAAATTAGGGTAAATGAATAATATTTTAGGGATACTATTTTACAATATCAGGGAATATAACTTGCGTAGAACATGTCTGGTGTTGTTAGTACTTCTAGATGACCAAGGGTAATGTTGCAGAAGGCACGTTTAAACATCTGACCTGCTTGCAATAATGGTAAAGGAGAACGTAAAATTGAAATCGCGGCCACAAGTTTCAGAGATTTGAACAGAGTTTAACGTTTTTTTCCTTCTGCGGCTAGAGTGACTTAAAATATAGAAGGATTCCATTATTGAACAGACATCACTGCATTTTGAAGTTTGTCCCTGCTTGTGAAAACCATCTCGTTATTAATTAGAAAAATTATCATATAAATCCTATTAAGCTCGTTTATAAATTTTATAAGTTTATATAGTAACAAGAAAGGTAACTTATTTCCTGTGAAATAGTTCCGGGCTACAGAAACTACCCCTGTGTTTCTTTGAAGGTAAATTGACATTAATATAGAAGAGAGAGAATTAATATAATTAGTTACAACAAGTACTGGCATTTAATTTTTGTATATTGAAACCTATCAAATTTGGTTCCGAAAATATGTGTGGAAGTTTCAATCATATTTGAAAATTAAAAAAACAAATCTAAATCCTAAACCCTCCCTTTTTCCGAAAATTCAGTCTTATTTAATGTATTCGCTAAAGTAATGAAATTAAGAAATTCTCGGCCTCTCAAGAGAGAAAAATTATTTCTTTTACATAATCAGATTTTCTTTTTGTTATCGACCCCTGTTCTAAACAAGGAAGTAATTTAAGAACAAGAGAATATTTTGAACAAACTGAATATATCTAAGAAAATTAGATTTTTCCTAAAAAGTTGCTCGAAGGATAGAATGCAATTAGTTTATTAAAGAAAATCTTTTAACAGGATTAAGAAAAATATGAAAAAAAGTTATTTTAAGAAATTCATTACTTCTTACCCTTAGGACTTTTGACATCTTTAGGAATTTCGACATCTTTTGAAAACGGCGTAACAAAAGCTTCATTTCTTCATATATTTTCTGTTTATTTACAAAAACCTAAATTAAAACCCAAGATATTTTGTACGTCGTATTGTTAGCTCTTCAGGAATAGTTGATTCTAGAACAATGCACGAAAATAGATTTGAGCGGTCGAAATACATTTCTGACCTTTTCAAAAGAACTTCTTCCGAGGCCAAGGGAATGTATATGCAATCTTGTACTTTCACTAGCATCTAAAATTTGGCTACTGAGAAATATCAAGTCCCGAGAAATTGCAAAATTCAAATGTGAGCCTAATATATCCTGGGCTCGTAATTAACCAGAATTCTATCGTGGCTTAAGATGAAGTAAACCCTAATGAATCATTAAGGCAAATGGAATAGCTGTATTTTGTCGTGTGCTGAAATTCGTAAAAATATCTCGGAAGACATTTAATCGAATAATCTAATTTATCAATTAAATCTAATTTATCGATTTTTTATCGAAATAACACATACTATACACATTAATTCAAAAAGCTCTTCACTGGACTTCTAGATCTAACCTCTTGCCGTATTTTAAATGATATTCTTATGTACACTGAACAAATTACTTAACAGTTGAATATAAATACTTAAATAAAATAAGATTATATTACTTTTATGTATATTATAGTAAACTATGCTCACTTTTTGATTATATGACAAGAATTTTGAAAAAAATAAAATTCCCACAAATTTCTTTTATAACTGCTTTGATCTGAAGAGAATGTAACGCATTTTTTATCATTAAAAGCAAGTTCATTTATATATCTCCGAATCTGTTAATACAAGTAAGAGAACAGAAATTAATTCCTAATTTTTCTACTTTTTACGTTATAATCTACAATCATCCATTGCGTATATAATGATGAAGTGTAAATAAGAATTATCCCGAAGCGCATCATGGATTCGAATCTGTGAATTTAAATTCAATTACCAACTTTTAATCAAATCAGCAGATTCTCGACCACAATGTGGAGCAAAGAGCAAAATATAAATTCAAATATAGTTTGGTCAGTCCTCGCCTGAGTGCGTGGTGGATTTTCTTATCACTGAATTTCAGTAAATTAAAATCGATTTTATATTGAAATAGAAAACAAGGTATATATTAAATATTACTCTCCACAATTTTTGCACTATCCACAAATACAAACACAATACGCGCATTTATCAATTTCATCAATTAAATTAAAATATTAATATTATGTAAATATTTTTAAAAGCCAATGTAATGAATAATTATTGGTACCCAACTTTATAAACCTGGAACTGGAAATGTTTTTGTGAAAACGAAAAGGATATATCGTCCCGGGACAGAGTCAAAACTGGCGGACTTCCGTAAGAACTAGAAGGCAATACCGACAAATCTACCAGGACAAAGGAATGATGGTCCTTTTCTTTATATTTAAAGTTTTATGGGATATTATTAAACTTTGCCGGTAAAACATAATTGCCAACTCTTGTTTGAAGCACAATTTCTATCCGAGAAAATGTCTTTTTTTTTCTTAATCGCAAAATTCTTGTATTTCAACTTTTAAAGCGTGGGTGCCAAACATTATTTATTGGTAATTTCATTCAAGAAAAGTCATTAAAACGTGCCCCCCATGGCTTTATGTGTCGAACACTACTTGGTAATTATACTGACTCAGTGAAGGTTAAAAATATGCAATGAAAAACATAACAGGGGTTAGAATAATATTCAAAGTAGCGGTTACCATGTAGCTATTATGTGTTACAGTAATGATATAACAAGATCAATTAACAGATGTAGGAATATTAAGTTAAGGTAGGAATATAAGTAGGAATATAAGTTATTTATACGAAATTTTTATGGATGGCTTTACAAGATAGAGAAATTCACGTCGACCCTTATTCTTGATAAAAATAAAGAAGTATTCAATTTGTAGAAAATAATTATTTAATATTTTGGAACTTTAAAACTATGTAACGCGTCTGATATTAATATTTTAAGAAACAATACTTTAATTCAAATTAGTGAATGAATTTGAACACGATAATCTTTCCAGATAAAACGAAATAATACATAGCGTTTTAAAATTCCATGCAGGATATTTTTATGAAAATGATGTCTGTTATATATTAAAATGCCTTTGAAGTAAAGCTAGAAAAAGAAATAAATATAATTGAGAGGATTAGCTAATTCAATAGTACCTCACGTAGGTATTTCCAAAAATCTATTTAAGAAGTAATTACGACAATTATTTATTAAAAAAAATTTAGCTAAGCTATATTTTATACCAGAATATTTTGCAAATATTTTTCTAATAACTTTACTGATATTCATTAGTAAAATATCAAGAACAGAAATGTTATCTTAAGATATCAGCATAAATATAAAAAATAATATATATACATGGATATCAGGGTATATGCATTTTTGTATTTCGAATATATTTCTCTTTTCCATGTTAATTTCAGTTTGGACTTAAAATGTTCCGTTATATTTGTTCATTTTTTTAGTATCACAGTTACGTCTTAAAACTCGAACGTAAGGCAAATATCAATTAGATTCTAAAGCAATACCCATTTACTTTAACAGAAAATAATTGCAAATTTTCCATTTGCAATGAACAGTAAGAGTGAACATATTTGTTTGAACGATGAATTTCCACTTCCTAAAAAATATTCTTCTCCAATTTCTCTTCAGAGAACCTTTCAGTTGTAACAAATTTTGCAGGAGTTTTCGCGCTTAAGTGGTTTCAAAAAAATCTTTTTCCAACCACTCTTCTATCAGATCTTAAATTACTAATAATTAGAAAATTTGATTTTCTTAGTTTTTAAACGTTCAAAATATGCTCTGTTTACATTAAAATTCTTAGATGCATATTGATAAGTGAACAAATTTAAATAATCTGCGAATAAATTCTATGTTTTATTTTCATTCTGCCGTTCAAAACTAAAGGAATAAATATTTTTTTCAACTAAGGCATTGTAAAATATTTGTGTGCGAAATTTAACTATTGTTTACATTATGGCTAATGATGCATGTTAAGAAATACAATTGCATATTTATACCTATTATTAATTCCTTCTAAATTAGTTTACATAGGACAGTGATATCTCGATAAATTCCCTTTGACCGAATTCGATGATTTTTATAAAACCTTAGCGAGCGTTGAAATTTTGCGTCTGATATATTATAAACAATATCTCAGAGAAGTAATATTCTGAATGTTCTACAATGGTCAGCGATTGGCTGGATAAAAATAGCTTTTCACGATCTGAAAGGAAAAACAAACTTTAAATTCTAGTTGCATCGTTATCCACAGGCCATGAAATAAATATTATAGCAAACTCACAATTTAAAAAAAATTCTCCCATGTTATCTACTGGTTACAACCCTTTTCCAAGATGGCTTGTTAGACTTTTCAGTCAGAAGAAGATCTGTACGTCAGCATGATGTTAAATATTCTATAGAATTATTATGAAGACGCTTGTCCGTTTCTACTTTGAGAATGTTCGACTTATATCAGATAACAGTAGTACCCAGTACTGTTCACAAAGACTAGCCTGAGTGCATCTTATAATCTGATTCACGTCATGTCCTGGTCAGTAAACTGGAAGGAACTCGATATAATCAGTCCAACGTTCTGAGAAGGAACACTAGCATAGGCGCATTATCCCAGTTTGGGCAGAAATCTCTTTAGGCGGCTAGATTGACATCCATGCACTCTGGTGGATCGCCTAATACTGTGGTGCCTGCAGGAATTCTCGTAGTAACATATGAGGAAATTTGCTGACACAGTTAGATTACTCCTTTGTTTAATGCATATAATTCGTGCCCTTACATAACAACTGCATTCATCTACTGGTTGGCAGATCGAGTTACTCAGAGGATGGACAAGAAAACTTTGTAACCAGACCACCATTCTATATCAAACATTTGGTGTTTGAACTAGAAAAATTTGCAATTTCCTTTTCTCTCTATTCAGAGATATTAAATGAGCTAGAAAGAGTTTAAAATATAATACTTTCTTTTTGCGTCTAATGAAAGAGTCTGACATGATGAATGAGTGTATGGGAAGAAGGTGTTAAGCATGCGTTCAAGCTAGGGGTAGATATATTCAGTATTAAGCTTAATTTTTTGTTGTATTTTTGGAGAATTAGTATTATGTGCCATCAATCATGTCGTTCAATAAGAAAAAAAAATAGTATTTGAAATATGGTAAACCTATTAGGTGAATTTTTGATAAATTTTGTAAAATTTTTAACGAAATAAATGTATGGGTGGATGGATGAATGGATGAAGGGAAGGAGGTAGGGAGGGAGGGAGGGAGAGAATGATCGATGAATGGATGGATTCTTGATTAGTATAAGTATGGAAGGTATAAATTGAGAAAGAAGAGGTGGTATCAGAATTTTCTCTGTAATATATATCAACGGATAAGTATTTTATGCTGGGTAAAATAATAAAAAGGTTTAAGTGAGTTAGGAAGAAGACTCCTCAACCTAGTACCAAAACAACAGATGTGTGGAAGTTCAAATTTCTTGCATTATTGCTCTGGTTTTAGATTGTTAAGATTTCTTTTAAAGTGATTATGATCAGGAAGATGTAATTAAATGAAATCAGAATGAGTAACTTTTCGTATAGTGTTAAATATGAAGATAAAAATTTTGCAGGTAAATACGTTTTCGAATAACCATATCAGATAATCTCAAATATCAATCGTTATTCCATATTTTTTTACTCTGTATGTAAAGTTGATAAACATAGTGTAGAAACTACTGAAATATTTATTATCTGAGTGTAGAGTGTAATGTTAAAACCCTTTAATATTATATAACGTAGAAAGAAAAATATTTTGATACAATATTCTGCTGAAATTTACAAAAGTTTTGATGTTTTATTTACGGCGGAACAAAGGTGTTATTGAAAGCGTTTTTTAATAAAAAGCGATTTTTTGTACAATATTTTATATTGCTGGACTTTTAAAATCAGTGAATTTTATAACTTAGGCGAATGGAAATTAAATGCAGTTCGTGATAAATTCAAACAAATGTCTAATAAAAAAATAATTATTATCAGTAATCATTAAAGTTATTTACGTGTAACTATTACAGTTATTAAATGATACAAAAAATTCTTCCTTATAAAAGTACCTTTAATTACTGAATATTATTCTACTTCTCATTTTCTACTTCTCAGTTAGAGATTTCCACTTTTCCAAAACAATATCATAATAAGACGGATAAATCAAACCCGTGTTATGTATATAAATCGAACACTACGCAGATTAAATCAAACAACAATGTCAATCAATCAACGTTTATTGGCGTAGTGATACCAACGCCGATGGTATGGCGTGATTAGATGGTGAAACGTTCGAAAGAAAATAAATATTTCTGCCTTCGGTGGGACCTGAACCCACGACCTTCCACTTGCCGGGCGGAGGCTCTACCTACGTCGTGGGTTTCACCATCTAATCACGCCATAACATCGGCGCTGGTATCACTACGCCAATAAACGTTGATTTATATTATTGTCTGATTGAAACTCATATTATTTGATTTAATAAAAACATCGTTTCTACACAAACAACTTATTTGCTTAAAAATGGAATGTAGGTCTTTTTCTGCCTCTGTATATATATATATCCTTATATGTAATATATATCTTTATATATATTTATAAAGTTTCACATCTTCAATAATTATTTGTTTCAATTTACATATTTTCATACATTTTATGAATTTTCATACCTTTGTATATTTTTATAAATCTATCTTAGAAACACTTTTCCGAAAAATGCCTCACTTAAAATTATATAAATTGGGCTTAAACCTTAAACCAGTGGTCGGCAACCTTCGGTGCTCGTATGGTACGATGGCTTCTTTAAATGGCACGCAGAGTGATTTTAAAATAAAACCTATTATAAAGAATCGTTCCATAACTAAAGAGCTTTTATTATCTAAATTGATAATTTTTAATTTGCATCGTTTTAAATGACTAATTATTATTCTCTTAATTAACTAATCTATTATTTTTATAAATAGTTAGATCATAAACTAAACTTTTACAATTCGGATGAGTGTGGGCTGGCAAGCAGAACAAGATTGCAGAACTAATTCGGCACAACAGTGATTCAATGTTTCCGAGCCCTTCCTTACGATAACTACGGATAGTATGATAAAAATACAGTAGCACAATGGTCACTGTTGTTATAATTAAATTTAATTAAGATTAAATTTGTTACAAATAAGTTTGTTGAATTCATGGATTATTATGATATGGGTCGCACAGTCGGTCGATCTCCAATTCCACTCGTAAGATGTAATCCTCTATTTGCGCCGAATCAGAATAACAGCTACCTTGAAACGAAAAAGTTGAAAAGTGAAAAGGAATTATATTTTTGACGAAACAACATTAAGTAACTAGCCAAACGCCTGTCATTTATGATATATTTAACGTATTATAATCAGAGCACTCAGAGATCTTCACAAATTCTGGGTTACCTTAGCGGCAATGTTCATTTGAATGGGACTTACTGTAAGAAATTTCCACTTTAATCTTAGCTTCACTTGTGAGACTTATCAGATTATTCACTGTTAGCATTTTTTATGTAAGGATATTAAATTTTATTTATTAGAAAACAAAATATTTAACGACACTTTATCAAAATGTTTTGAATACAGTAGGTTAATACGCGTAATAAAATAATTATATCTTTTAATGTTAAAGAGGGTTTTTTTTTTCAATATATTTAAATTTAACCCATTGTTATATTCTATAAGATTTCATTGATTTTATTGTGAAATCATAAATTTTATGTCTTTGATTCTGAATATAAAGTCATCTTTGCAATAATAAAATCTCACATCCTTTTATTTTTACCATGTTTGGCGCAGTATAGCCCAGATGCTCTTGCGCCATAAAAAAGCCAAACAATCAATCAATCAATCAACATCCTTTTATACGGAGAAAATGAGCGTTGTTTCCTGTTCTTTTTCGTCCAGCGGTCTAAGACACTCCGGGCTAGACGGAGGGCCCCTGGTTCGAGTCCAGAACGGGGAAAGCGTCTCTTTTTCTCCAAATATAAAAAAGCTCTAGTTTGAGCTATATAAACGTGGGTGGCAAAAATTATTGTATATATATTACATATATTAAGAGGTACAACCGGCGTGCAAAATTTTAATTTGCATACTGAAATTTTCTTTTATGTACATTGTTCTCATTACTTTATATTATCAAAGGCAAAATTAAATCTTTATGGAGGTCTCGGGAAAACTTCTATAACTTTTCACAACATAAAACAATTCTAACATGTTGTATCTTGCATGAATTCAACTATTACACCCCACATTGCAGGTTTTCTATAAAAATCTTTGTCCTATCTTCCTTTTAAAGGTATGTGGGTTTTTTCATTCCCACTTAAACAGTTCCTTGAGCGGAAATTAAATGTAAAGTACTTACATTTTTGTTGGATGTACAGCATCGTAAATAACTACATGTTGATAAGATTCGTGGTATCTATTGTTAAGTTGAGAAGAATATGCACTTTTTAAACACCAACAATTTATTCACGTAAATTAAAAGATATTACAGATATTTCATTTAATAACGTAAGAGGTCATTTCGAGCTATGCCCGGCCGCGCTTACATTCGGTTCCAGACAAGATTCAAAGGCATTCTCCTTGAGTTTGTTGTATATTTCTTATTTATAGTTTTGATACATCCGAAACTTTATCCAATGGGACTATTGGAATTTTAACCAATGGGAAGAGATGTTACGGGAGCCAATGAAATCTTTTATAGATCCATATGGACCATGTACGCCATAAGTTCAATGCTTTGGTTATTACATATTGAGCGCGTGTACAAGACTTTCAAGCTAGCTGCTATTATATATTTAAATACATTGGAAAAACGAAATATTTAATACTATTGGATCTTAATTAATTTAATTTGGTTTAAGGGCTTTAACTTTTATTTAAAGGCATAACAATCTTGACGATCTTCAAACAGAAATTTCATCAGAGAACTAATAATATTTTATTAAATCATTACCGGTTTAAGTGTGGAGTATACATTTTTTAAAATTCCATTGATTATAGTTTGGTTATTTTATAATACTAAATTCAATGCCATTCTCTCACGAAGTTTTGTAGCCTCTGGGGAACGCGTGAGTTATAATCAGAAGACTCGGAGGAGTTTACGAATTCTGGGTTACCCCAGCGGTCAAGTTCATTTCAATGGGACTTACTGTAAGAAATTTGGCACTTTAGTTTATCCATTAGTGAGATCTATATGGTTATTCGCTGTTACCATTTTCTATGCAAGGACATTCAAATTCAATTATTACAAAACAAAAAATTCTCTTGACTTATATTTAAACTGTAAATTTGTTTAAATTCCAAAGAATTTCAATTACACCGTTTACCTAGGAAGATATCATCAGCGAAAATATAGGACTATCAAGGCCAGTTGAGGTTCAGTATGGGTCCCTAGATGGATTTTTCGGGGCCTCGTGTAATAAAAAGTAAGCCAGTATAATTACAGTAGTGCCTAGATATAACGGGGCAATTGGGATCAAAAAATGTTCGCTATATCTTATCATTCGCTATAAATCCTTTCTGGAATTTAAGTTGTGAACTTTGGAGACATAGTCGCCGGAGATAACATAATTACCTGCAACGTACAAAAAACTCTATAATTATCGCGCCGCTATAAAATATTTGCCCTGGTAATAAGATCTGTCGGCAATGATTTTGAGGTAACGTCGAGTCTTCACAGCGCCGGGACCCTAAAAAAAACTGGACATTTGTATTTGTTGTCTATGCGATAATCTGGCCCTAAGGACCATATAGACACTTAACATAAAACTTATCAGAAGCCTTGAAACAGGCTAAGTCAGATGCTTATAGCTGAAGGAAAATAACTCAAAGGAAACCTAACACACCCACGAAGATTACAAGAATACTGCCTGGATGCCACAGGCATCATTCACTGGGTTCACACAAATAATCCATAAGCTCGATCTTTATCCCAGGTCTATACACACAATTTCCTTTTTCTCTCTTCTTTGCGACCCACTGAAGCTTATTAGGGAAGTTCGTTTATAATAACAATAATAATAATAATAATGCATTTTGAAACATCCTTATACCGGAAGCCTTTCGCTGTTTCTTTGCCCCCACATCGGAATTATTTTCATCCTCTTCAATAAAAACTGGCAGCATTCTACACGTATGTATTTCGTGCCTTACGTATTTCTGCTACTTACTCCTCACTCACGAAAGGAAATCAACTTGTTGAAAACCATTGCTGTTGACAGAGGCTACAATCCTAATATTATCGATACCGTGCCTTTTACATTCACCGAATACACTCCCAGCTCTACTCTCAACAGCAGCTCTACAGCTGAATTTTCGGGTACCCTCATCCTCCCATTTTTCCCCAAAATCAGTGTCGCCTTGGCAAATATACTCTTCAGAGCCAACTTTAAAGTCATTCTCTCACCCTGCAACAAAATTCGGCTTTCTCAATTTAAGGACACCATTCGGATGCTACAGCGCTGGGGTATATATTGAATGTTCTGCCAATGCAACTTGTCATATCTGGGCCAGAACAAACGAACCCTGCGGCATAGGATAAGAGAACACAAAAGATATGTAGGCAATGCTGATTTTCATAAATCATCCATATCTGTGTATTGTTGTAAAAACGACCATCATTGCAACTTTATCTATGCCACTTTCATTTGCCACCTCGCTCGGTCATTGAATTCGACTTAGAAGCCTTTCTCTTATTCAATTGCCTCATCTATTTAACTTTTTGACCAAGATTTACGAATTTGAAAGTTGACCACAGAAAACAACTCTGTACTCCTTTAAAAACTTTCACTAACCACTTACGGCAAGGTTCCAATCGCTGTGTGTTGGCAACATTAAAATGTTGTTTATAATAGGTCAGTTCAAGACGACCTATTCTTTCGTTTGAGGTGGGCTATGGCGGACGTCGCTCCAGCCGCTCGTCAATAATACGGGATAGTGGATGCTTTTTGTGATAGCTTTTTTTATTCGCGTAGTGTCTGCAATTTGTTCAAGAAAAATTGGTAGCGGCAATGTGTGATAGCAATTAATTAGTGTTTAGCTGTACCATAGTAATTTATCCTTTAAATTCTGTGATGAACTGTTGGACCTGGGCGGAAAAGCTCTAAATTATAGCATCCGCCATTAAACCCGTCTGAAAAGAATTCTAGTGCAAGAAAAGAAAATTCAAGACGAGGGGAGATCTTGTCCTCTCGAAATGTGCGACGAATCATATTGAAAATTATTAACTACGATAAAAAAGTTGTGTATTTATCATCCAAACCAATCAATATGCAGTTCTAGTTTGTGCATAAATCGTGAGTTATAAAGACGTCGTATCTTATTGAGACAATTTATTTTAAACGTGTAAAATCAATATATGTTGTTTTTAAAAGCAAGCATTTTTCTTTCTTAAGCTAAAGCTTCTAGAATTTCATTTATCATGTAAAAATTTAGATTCTAAAATAAAGAACTCAGTATTTCATAAACAAAATGTGGTATCATAAATGCAATGATAAACGTATTTTTCAAACCTTCGCATAGTGTCTTATGCTGAAATATATTCTTCAAACGCGTTTTACTAGAGAGAGAAAAGCGCATTTTAAAATTGTTTGCAAAATGTGGATCTTCTTTCCATAGAGCCGAGCGATATTTGAATTTATAAATATTTACGGCGCCAAGTAAACTTCTTCGGAAAACCTCGTACTATAAAATCTAGCAGTTTGGAAAATCAATCGAGTTTGATCTACATTTAAAAAAACAATGCATGGCAGTGCACAAATTTACATCAATAAAGAATAAAGAGCCATTTTATTATGCCACATTACCCATTAATTTCAGAATAAAAGCATTACATCATGTGAATCCCTCGTGAGGTCTGTTCAAACTCCTATTTACTTCAGAAACGAATCTTTCAAAGCTATCAGCAGTCAACGCATTTCCCCGAATATTCCCTCTAATTGTCTCCTCTTCAATCGCCGTAACGTTTCTGATGATTCAATTTAAATTGTTTGCCTCCAATTTAGCGCTGTTCCGTATTCTAATCTGCTACCACGGCAAACTCGCGCTAAACATCGAAAGTCAATTTCCTCTGTTTTGAACTGAAGACTTGCTCTTGAGAGCTCCAGAAAATTTAAATTTAATTGTATCTAGACCCAGCAGTGAATTCCAGAGACAATTCGATTTCAATAAAATTAATTATTCAATCTCCTGCAATGTTGGCTGGGTATTTTACTTCTTATAATCTCGGTTTGTTATTGTCAAAGGAAAAAGACACATTTTTTGTCTCTCGCCTCTAAAATTTTTTATTTGCTTCACCATCAATATTTAATTCTTAATTTCTTCGGAAACTTAGCGAAAATCGCGTCAATGCTTATAATTTTGCCAATGACGGCATTGTCGTATACTTTATATGTAGGCAAAAATCAGTTGCTTGCTCTAGTCCTTTGGGGGAAGAGCAGTTATGCTGCACTACTAGTAAATACTGCAGTCTGCAAAACTGAAAATACACATTCTGGGAATAAGGTAAAAGTTGGTGATGAGAATTTAACTCACTGGTTTAATAACTACGCACTTCACTAGTCAATCGAAGCAAAAATCACATAAATTTTATTAGTGCAGCTGATTTATAAGACGTTATGATAATTTTAAAACGACGTTGCTAATAGCAATTTCGATAGCGCTATCCTCGTCCTAGTATGGCGTCTTCTCCGCCATACTATGATGAGGATAGGCGTGGCACTATCGAAGTAACTATTAACAATGCTGTTTTTAAATTATTATAGAGGTGTATAAATTAACTGCGCCGATGAAATTTGTATGATTTTTCTTCCAATTTAATTTATTTTTCTGCATTAACTGAAAGGATACACGAACGTTACGTTTTTTTATCGACTGGGCCTTCCTCACAGCATGGTATTTGAAAAGGTGGCATAATTTAATCATAATACGAATGTATTTTAATAATTATAAGTATGAAAAAGGTATTGCACTAAGTATTATACACACAATAAAAAGAAATGTATCGTTTGCTTAATGTGCTTCTCAGGCTTATAACTTTGGCATCTTATTTGATAAGAGATGTTTTTAAACGTTGCAGTGCATCTTCTTGCGGCTTCAATGGTTTCTTTCCCGGGCGTCAAAACGGCATATATTTGGCATCTAAATATATATGTAACATGTAATTTGGATATTATGGAGCGATCGGAAATATTTACATAAGGTAAAGTTGGTAGATTAAAAGATATAAGGTATTTTACTTTCTTTTTTTTTTAAATATGAAACCACTTTTCTCTAATGCTAGCGTTTGCTAAATATGTTACGCACAACTAAAAATTCCTTAAATTTTGTGAACGTTATTTAAATAAATATTTTAGGTTAATATAGAAGCAAAATATTTTGATTATTATATTCGTTAAAATCATGGTACTAAAACATGCCGATACATGGATATAGAATCTAAATTTTATTTGTGAATACCTTCTGCACTTTAACATTTTCATCACCATAATTTTGTATGCAGTGAGCACCTATGTTGCAACTGTCATTGTCTAAATTCTCACCCCTCTCATTCTGTTGAAGTTTCGATAAACTGCGGTTTATGGATTCTCGGTCCAATGCACAAAGAAATCATTCCAAAATATATTTTCAATCATGAAAATCCATTTTCCTCTAAAACAGAGATTTGAAAACCAAGTAAGTTCGCTTTAATGATACTGACGGGAAAGGGCACAAGGATTTTCAATGCCGATAAATTCATAAGGTCTCCAAATAGCTTAACTAAAAAATATCGTTCTTCATTCTTTATCTCCCAACGGGAGCTGAAACCTAAAATTGCGAATACGGTTTCCTTGCTGTGCACGTTAGCCAGATTAGTGACACATTGGGAAAGTCCATATTGGGTAGACTGGTTGCCCTTCTTTTATGCCAGAAACGTGAACATGGAATTCATCATCTTTGTAAATAACCCTCTTGATCCGCAATAGACGAGTATCCATTGCAGAAGAACTATCCTATCTTGTTCGGTCAAATAAAAGTTCCAGTTTTGTCCGTAAACTTGTTGCTTTGATTCTATAGAAAAGTAACAGATATTTCTAAATGACCAAATAATTTTAAAAGGGTTGTTGCTAAAAGTATTCATTTTTCTCGGTCCCCTGTCTTAAGTAATTTGTAACTTCTGGCAATCTTTTTTTTTTAAATTTTTGTTTAATTTCACTCTTCATTTTTTGGTGTTCTCACCCACGCTTTCTGGTGTGAATTTGGTGAAATAATATATACCTTTGGCGCCTTCAAAAAACATTGTCACCGCAAGAAATACGTTAGCACCAGTCTATGACCATGATTGACAAACAAGGTTTCAGACGGACATTCGCAAAAACGAAACAAAACGTCAAGTTTTTGTGTATTCAAACAATTATTTTACCAAACGAAATTCGTTTACAATTAAAAGTGCGCTGTGGATATCTTCAGGAAATCATTCAAAACTAATATTTTATCTCAGTGCATAAAATTAAAATGTAAACTCTGAACAATTACGTTCCAATTTATTTTATTGCCACTTCTCAAAACACGTTAGCAGGTGACTGAATGATAAGATATTATTTAAAAACACTATCCATTATTTATCATGAAATACCTGAATTTTCACTGAAATTTCATCTGGTAGCTGATAGTGAAAACTCTTATGTTAAATTATAGTTTTCTTAAATATTGTATCAATTTATTATTTTACTTACATACAATTTTTCTTTTCAGTGTTGCAAGGTACTTGCGATATTCCGAACGTCCGATTTGCAAGTTAACATTTTCACGAAATTTGTTAAAAATTACTTTATATAACTAATATTAAATACCTTTTCTGATCTTTCTGAATTTGTTTAAGTTCCATACCAGTTCGCGAAATTTACAATCTACTTTAATTAAATTATAAAGTATTAATACTCTTTATAATGTCTTTCGGGTAATACGCATCTGACCAAAAAGTGAAGGAGTAAGAATTCAGCTTACTCATTGGCATTACAAATTCATTTATTAAATGACTTAAGGGGACGAAGACTTTTAAAATCTTCAAAAAATCGTTTTTGTTTTTAATTATTGTTAAAAAGATATGCATTTTTTTGAACATTTTAAAACAAACTCGGTGAAAATCGACTGAGTATTAAGCTCAAAAAAGCAGCAAAAACATAAACACCAGTAGTATATTATTTAAAGGCAAATAAAACTTTGAAGCTTGTTTTCACGAAACGTACTTTATGAAGTTTGCACGCATATTTTCTGAAAAACAGTTTAATATAATTTAAAGAAACTTTCGGAATAGCTTTAGCTTATGAAACTTTATCCACCCTATCTAAAAGTTTTCACATATACTTTTTGTAAACATTAGATAGATTCATAAAATCAAAAAATTACATAAATATCATACTTAAAAGTTAAAATTTTTTAAATGTGTCTAATATTTTTCATGACTTTTTTTTTTTTTTTGGTAGAGTGCAAAGAGACAATTATTATTAATAAAAACTCATATTAAACTAAAATTTAAGTTGTAATCATTCGCGCAGTGGGTTTGGCTCGGTGTTTTGTTAAGTAGAAAATAGGCATTTCATATTTTGTAAATTAAAAAAAATTATAATGTATTCAGAAATAATACTGATGCGGCAAGAATGCTGACTGTATGACTACTTTAACTGTTTTTATTTCATTTCAATTCATATAATACTTTCTGAGTTAACAAGTTCTGAAATTAGTGCAAAATTTGGTACTTTTTTGGATTTTAAAAGTCCTATATCCCCTTAAAAACAAGTAAAGTATGACACTGGTTTCAGCCAACTATAGAAATTTTGAATGACCAATTCTTTTACAGAAAAGGAGCTTAATTTGGAATCTAAAATCAAAATGACTACTCCTCTACTAAGCTACTACACATCACGCCACTTACACTAAATCGTAATATGCTAATCTTAATATGTTAAATAGTAATGTCTTAAATCTTAATAACCCCTATCACGATTTCTGGTATTAAATTTCCATGGCAGAATATTACGTTTTAAACCATTTCGCAAATTTAATCTTATGAACGAAGAATGATATCAACAACACAAACATTTGTAAACTTAGGACGTATATATCGCTAACCATATTTAATTTATTTCTAAAGAAAATACATAAAGTCTACAATTAATGCTTAAGCTGGAATTTTATAATTATCACTGAAGTTTTATTACCAGATTATTTATGTGATTGAGAAACATGCAATATTTGATGGTAATAAGCGAAATGTCATGAAGATTTATTCCCACGGTTTCATGCTTAGGACGAAAGGACCATTTGATTTTATTTGATTAGACGCATTCCGATGTTGAAATCAGACAAAGTTGTACAATTACCATTATTCATCGAAACAATGGAAGAGTAGTAGTAAGAGAACAAAGCATTGCTTTATTGCTGGTAACTAAGATGTATGGGGAATGTGGAAATGATATATTTCCTGCTGCCCGTAATATATTGTATAGACATCAGGATGTTTGGTTATATTTTCCTGAAATATATACTAGAGAATGAAATATTGGTTTACGACGTTTGTTTCTAATGACAGTTATCGATATTTAGACATTTTTATATAACCAAATTTAAAAACCGCATCATTATATTATTACTGGGTTTCTTGTAAATTTTGTAAGTTCACCGTACTAGTTTATTGCTGGTAATTCTTATGGTTAATTAAGGGAATTCCAAGTTTTTCATCAATATATAGGAGATATATTCGTCTATCCAGTGGACTATTTTGATATTACTAGTGAATAGGGGGATGTTTTTTTAATTAGTATATATCAGTGGTCGCAGAGGCGGATTAAGGATTCATAGGGCCATAGACAAGTTTACCTTCCAAGCCCTTGGTAGTAAAAATTACACTTATATAATTAGAATAGCAACCGTATATAACGATGATCTTAGGACGAACACAAATATTCGCAATATGCGGACGCTCGCTAAATCCGTTCTGGAATATAGAATTTCAAACTGACGGCAAGGGTGATAAGGTCTTCTTGGCCACGATTTTGAAGTAGTCTTCAATCTTCACCGTGTCGGGTCTCTTATAGAAGTGGGCCCAAGATATTTATCTTTTCTTTCTGTGGAGAAATCCAGCTTTGGGTGATCGTGATATTACAACATTTTGTCAAACTCTATTATCAAGGGCAATATCCCATGGACATACATGTATATTTGTTTTTTTGTTCATTTATTTATTTATTCATCCATTTATTAAAATGTATCAACAAAAGCTCGAAGCAAGATTGTACACTTTTACCACACCTATATATATCATAATTTCATTATTGGAATATTTTCCAATTCATGACTGCCACTATGTTTAATGAATCTGGACATAATTAAGAGCACATTACTAACTTCAGGAGGTTCCGGTGTGTGTATGGTAAGTTAGCAGGGGAGTGTTATATTATTTAGACAGTTTCCCAGATGATAAAGCGATTGTTTCTGACAAGTATTATATATATAATGCACAATCGGAGTGCAGTTATACAAAAGATGGACAAGGTCCTGGGCAATCATAAAAACATTAACTTTATCCTGAGGATACATATTTGGCAGCATATCTACAAACAATTGATTCAAAGTGTTGGAAAAGATAAGATACGCTATATGCCATTTCTCCATACTCTGCAGACACAGTTTAGAAATGAGTATTGCATGATTACTATCTGTTGGAAATTAAAATGGTAAAAGTCTATGGAAGTATGTTTTCTAGTTTACCGGGAATATTACTTTTTGTAGGAATTGTTCTTTGACCCGTTATTAATCTCTGTTTTTAAACGATTCCTTAAAAGCACAGGTTGCTGCTTAAATATGTTGCCATAAATAGCGGCAGTAATAACACAAACGGAAATATGCTTTTCATACATTAATATCATCAAATTTAAATATATAAATAAATGAAACATGGAGGCACAAGTTTATAATAAACACTATTTTATTAATATATATAAATCTGACAAATTTTATAGTAAAGAAGCATACGTTGTATTTTCCATTATTATGAAGCTGGATATGAAGATTTGCTAGGTAATGTTGTCTTTTTCTTCGAAAAATTTGTAAAATTGTGCAACCATAAATCAAAAGCTAATTGGCACACATTCTTATTGTATTAAAAATTAAGTAAATATTTTAAAATCAGCTTTTCCAAATGAAATATTTTAGTGAAATTGACTCATATGTTAAAAATTATTTTTTTTTTTGCTATTTCCTCTCTTTATTCGATACCAATACGAACTTATTTCTTCATCTAGGGAAGAGCGAATCGGCTTTAAATTATGACGTCTTAGCTCGCGATGCATCTATTAGACGTCTTGACGTTGACGATAATTATTTGCATGGTTTTCGTGATAATTATTAAATTGTACACAAACTATCTTCCTGAATGAAACTAGATTTATGAAAAAACGTAAGAAAACATCTGAGGTATTGATTACTAATATTTAAAAATAAGTTTTCAAAAGAACGTATATTTTGAATCGTAAACCCCATATAAATTATATGATAAATAAAATAGTTCTTAAAATAAATTACATTCATCACAATTAAAATGGTGATTTGATATTAAACTGGTAATAAAAATGAACTTTTGGGGAAAATTGATTAATTTCAGTGAAGGATATACAACTATTTAATTAAGATTGCATATGCGTAATAAGCAGTTATTAAAGAATTTGTTTCGGGCCTCTTTGTGAATGCAAATATTTTGTAACCAAACTGCCCCGGCAAAATTATACAATAGGAAGAATTGATTATGATGAAAGATTGAACGAATAAACATTACTTCCAATGTCCGGTAATTTATTTGAATCTATCACGCCTTCTAAGCCAAATATCATATATACGAGCTTACTGTCCGGTTTTTGTAGAATAAGTGAAACGTTTAAATTATTTAATTAAATTAATTAAATGTAATCGAAGCTATAATATAGGGAAGGTATATTGAGCTGAGAAGAAAAGTGGCAAATGCAAACAATGTCATTTAAACGCTGGCAAAACCAGCTGGCAAATCACAGGTATAGAAAAGGCTAAATGGCATATTTATTGCTGTTATTAATATGTTATGTAAAATGCTATTAAGGTACTTGTGCTGTTTTAACTGCAGCTCTTTTAATATGATGCAAATTTTCAATTTTTTTTGCTATCTTAGTTAGGAGGGGGAGGAGGAGGCTGGATTAATTTTAATAAAATTTCTTTCATGGCGATACGAAGGACAACAATGGATATTATCATTTAGCCGTATGAAAGAGTTGCACGGGACACTTTTTTTGTCCGCAATTTTTATTATTTAGGCAGATACGCATTTTGTTAAATTATATAGAGCAGGGATAATGGTAATTTCCTTTTAAGATTACGGTAATTGTAACCGATTATTATGTAGTTTGATTTACTGTGTAATCATAATACTACATGAAATTGCATTATGCTGCTGGATAGGACTTTTATTTAGTTATTGCAATTGAGAAACATCAACTAACAAACTACATTTTTCTTAACTTGTTTATTATTCAAGCTTATAGTCTTATTTACATATACATGTTTAAAATTGAAAGTAAAAATAATATAACACTTTATGCAATAAATATGGAGGAAATGGAAATCTAATTTCATACACTCTCCGCTAAATAATGAAACTTTACATATTTTCTGAAATAACTATAATTCATATAAAGACTTATGTAAGTTGCTAGTTAATATTTTTGAATGCGTGAGAAGCCGCAATTTATTTACTATGATTTTTAGTTAAGGTTTTTAAAAATCCTCAAATTGTATCGAAAGGGATCTGGTATTATTATGGGTATATATCGTATTGAGAGTATATTATAAGGGTATATTTTGTTGCTTATATCTACCGTAAATGAAATCTATTATTTAGAACGGAATAAGCCATTGGATATTTTATTTTTATTCTGCTTTATTTGTTTCTATTAAAGAAATCTATGACACTGGATTAGAATCGTACGACTGTAACAAATACAAGCCTTTATTGCTTTATCGTTGAATTTGGTGCAATAGTTGTATCTCATGTTTTATATGTTATCGATTATAAAGACAATCAATTTATATTTGTTTATCGGTTAATTATTTTGAATATTATTTAAATGTAAGAATGGATATTGTCGTTCCCACAAGTATAGATGGAAATACACATAAAGCTTGATATCGCTGACGATCATAAATATAAATAGGCGCAGCAAAATTATTTATTTTCTGTATAACCTTTTCTAGTAATGAATATGGCGAAGGGTATTATTAATTTAGAAGTTAGATATTGAAATTCCATCAGCGGACAAAACGGGGTGATATGAATGACATTGCAATTTAACTGTTGTACAAACAGATTGCAATTGAGCTGTGTAAGAAAAGGTATATGCATGCTTAGATTATTTGCGAGACACTGTCGAGCAAGGCATTAATTTCATCCGAGATAGGCGAACACGTGTTCTATGTATTTTATATCTATTGGAATGAAGATGGAAAATTAAAAGGAAATTGAAATTATTTGTGTTTATTTATTAATGTTTGGCATGTATACGTATATGTGAAAGGCGATGCTATTAGATTGCAGGAAACTATATGGTATATATAACTATAAATTTCACTGTTGATGACTCCTATAAAACAATGAGTTCGTTGACAAGAATAAAATTATAAAACAATGAATTGTATAACAAGAGGAGGGGTCATGCAAGACCTGTTTATTTATCTCTATTCAAATGTAGTAAAGGGGATTATTTTGCTACAAAACGAGTTGGGGTTTAATATGCTAACTTTTCTTTAAACACGGAAGTTTATGATAGTATTGCAGCTTTGAAATCTTGAGGTATTGAAAGCTTTAAGTATTGAAATATTGAAATATTATTAATATATTTTCTGAAATAACTGTAAATCATATAAAGGCTTATGAATGTTGTTAGGTAATGATGTTGAATGCCTAAGAAGCCGCAATTTATTTACTATGATTTTCAGTTAAGGTTTTTTAAAATCCCTAAATTGCATAGAAAGGAATCTGATATTATTATGTATATATATGCTATATTATGGTCGAGGGAGGTATAATGTAAGGGGTAAATTTGGTTGTAGATCTACTGGAAAGGATATCTATTATAACCAACTAAACGGTGGATATTCTATTTATTTGCTTTATTGGTTTCTACTAAGAAATCTATGAAGCAGTGGATTAGAGATGGTACGACTGTAACAAATGCAAGCTTTGATTATTTTATCGTTGAATTTGGTAAAATAGTTGTTTATTGGTTACATTTTATTGATTATAAGAACAATCTATTTCTATTTGTTTATTACTTGATTATTTTGAACGTTATTTAAATGTAAGGATGGATATTGTTATTCCCACAAATGTAGATGGAAATACACACAAAGCTTGATATCGCTGACGATCATAAATATAAATAGCTGCAGCAAAATTATTTATTTTCTGTATAACCTTTTCTAGTAACGAATATGGCGAAGGATATGTATGGACAAAAATAATTAAAAATTCAAATATTTTATTCATATTCTTGATAAATTGTCAGGAAACGTGAGTATGTAGCAAATGTAATATTATAAATAAGAATTATATCTATTGTTGTTGGAGTTGGTGATTCATAGTCAACTATTTGATATGAATAATTTATTGATTTGTAAAAATAAAATTAATCAAGGGAGTTTGATGATTTTACTTCAGTAATTCAATTAAAATATTGGGAATGGTTTAAGTGAATTACTGCCAAAGTTAATTGTAAAATAAGGTTACATTAATTAGTAGAAAAATCGTCAATTAATTTAATTTAGTGTGATTTGGGAAAGTTCTGGAAATTGAAATTCCATCAACGAAAGAAACGGGATGCTAGGAATGACATTACGATTTAACTGTTGTACAAACGGATGACCATTGAGCTGTGTAAGTAAAGGGGTATGCATGCTTAGGTTGTTTGTCGAGATTCAGAATACGACAGATTATTAATTTCATCCAAGGCTGGCGAATTCGAGTTCTATGTATTTTACATCTATTAGGATTAAGATCAAAAGTGAAAAGGAAATTGAAATCATCTGTGTTTATATATTAATGTTTGGTATGTATACGTATGTGTGAAAAGCGATGCTATTAGATTGCAGGAAACTATATGATATATATAATGATAAATTGGATTATTAATGACTCCTATAAATAATGAGCTCGTTGACAAGAATAATATTATAAAACAAAGAACTGGTTAACAATAGGAGAGGTCATGCAAGACCTGTTTACTTATTTGTATTCAAATGCAGTGAAGGGGATAATTTTGCTCCAAAACCAATTGGGGTTTTAATATGCTAACTGTTTTTGAATTACAGAAATTTATTATAGTATTGTAGCAATGAAATCTAGAATTATTGAAAGTTTAAGTATTGAAATACTGAAATATTTAAGTATTGAAGTATTAAAAACTTTAAGTATTGAACTATTGAAAATCTAAAAATGTATCAGATTTGAAGTCTATAATTGCATTAGTATTAAAACATGTATGTGTATATAGTATGTATATATCGTAATGGAATATATAAGTATATGAACATTGAAATTTATACATATATATTGTTGGGAATATATGATAAATATATTTGTTATTTAACAAAAACCTATATGAACATATTAATATCTCTAATTGTAAGAGTATTGAAATCTGTAAATACAGGTTTAGCTTAAAAGTAAGCGATTGATTTATTTTTGACTTAAATTTCAAATGAAATGAGATAAATTAAAGCTTAAAGTTGTAAAGTACATCTTATTTATTGCTATTTTTTTATATTAAATTTTGAAAATTATGTTTGAGAAACGTATGCGACACGATTATGGAAGCATGAATAGGATTTTTCATAGCGTTTTCTGTAACTTTTCGAAAAGGTTCATGTGTTATTGATGTAATTTATTCTCTGATACTGTTCTTCAGGTATCTCAATGTTTTAAGCTCATCAGCACTATTTTTTTTTAAGTAACCTCACAGATAAAAAACAACTGACGTGGGATGATCGATGTGGCCAAATGATATCGCTTTTTTTTGGAGAAATAAACGATGGACGATTATCAATAGCTACACTAACGATTTCGGTTCGTTCAGAAACTTGTGTATCTTCGTAAAATTTAATATAGGAAATTTTTATTTGTATTTCTGAAATAAGAAAATTATTTACGAAAAACTGACAAATAAAAAAGTTGTTTAATTTTTTAATCCATCCGTTACTTTTCCACCACACTGTATATGAGTAAATTTATATATGTTTATTCAAGTCTACACAGGTACTGGAATTTTTAAATGCAGGAATATTGAAGCCTAGAAACATTTGAGTAATGAAATCTGTAAGTGTATGGATATTGAACTCTAAAAGTATATGAGTATTGAATTTTATAAATGTATGAGTATTTAAGTCTGGATTTTATAATGGATTTTACATTGGATTCTATAATTATATGGATTCTACACGTATATGTGTGTGTATTGAGCCTCTGTGTGTTGAAATTTATGAATACTGAAATATCGAAATATTTTTTTATTTTTTGGTTGCTTATAATCTTATATACTTTTTACATATTTCAAAGGCATGGTATCTAATAAAACATGGACCTAGGAGTTTAATTTTCATTCTTTTCAATCGCATATTCATTCTCCAATATATGAGGCCGAAAAAATTTAATATAGTTTTAGTCAATGACAATTTAGTGATATAAATAATTATCGTGTATATTGCTTTAGCAAAATTAAAATGAAAATTTATGCATTATTTTCTTTTTTTTAATGTAAGCGAAATCAAAAATTTAGTAAGATTCGTAACTGCTCTGTGATAATTTGCGCCGATTCAGTTTAGTGGGAGTAGAGGTGCGTATTTATTTTAACTAATATCGAAAGGAATGAATTAGGATTTCATCTAGATTTAAGTATGATATTTTGGATTTGAAAATCAATGTAAACTACATATTTTTTAACACTATCTTCTTTCGAAAAAATGATAAGGTAATAAACAGAAATTTTTAAAGAGAGAATTAATTTTTACTTAATGAACTATCTAAAATATTGTTTAGCTAATTGTGTTTCCTTAAGTATTACTAGGAAATTTAACTGTCCATTAAATTTTGAATATTTTGGAGGGACCTGTTCTAAATACTAAAATGACTATATAAAGAAATATTATTTGATTAAGGACCATCTTTATATGCCGAAACATTATGGAAATTTCTGATGTATTTTTTAGTGATGATGTATGCACTATTGTATTTTATATTGTGATATTCAAAAGACTCGAGGTTAGGTTTTCAATCTGTAATATTAATGAAGGAATACTTAATGAATAATACCAAACACTTTCTCATCTTGGAATGAAGCAGTATTAACAGCGAGAACCTTTTTTGAAACATATAAATATTTTATTTTTAAATTTCATGGCAAACTAGACATAGAAATAAATTTATATAATCGACTGCTCCACTTTTAACATATCATTGAAAGAAGGTGTTTATTAAATAAATCGATTTTAGTTATATATGGATATAAATATAAAATATTATAATATAGAATGCAGATATACATTATTTCTAAAATGAATTAAATATCGTCGCCGAAATGTTTAATTGATTTTGGTTTGAAAGAAATTTTGTATTGAATGTGAATACCTTATTTGCTTCAAAAAATTTAGGCAGTTCTTCCATACATCTATAAAAAGGCCGAAATATTACAGAATATTCGAACTTTTTGGCATAATTATTCCTACTAGAAATGTGCATTAGAAAATTTGTTAAAACTTAGTACAACTTTTAGAAAGCTAGTTTCGGAAGATAACTTTTGATTTTAGTTGAATCCAATTAAATTATTCGGGATAAATTCACGTTTCGTCTTACATAGCCAAAAGGTAAAATTTATATTCCTTTATTTGGGAATGTTAGTTGCCTTGAAATATCATATTCCAATTCACTGAAAATAATTATTGACTTCATTCTCCTTAGTAGAAATATATATGGGAAAAGAAGCTTGTAACAATATAGATATACATAAAGCAAATTCTAAGTGTATTTTTATTCTAATGTCTATTTCAATTATACATGAACCAAAAAAATGTATTATGTCAAATCTTTCCCATAAATATGGATGTAAGAGTTTATAATGGTTCCTTTTTTTATGCCCTATGGTTTCTTTTGTTAACAGAGTTTCACTCAGCAATTTTGATCATTATATTAAAATATGGGTTAGTTGTTATAGGAAGATGATTAGTCACATCGTTATTATTAATTATTTATCATATTGCGAATATATTTATTAATATTGATTTATTTATTTAATTTTATATTGGGCAGCCTGTAATATTTAGCTTTATTATTAGCTGCACTTGAAGTCGTTATTATAGTAAAATATGTTTATCCTTTAAACTCAGGATTATGACGTAGAATTTGGAGCAATATTTATGTAAATTATGCTCAGATAATGTCCTGTTACTTACTAAAAATATCTGTAAAACAATACGTAATATCATTAAGTTTTTATATTTTTTACTTTATTACAATTTCGGTGTTATAGTAATTCTATTTTCATTGACGTAAATTTGAAAAAAAATACATTTTTGCTTATAAAAAGGGGTCAAAATTAATTTTGTTCGGATTATATTGAATTAGAATAGCTAGGGAATATTTCTATAAATTCGTAATTTTGCAGAGAAGAACAAAGCAAATTACGCATTTGTTTGCACTAACAGTGGCAGAAATTAAATCGGGCGTAGGTTTGTAATTTGACAGGACATTTTAATTCACAAATAACGATATTATTCCATAACAACATGTTAAAGGAAACGCTTAGTAAAACTCAATTTATTACAGATGAGAAACTGCCGGAAATTAAAAAATAAATCAATAGGACTTTTTTTAAAAATAAAACTTCCTCTAATTTACAGTTTCTTTTAGTTTACCCATGTGATTTCCAAAATTACAAATCTACGCCAAATTTAATTTCTTTCAGTGTTAATGCAAACAAATGCGTAATTTGAATTAATCTTTTCTGTAAAATTGCGAATTTAAGTAAATATTCCATAGCTATTCTAATTCAAAATAATTCGAACAAAATAAATTTAGACCCCTTATTTGGTAATCACATGGAACAACAGAAAGAAACTAATCTTGAAGAAGGTGTTTATTAAATTAAAAACGAGGGGCCATGTTGATTTACTTTTTGAATTTCCGGAAGTTTTTTATCTGACAATAACTGGGATGTTTATGCATTTTTTTTAGTTTATGTTGTTTTTAAAATATATATAATTATATAGGTTTTAAAAATATCATGATTTATAAATTATAATTTGCTGCCAAAATATATGTTATGAAATCCTATTTTTCTTTATCAAATTTGTCCTATTAAATTTGGAAAAATTCACTCTATTATCTTTTCTCAAAATAAATCTGATGCTCGTCATTAATTCCAGAACATTTAGGTACATCATATCAAATTTTTAATATTAATTGATTTAATTAATTAGAAAATTAGAATCAACTAAAATTTGCTGTGCGCTTAATTTAAAGCAATAAATATTTTTCAAATGTTAGTCATTCTTAATCATTTACCGGAAAAGTGAACCTAAAATTTATATCTGCAGACAAAATGTATTTGATTCTTATTTTTATGATGTGGTTTACAATACTAATTTCATATAAATTTTCTCACGCAATGATTGGGTAGTATTAAAACTATGAATAAACTGTTAGTGTGATACAATATTTAATGATAGAGCCACCAATTAAAATTAATAACAAATTTTAGAATTTATGAAAATATGTCGATAGGATTTCCTTTATATTAAATTCCTTTTAAACTTCTCACAACACGGAAGCAACAAAATTTTTATAAAGCATTAACATGCTTTTTCTAAATTACTTACACAAATTGCAGATTTGGAATTAAAATTGTGCCAACTAGCTAAAGATATAGTGCAGAATTTTACCTTGGCAGAAGGGATTGTGATCAGTAGGGAAATTTTTCCTTGAATATTAACATTTTAAATGCGAGCCTTGTTAGAGCTATATTCATATGTTGATGCTTGATACCATATCTCTGTTCGATATAAATATGACAATCGTTTGCTCATCTCCCTTGATTAAATTTGCTAAGTTCCAATTTGCAAAAAAAATGTGAATGGTACTTTTGATGACTTGAAGGACTTTCTTTTCTCTATCTTGTGGTTTGAACGATATTACTTCCCAGAGCGCAGAAATAAATTTCTGGTACTCTCCTTCAGCTGATTGAGCTAGAAGGAAAATATCATATTTAAATGTCTAAAACTTGTTTTAAAACTTAAGTATTTTGTCGAAACCGATGAATATTTAGTGTCTGATATACAAATTATCAGTGGCGCTCTAATGAGTACTTTTAGTGGTGGCTGAGAAAAATAATTACCTCGTTCAAGGCTGTCAAACCTTGTATTAAATGCACATAATACAACAAAACACTACAAAAATAATTGATATTGCTTGACAATTAGTAATGAGCTAAAAAGTACCTTATTTTAAAATGTAACTATAAAACTTTTGAAAGTAAATGCGTAGCAGGTTCGGGCGAATCAAATTTTTAAACAACGGCTGGGGGGCTCTAACGTCCCCTCTGTCCCCCATATGAGCGCCGATACAAATTAGTGCCAAACAAATAAATTTTATATTTAACAATGTATATTTTGGTACATTAATATATTATTCCCTAGCCGTTTACATATATGAAAAAATTATCCAGGTAAAACTGATGTTGCTACCCTTCAAATAATTTTAAGGTTAACAACAAGTACAGTTTTGGCCTAATTTTAAACATAAAATTAGGTCTAAATTTTAAGTTTCGCATTTTTATTTAATAATTGCTAATAAATAATTACTGGACATAATTTTATACTAATAACTTTTGCTTTCGCACTTATTGGTTCCTTGAATCCTCGGCTATAAAGTACACTCTCTACTTAATAAAAGTTACTCATTTCCTATATGGGAAAAAGTTTACATACCTACTTAAATATTCTACAATATTTTTTTATGTGCTTAATTGGTCAATAATTTCAACTTCATTTTTCTTTTGCATGAACTGGTAGGCACTGTCTGATCACATATGCAGCTTTTTCTTGTTCAGAAGTTAAGGTCTTTTCCCATCACTGCCCGCGAAATATGTTAGTAGTTTATGGTAATATGTTGTAATATATTTTACTAATGCATTTTGCATGAAATAAAGTTTATTATAGTTTAATAATAAAACAATAATTTATGTGGTTTTCAATTTCTCTCTATAACTCTATATATTTGTCTATTTACTATTGAACAATTTCAATTATTCTAATAATGACAAAACAATTAGGGTAGCTCCAGTTAATGAAGTAAGAAATTTCTTTTCTCAAATTTTCACAAATTCAGACATACATAAGAGATTTTCGTCTGTAACGCTGGCAATTTTTTCTACACAAGAACCCGAAAGCTTCTTCGAAATACTTAATTATTTAAATGTATTAAAATCCAAATATTTTTTTTAGTTTTAGAGAACAATTAATTTTTATATATGAAGAAATGGCGAATTTGGTGGATGATAACATTTCTTTGCAGAGAAATAACGCGGTTTCAGAATAGGTTGTTTTTTATAGATTTAAAAGAGAATCATTTATGGAGATATCGAGGGGGTATAATAACATAGGATGTAAAAACTGCGTTTAAAAATACATATATAAATGTAAATAACAAAAGAGAAATATGATACTCATATCATCCATAAAAACATTGATTTAAAACATATTTTACGAGATAAAAGAAGAAGCAGTATAAAATGTTATAGTATATAACTTACTTATTTATCACGCTTTGATTTTCAGTGATTTGAATTCCTTCATCCTCTATTAAGCAGGGAATTCATTCTTTTTATACTTTAAATAAAGAAAAAATAACTTATATTTCACAAAAAAAATTTTTCTTTGGAATGATTGTGTTTTTCTATGTGCGATTGTTTCTTCACTGGCTTTGCCTTTCTATTAAAATTTCTCTTAAATGGTTTCTGTTCCTGTATGATTAATCCGCTTGAATTTTTATGCTTACTATTTCTCTTGCAATAAGTATTATTTTTAATTCTTCTGGGTTTGTCTATGATTTCTGTTTCTATCCTGAGATAAATTTGATGTCTGATACTCGCTTGAGACCATTTATTTGAATATCTGATTCTCTCTAGGGATAATCCTGATGTCTGATTCTCTGGAATGATTATGCTTTTTAAATCTCTTGGATGATTATTATTTACTATTCCCTTAAATGATTATGAACAATGGATCTCTTAAATTATTATTTGTTTTGAATCTTCTGAAATACTTTGCAATTTAAGTCCCGTAAATGATTAGGTACTATAAATTTCTGGAATGGGTTTGTTTATGAAGCACTAAAATGAATATACTCATGGATTACGTTAGGTTTTTGAATTTTTGAATGATTACGTTTTATGAATCAATTGACTGAACAGGTTTCATGAATCATTTGATTGATCAGATTCTGTGATGCTCTTAAATGATTAAGCTTTATGAATCTCTTGAAGGATTAAGCTTTATAAATATCTTGAATAATTATTAGCCTTTGTGAATGTCTTGACTGACCAGGTGTCTTGAATCTCTAGAAAGATCAGGTTTTATGAATCTATTGAATGGTTAGGATTTAGGAATCTCTTGAATGACTAAGCTTTATGAATCACTTGAGTGATTAAGCTTTATGGATCTATGGAATGACTACGTTGTAGAAATCTCTAGATTGATTAATCGTTATGAATCCATTATATGATTTGTAATTCTATTAAGCGATTAGTATTCTAGTATCTCTTGAACGATTAGGATTTGTGAATCTCTTGAACGATTAGGATTTGTGAATCTCTTGAACGATTAGGATTTGTGAATCTCTTGAACGATTAGGATTTGTGAATTTGTAAATCTCTTGATTAGGATTTGTAAATCTCCTGAAAAATCATTTTTATGAATCTCTTGAATAATCAATTTTTATGAATTTCTTGAATGACCAATTTTTATGAATCTCTTGAATGATCAATTTTTATGAATCTCTTGAATGATCGATTTTTATGAATCTCTTGAATGAACAATTTTTATGAATCTCTTGAATGAACAATTTTTATGAATCTCTTGAATGAACAATTTTTATGAATCTCTTGAATGAACAATTTTTATGAATCTCTTGAATGAACAATTTTTATGAATCTCTTGAATGAACAATTTTTCTGAATCTCTTGAATGAACAATTTTTATGAATCTCTTGAATGATCAATTTTTATGAATCTCTTGAATGAACAATTTTTATGAATCTCTTGAATGAACAATTTTTATGAATCTCTTGAATGAACAATTTTTCTGAATCTCTTGAATGATCAATTTTTATGAATCTCTTGAATGATTAGGAATTGCGAAACTCTTGAATTATTGGACGCTTTGAATCTCTTGAGTGGTTAAGTCTTCTGTATCTATTAAATTATTAGGTTTTGTAAATTCCTTGAATGCTTAGACTTTGTGGAACTCCTATGAATTCTTTTGAATTTTTTTTGATCTCTTGAATATATTTTTTAAATCTCTCAGATTTGCATTTTTGAATCTCTAAATGGCTTTTAAATCTCTTGAATATTATCCCTTATTAATTTTTTGAACATGCCTTATTAATCTTTTGAGCATGCTTTCTGAATCTCTGAAATATGCCTTTGAATCTCTTGAATGTGCTTTTTGAATCTCTTGAATGTGCTTTTTGAATCTCGTGGTAAGTTTTTGGAACTCTTCCATATGCATCTTAAATGCCCTGAGTTTTGAATCTCTTGAATACACCTTTTGAACCTTTGAATATACTTTTTGAATCTCTTGAATATGCTTTTGGAATCTCTTTAATATTCTTCTTAAATCTCTTGAATGTTCGTTTTGAATCTCTTGTATAGCATTTTGAATCTCTTGAATATGCATATTGAATCTCCTGAATATGCGCTTTGAATATTTTTGATGTGCTTTTTGAAGTTATTAAATGATCATGCGTCAATAAACCCTTGAATGATTATGCTGCTAGGATCTTTTAAAGGATTATGCTTTTAGAATCTCTTGAATGATTATGCTCCAAGGATCGCTTGAAAGATTGTGAATCTCTTGAATAATCTAGTATACCTTGAGTGATTATACAACATCTCTGTCCTGCTTACGTTTTCGAATCACTTGACTGAGTCTTCTTTTAAAATCCCTTAAACGATTATGCTTATGGTTTGACTTTAATAACTGCTTGCCTCTTGAATGATTTGATAACGTTCTGAAGTTAATAACCAAAGAATGAATTTTTGCCTATTATGAAAAAGAGAATAATCATATTTTCGTATTGTTAGCAACAATTATATTTATAAATTACGTAAATTCTTTGTCATTTATTATTGCAAAATACAAGTAAAAATTATTCTTTTTCCATTCTGATTGTTGTCAACATTCAGCGCTTAATTTAAATACTTTATTTTTGTTCATTAAGTAAATATCAATCACTTTTAAAACTTAAAATAATACTAATTATACTCTCATTAATATGATCTTTGCACAAATCAACGTTCTGACAAATACAGATTTTCTTAGGATTCTGTTTTTTCTAATGAAATTAAAAAATTAAACGAAATGATTTTTTATACCAAGGAAATACCTTAATAAAAGTAATAGATGTAAAAGTAATGTCAAATTCAGTAGTAATCTATAATCGATAATAATTCCATTCAAAGAGCGAACATTAGTCAACTGCACTAATATAATAACCATCTTAAAACCTATACTTTTCCAGAATAACTGGGATGATGTAATAACTATTCTAATAACTACCAATATTCATTCACTACGCTCCCATTCATTTTTTAAAGGTTACGGGCATAAATACCAACTAACAAGTTGAAGTCTCCACAGCTTTTCTCTAGGCTGTGCCTGCTCTGAATGTTGCCTGCTTATCACGACGCCATTGATTACGAGTGTTAAGCCTCCCATCACTTATAATATCATTCCTTAGCTGCGACACCTTCAAAATTCATTTTCATTTTCCTACTGTTTTCGTTTCTCTTACTTCTTCTCCCCGTCCTTGCTACAAGGAAAAACATTCTTTCTCTGCAGCTCACAAAGATCCCACCTTTGGATATCAGTCTCCACTTGTAACGTCTTCGAGTCAAGACTCTGCTCATAAACTCTGCCTACACCCTCAATTGCGAAACCACAAAGAAAGTTATATATTATATGCCTTCTTATCCAAACCAGCAATGGTTTGTTTAAATATATTGATTCTTCATTTATATATCAAATGATATGTTATAAATGCTCTGCTGTGTGATAATTCCATTTATGGCTTTTGGAATGGATGCATTTTGGGCTTTGTTTGAATACTATTTATTGATATGGTATTGTTATGGCATACATTTTGCGTACATATAAAGGCATATTTTAGATAACACATATATTATGTTCTTTTATGGGATATTGAATACTATTGCTTTAAATTTAGTGTGGTTTTCTAGTTTGAATATATATATATATAAAAGTTTTCCTCGCCCATTCTTGGCGGAAACAGGCTTTGGGACGGGCAGAGCGCCATGTTCCCAAGCCTCTTTTTACATCACTTCTTAATGTGCCATGTCTAGAAACTTCCTGACAATGTGACACGTGTTTAGGATTGTGGCTTTTTGTATTTCAATGTAGGTGTTTGGGTCAATGTTGAGTATTCCCAAATTCGTCGCAAGCGTTTTTGGTACTATCCCTGTTGCTGAGATGACTAACGGGATGATGAAGATCTTTTCCATACCCCATATATCTCGTACTTCATGTCTGAGATCTTGGTACTTGGTGATTTTCGTTGTGTAGGTTGTCTGTATGTTATTGGTGTTGGGTACTGCTATGTCGATTAAGTACGTGGTCTTATTCGATTTATCGACGAGGGTTATGTCAGGACGGTTATGTGGGACTGTCTTGTCTGTTATGATTGCTCTATCCCAGTAAAGCTTGTGTGTTTCGTTCTCATGCACGGTCTCTGGCTCATATTTGTAGTACGGGCATTTTTCTGTCAGAAAGCCAGCATTCGCTGCCAATTTCTGGTGGACTATTTTCGCTACTTGATCGTGTCTATGTTTGTAGTCTGACTGCGCAAGGATCTTGCATCCTGCCATCACGTGTTGGATTGTCTCCGATGCCGCATGACAGTGTCTGCATTTGTCGCTTTCTATGTCTTTTCTCTGGATGCATATAAATATATATCACATCATCTTTCTTTTTAGACATAAAGGCAATTTCCCCTTCAGGATAAAACTGTTTCTTCCAAATGCACTCCAGCCAAGTTTAATACGTCTGTTGAGTTCTTTCATAATGTTGCCATCCATTGAAATCAGCTGGCCAAGGTAAATATATGAATCAGCAATTTCTAGCTCAGTGTTGTCAACTTGTATTTTTGTTTCCTCTACAAAATTATTGAACATGATCTTAGTTTTTTGTAGGTTCATCTTGAGTCCAACTTCTTCACTTCTAGTTGAGAGCTCTTGTACCATGTCTTGGAGTTCCAATGGGTCCGTTGAAAAAATAACAATGTCATCAGCAAACCGCAGATGATTTAAATATTCACCATTTATTTTTATTCCCTTGTTATTCCAATTTATCAGCTGAAAAATCATCTGTAAAGCAGAAGTAAAAAGTTTTGGAGAAATGGTATCTCCCTGCCTCACCCCTTTGCCAAGTTTGATAGTTTTGGTATCTTTATGTAACCGAAATTTTGCACTTGCATTTTTATACACACGTTTCACCATGTCAATGTACACATCCTCAATGTCTGTTGATCTTAAAGAGTTGATGACTGCTGATGTTTTTATAGAGTCAAAGGCCTTCTCATAGTCAATAAATGCAACACACAATGGAAGTTCATATTCATGTGTTCTTTCAATTAATTCTCTTAATACTTGAATATGGTCCACTGTACTGAATCCACTTCGAAATCCAGCTTGTTCTCTTGGTTGAGCTGCATCTAATTTTTTCTGCAGGCGATGTGTTAGAACTTTTGTGAAGATTTTATAAATAGCAGGTAACAAGCTAATTGGTCGGTAATTTTTCAAATCCTCTTTATCACCTTTTTTATGCAAAAGAATTACTGTTGCAGAATCCCATTGGTTTGGTATGTTACCGCTGTTAAGACATTTGGTAAAGAATTTTGCAAGTATGTCTTCTACATATTCTCCAGCTTCTTTTAGGATATCTAATGTAATACCATCATCACCAGGGGCTCTTCCTTTCTTCATATTTTTTATTGCAAATGAAACTCTTGAAGTTTTGCTTCAGAAGCAAGGGATCGTCCATTAAACGTAGCCAAGGTCAATAACAAACGGCAGCCTGGGCCATTCCAGTGATTCTTAGCACCCCCTGCTTTCATGCCACACTGACCGCTGCCTTGATCAGGAGCACTCCAGCACCTGGAGACTAGGGGCCATGGTTTCTGGTGTGTCAACATAATGGAGGAATTAGCCATAATTTCACCACGCTGGCTAGACGGGTTGGTGAATTAGCCCTCCCCTTCCGCCTTTCTATCCGTGTAGCAAATATTAATTTGCCACATAAATAGAAAGCTCAGCCTGCACCACTTGAAGGCGGGGTAGGACACTAGGTTACTGGCCCGGCCGGTTCCACACATCGTCACATACGTTCAGCGTGTGGGTCTCCTTCCAGTTAGATACCAGCAACCCTTTTGCAGGCCATATATATATATATATATATATATATATATATATATATATATATATATATATATATATATATATATATATATATATATATATATATATATATATATATGAAGTTCTTTGTTCTTAAGTACAGCCTTGCAAATTGGGAATTTTAATTATAATCACTCCGCATATAACACTGACTTTATATCACTTTGTGTACAATACGGCTTTTATGTTACCCTGTATATAACACTGCCTTTATTTCATCCTATATATAACGCTGCTGTTTTATATCATCATGCATGTAACGTTACTTTTATGTCACTTTGTATATACACTGCCTTTATTTCATCCTATATATTACGCTGCTGTTTTGTATCATCATGTATGTAACGTTACTTTTATGTCACCTTGTATATAACACGGAATGAGCATATTAATTATGCCTAAATGCATATAATATTCACTGAGTATGCGTGAAATACTTTCGTATTTTTGAGATTTTATTCGATAAAAGATTTTCAAAATGTGGTGAATTTATAAATACTACGATTCCCCATTCCTTATCATTTATAACATCGTCGGTAATCGATTAATAGAAATTTAGTAGCGAAATTCTTATCTAAAAATTTTACATCAACGCAGAATCTTATTTGTTCTGGTTACAAAAGGCTGGTAAAAATTTTAATGTATAGAGATTTCGGTGAAGTTACCAAGTTAAACTTGATTAAGCTCACAAAATACCATTTTCAGCTGAGTTTCTTTCTCTTAATTAAATCGGGATTGCTCCTGATTTTAAAGTCCCGAAAATAAGCAGCGGTTTTAAGAATTGCGAGAAAGTGATGCCGTTTTCAAAGATC
>QLNU02014802.1:117825070-117855720 GCA_006491805.2 Dysdera silvatica | reverse complement strand
AACTGCGTTTAAAAATACATATATAAATGTAAATAACAAAAGAGAAATATGATACTCATATCATCCATAAAAACATTGATTTAAAACATATTTTACGAGATAAAAGAAGAAGCAGTATAAAATGTTATAGTATATAACTTACTTATTTATCACGCTTTGATTTTCAGTGATTTGAATTCCTTCATCCTCTATTAAGCAGGGAATTCATTCTTTTTATACTTTAAATAAAGAAAAAATAACTTATATTTCACAAAAAAAATTTTTCTTTGGAATGATTGTGTTTTTCTATGTGCGATTGTTTCTTCACTGGCTTTGCCTTTCTATTAAAATTTCTCTTAAATGGTTTCTGTTCCTGTATGATTAATCCGCTTGAATTTTTATGCTTACTATTTCTCTTGCAATAAGTATTATTTTTAATTCTTCTGGGTTTGTCTATGATTTCTGTTTCTATCCTGAGATAAATTTGATGTCTGATACTCGCTTGAGACCATTTATTTGAATATCTGATTCTCTCTAGGGATAATCCTGATGTCTGATTCTCTGGAATGATTATGCTTTTTAAATCTCTTGGATGATTATTATTTACTATTCCCTTAAATGATTATGAACAATGGATCTCTTAAATTATTATTTGTTTTGAATCTTCTGAAATACTTTGCAATTTAAGTCCCGTAAATGATTAGGTACTATAAATTTCTGGAATGGGTTTGTTTATGAAGCACTAAAATGAATATACTCATGGATTACGTTAGGTTTTTGAATTTTTGAATGATTACGTTTTATGAATCAATTGACTGAACAGGTTTCATGAATCATTTGATTGATCAGATTCTGTGATGCTCTTAAATGATTAAGCTTTATGAATCTCTTGAAGGATTAAGCTTTATAAATATCTTGAATAATTATTAGCCTTTGTGAATGTCTTTACTGACCAGGTGTCTTGAATCTCTAGAAAGATCAGGTTTTATGAATCTATTGAATGGTTAGGATTTAGATATCTCTTGAATGACTAAGCTTTATGAATCACTTGAGTGATTAAGCTTTATGAATCACTTGAGTGATTAAACTTTATGGATCTATGGAATGACTAGGTTGTAGAAATCTCTATAATGATTAATCGTTATGAATCCATTATATGATTTGTAATTCTATTAAGCGATTAGTATTTTAGTATCTCATGAAAGATTTGGATTTGTGAATCTCTTGAACGATTAGGATTTGTAAATCTCTTGAAAGATCAGTTTTTATGACTCTCTTGGAAGATCAGTTTTTATGAATTTCTTGAATGACCAATTTTTATGAATCTCTTGAACGATAAATGTTTATAAATATCTTGAACGATCAATTTTTATGAATCTCTTGAATGAACAATTTTTATGAATCTCTTGAATGAACAATTTTTATGAATCTCTTGAATGAAAATTTTTTATAAATCTCTTGAATGATCAATTTTTATGAATCTCTTGAATGATCAATTTTTATGGATCTCTTGAATGAACAATTTTTATGAATCTCTTGAATGATCAATTTTCATGAACCTCTTGAATGAACAATTTTTATGAATCTCTTGAATATTCAATTTTTATGGATCTCTTAAATGATTAGGAGTTGCGAAACTCTTGAATTATTGGACTCTTTGAATCTCTTGAGTGGTTAAGTCTTATGTACCTATTAAATTATTAGGTTTTGTAAATTCCTTGAATGCTTAGACTTTGTGGAACTCCAAGGTATGCTTTTGAATTGTTTTCTTTTGTTCTCTTGAATATATTTTTTAAATCTCTCAGATGTACATTTTTGAATCTCTTGAATATGGCTTTTAAATCTCTTGAATATGCCTTATTAATCTTTTGAACATGCCTTATTAATCTTTTGAACATGCCTTATTAATCTTTTGAACATGCTTTCTGAATCTCTTAAATATGCCTTTGAATCTCTTGAATGTGCTTTTTGAATCTCGTGTTTAAGTTTTTGGAACTCTTCCATATGCATCTTAAATGTCCTGAGTAGGCGTTTTGAATCTCTTGAATACACTTTTTGAACCTTTGAATATGCTTTTTGAATCTCTTGAATATGCTTTTGGAATCTCTTTAATATTCTTCTTAAACCTCTTGAATGTTCTTTTTGAATCTCTTGTCAGCATTTTGAATCTCTTGTCAGCATTTTGAATCTCTTGAATATGCATATTGAATCTCCTGAATATGCGCTTTGAATATTTTTGATGTGCTGTTTGAAGTTATTAAATGATCATTCGTCAATAAATCCTTGAATGATTATGCTTTAAGAATCTCTTGAATGATTATGCTCCAAGGATCGCTTGAAAGATTGTGAATCTCTTGAATAATCTGTACACCTTGAGTGATTATACAGCATCTCTGTCCTGCTTACGTTTTCGAATCACTTGACTGAGTCTGCTTTTAAAATCTCTTAAACGATTATGCTTGTGGTTTGACTTTAGTAACTGCTTGCCTCTTGAATGATTTGATACTGTTCTGAAGTTAATAACCAAAGAATGAATTTTTGCCTATTATGAAAAAGAGAATTATCATATTTCGTATTGTTAGCAACAATTATATTTATAAATTACGTAAATTCTTTGTCATTTATTATTGTAAAATACAAGGAAAAATTATTCTTGTTCCATTCTGATTGTTGTCAACATTCAGCACTTAATTTAAATACTTTATTTTTGTTTATTAAGTAAATATTAATCTCTTTTAAAACTTAAAATAATACTAATTATACTCTCATTAATATGATCTTTGCACAAATCAACGTTCTGACAAATACAGATTTTCTTAGGATCCTGTTTTTTCTAATGAAATTAAAACAATAAACGAAATGATTTTTTATACCAAAAAAATACCTTAATAAAAGTAATAGATGCAAAAAATAATGTCAAATTCAGTAGTAATCTATAATCGATAATAATTCCATTCAAAGAGCGAACATTTGTCAACTGCACTTCTTTTCTAGAATAACTGGGATGATGTAATAACTATTCTAATAACTACCAATATTCATTCACTACGGTCCCATTCATTTTTTAAAGGTTACGGGCATAAATACCAACTAACAAGTTGAAGTTTCCACAGCTCTTTTCTAGGCTGTGGCTGCTCTGAATGTTGCCTGCTTATCACGACGCCATTGATTACGAGTGTTAAGCCTCCCATCACTTATAATATCATTCCTTAGCTGCGACACCTTCAAAATTCATTTACATTTTTCTACTGTTTTCGTTTCTCCTACTTCTTCTTCCGGCCTTGGCTGCAAGGAAAAACATTCTTGCTCTGCAGCTCACAAAGACTCCACTTTTGGATTTCAACCTTTATTTGTAACGTCTTCGAGTCAAGACTCTGCTCATAAACTCTGCCTACACCCTCAATTGCGAAACCACAAAGAAAGTTATATATTATATGCCTTCTTATCCAAACCAGCAATGGTTTGTTTAAATATATTGATTCTTCATTTATATATCAAATGATATGTTATAAATGCTCTGCTGTGTGATAATTCCATTTATGGCTTTTGGAATGGATGCATTTTGGGCTTTGTTTGAATACTATTTATTGATATGGTATTGTTATGGCATACATTTTGCGTACATATAAAGGCATATTTTAGATAACACATATATTTTGTTCTTTTATGGGATATTGAATACTATTGCTTTAAATTTAGTGTGGTTTTCTGGCCAAATATATATATATATATAAAAGTTTTCCTCGCCCATTCTTGGCGGAAACAGGCTTTGGGACGGGCAGAGCGCCATGTTCCCAAGCCTCTTTTTACATCACTTCTTAATGTGCCATGTCTAGAAACTTCCTGACAATGTGACACGTGTTTAGGATTGTGGCTTTTTGTATTTCAATGTAGGTGTTTGGGTCAATGTTGAGTATCTCCAAATTCGTCGCAAGCGTTTTTGGTACTATCCCTGTTGCTGAGATGACTAACGGGATGATGAGGATCTTTTCCATACCCCATATATCTCGTACTTCATGTCTGAGATCTTGGTACTTGGTGATTTTCGTTGTGTAGGTTGTCTGTATGTTATTGGTGTTGGGTACTGCTATGTCGATTAAGTACGTGGTCTTATTCGATTTATCGACGAGGGTTATGTCAGGACGGTTATGTGGGACTGTCTTGTCTGTTATGATTGCTCTATCCCAGTAAAGCTTGTGTGTTTCGTTCTCATGCACGGTCTCTGGCTCATATTTGTAGTACGGGCATTTTTCTGTCAGAAAGCCAGCATTCGCTGCCAATTTCTGGTGGACTATTTTCGCTACTTGATCGTGTCTATGTTTGTAGTCTGACTGCGCAAGGATCTTGCATCCTGCCATCACGTGTTGGATTGTCTCCGATGCCGCATGACAGTGTCTGCATTTGTCGCTTTCTATGTCTTTTCTCTGGATGAATTTCTGATTGTTCCTTGTTGCGATCACTTGGTCTTGGATGGCTAGCATGAATCCTTCTGTCTCTGGCTGGAGAGTGCCTTTGGCCAGCCAAGAATTTGATGCCTTTTTGTCAACGTGTGGTTGTTGCAGGTCATTGTAGTGCCTGCCATGTAATGGTTTTCCGGCCCAAGTTCTCAGTTTCTGTTCGTTGGCTGTTTCGAGGACACGCTCTTCGGTACTACACAGGTTTAGTGGCGTGTAATTTGCATCTGCTTGTATTATGGCTTGGATGAGTGGCGATCGGGGACTCTTCAACTGGAAGTATTGCCTCATGCTCTGGATCTGCTTGTCATGTAAGTCTTTGAGGTCCGCTTGTCCGCGTCCTCCTTCTTCCCGGGGTAGTGTTTGCCGTTCAATTGCCGTTGCAGGGTGTAGTTGTCCGGCTCTTCTCTGGATGGTTCTCATTTTCCGCTGGAGTTGTTCTAGTTCAGTGTTGGACCATTTGATGATCCCGAAGGAGTAGGTGAGCACTGGTACCGCATATGCGTTAATTGCTTGCGTGGTGTTCTTCCCGCTCAGTTTCGTCTTCACAATGCTTCTAAGTCTTTCTTGGAATGCTTGCGTGAGCTGGACTTTGACTTTCTTGTGCTCCTGCTGCCGTTTTTGCATTATCCCTAGGTATTTGTAGGTTTCGCCCTCGTCCAAGGTCTTCAGTAGTCTCCCGTCTTCGAGTTCGATGCCTGGTAAATCTTCTTTGCTATTCTTCTGTATTTTGCACTTATCGAGGCCGAATTCCATTCCTATGTCCTTGGAGAATGTCTCTGTTATACTGATGAGTTGTCGGAGTTGGGTGATTGTTGGCGCGTATAGCTTGATGTCATCTACGTACATGAGGTGGGAGACTTTATGTAGGTTTCTCTTGTCTTTCTTCAGCATGTATCCGTATTTACTTGTGTTCAGCATCCTTGACAAGGGGTTTAACGCCAAGCAGAACCACTGGGGGCTTAGTGCGTCTCCTTGAAAGATTCCGCGGCGGATGGGGATCTCGGCCGTTTCTATTTTACTGTCTGGCGTGTTTAGCTGTAACCGGGTTCTCCATTGTTTCATGCTGCTCTGTAGGAATCGGATGATTGAGGGATGCACTTTATATATATCGAGCAGTGGATAGATAATGGTTGAATATGATGATGATATATATATTTATTTATGTACTACAAAATGTACTGTCTATTAAAGGCAGACATGTTGTATGAAATGGATTATAGATACTTTTAGGGTATTACTACCTCATATATGATGTACTTCCACGCAAAAGAGAGAGAGAGAGAGAGGAAGGTGTAATGAAAGAAGCAATTATTATTTATGCCTATAATTTCAATATCCTGTTCGAAATGTTTCTTCATTTTTATATCTTTTTCTCTTTCATACATACATATGCATAAAATATACTTATTATATGTTTAACCAATATATATATCGATAAGTATATACGTACACATCATTTTTATAGCTATAATGTAGTTTTGTAAATTAACAAAATTATTTAATTATACCATAGTTAGTAAAAATGCAATATTTATAAAATATACTTACATAAAATTGTGAAGCTACCTTTTGTAAAGAATTTCCATGGACATTACGTCGCATACAATATAATTATCTTCAAATTTGACCTCTAGTCATAAATATAATATGTGAGGGCTGTATGTTTTCCTCTGAAAATTTCAGTGGTATGTCAAAATCTGCGTAATGGTTAGATTTGTTGTGAAGAGGGATTTGAAAAATAAATGTTATCCTTCTGATGCTAGTTATTGTTCTGATTCTTAATTAATATTTACTTTGAAGATACTGACAATAAATAAAATGATATAACAAAGATTTCCAAAATATTAACATATTTTTGTCAACAAGCAGAATGTCATATATTGTTATTTTTATGCGATCTATAACATTACCAAGCACAGTTCAAAAATTTTTAACAATGTAAGCACGTTTTCGTTTTTTCTTTTATTGATAGTTGGCATCATCCAAATTTATTTGTATTTTTATCACTTCGCTTAATAAAATACACTGATATATTAATTCCTGCACCATTAGTTATCCAACCACCTGCAAACCTATATTTAATAAATTTTCTAAGAAAACTCAAGACTACAACTTGATTTTCATCGTTTCTTACGTAATCCGGAATTTGTTTTGGCGGTTATCTTCCAAGCATTGTTTTCAATGTCGTTTTTTCCTCCTGCATAGGAGAATTTTACCTTATATATTAACTTACAAATGCATTTTTTATCACTTTGAAGATATGCATTTATGGTCCAGTCATAAAGAGCCCGGACATAATGAGGAAAATATGGATTTTTTGGTAAAAGTTTGATGTACAATGCACTTAATCATTTACAGCTAGCAAGACTTTTGTTTTTATAGAACTGAACGAGTCAAATTGAACCATTTGTTTGATGTAGGGAGGAAACAGCTTATCGTACAAAATTTAATGAAATTTTTTTTCCCCGGCATTAAAAGTAGGTAAAAGTACCCAGGATAACTTTCACGTTTGCAGAAACAATTGGTTTTCCTTTAAGGAAATTGTTGCTAACCAACTTCATTTGGATAACTGAAAGTTTTCTTTCTCTTCACCAATTTCCAATGTTCACATAATATCGGCGTCATGCTCTATGATCCTTCTTTTCCACAATTTTTTGTCCAAATCTTCTTTTCTTCTCCATCCATACCCTTCCATTTCTTCCGTCACTCTAGACTTCCATCTCAGCTGCGATGTTCCTCTTTCCCCATTTCCACCTGCCTGTCCGTTACTTTACCCACATACTCCTCATTTCTCAACTCCATATGCCCAAACCATCTTAACCTACTTTCAGTTAACAAAGTAACAGAAAGTAAACTGTGGTGAATTTCAGCGCATAATCTTCTGTCAATGCTCATTCTTTCTCACATTTCACGCGTTATTATTTCATACATTAAAATTCAAGTAGTTTTATCAGTGGTGGATTTATGCGTAAGCCTATAGGTGGCATGTGAGGACACATAAGGAAATTAATAATTATTATATGAAATTTTTAGTTAAAGCTGTCCTTTGAATAATTATGTAAAAATCAGCTTCACATATAAAATGTTACGAAAACGATATTCAAATTTTTTTCAAAACTATTTCTTCCTTTCTTTTAAGCGAGGGCATAAGAGGGCATAATATATATGTCTAGGTTGGGCAATTTCCTAAATTTTCTACAGAAGGCTATATAACACGTTATTTATTGAATTTTAATCAAACACGGAACTGAATATTGATATATTCATATTCTGTATACATATGTTATCTATACGGAATTAATTTTCCCAAGTTCGGAATTTGAAATCTCACATAACGAGAAATGTCTTCGCCTTCAAACTCCTTTTACCTACAGATCATTATGTATAAAATATGCAGATTTCCTCTATTCATGCATTTTTTAACTTAATGAAAATTACTCGTTTCTGCATGCATTAAACTTTTGTACACATTTACTTTAATTGTACATGTTTAACTTCAACGTAGAAGAAGAGAATTTTTCTGTTAGAAAATTTTTTCATGTTCTTTTTTATATATTTATATGCCTTTAAGCCGAGTTTAGACATACAAATCTTGCCCCATTTCAGATTCTAAATGAGAGAGTGAGTTTGGAAATTTTATATATAAATCAGCGCGACAAATTTAGGATGGAAAATTTCTATGAAATACAATGTAATCCACATGAAGAATCTGGTTTATTTCATAATTATGGCGAAAGAATACGACTTAGACCATCTTGTGCTGAGCCATAAAGCTTTTTACAAAGTAAGTTCAGCTATTTCTATCACCTAAGGTACCATACCCTAGAATTAAAATTGATAGAAAAAAAAGGCAAAAGAGCTCAGGCGAACTGAAAAAACACGAACATTTCGTTTCGTGGACAAAAGCTTTTCTACGCATCACAGTCAAAGAAGACAGAATTCCATGGCAAGACAAACGCAAACCCTAAAGGAATTAAGACAAGAATAAAAAATTTTTCAGGTGCTAGATTAAAATGAACTTTTCATACAATTATTTTATTATATGGATCATATTAATATTACTGAGCTTTCCTTATTAAAATTCGAATTTTAAATAATTTTCTTATTTTGGCCTTTATCTGCAAGGCTTTCACGTAAACTATTCACGCGTTTCTTATTCATATGAATTAAAAATAGTTATTCTATGATTATTTCTTTAATCATAATTTTTTCAACAAGTATTATTTCGTTTCTGCAGGTATTATACACATATTTTAAAGTTATACGAATTTTGGCGATTGAATTTAAAGTGGACATTAAATATTTGTTTGATCGTATTTACATATCATCCGAGGTTTTAAGATCTCCTTTTTTGGATAAAATAAAAACTTGGAAGCAAAACTGTAACTGTGCAGATTAGATTACAGCTAGCCTGGCAATCGAATAAATCGAAATAAAATATTAAAATTTTACTAGACGAAATACCAAAGGACATTTAATATATATATATATATATATTAAATGTATTTATATTGTTTACATTCAAATTCACTCACAACCATTTTAAGTTTTCTGCAGTATCGCTCTCAAAGGATTACAGCTACTGGCGTGTAAGGCGGTATTCCCTGTATTCTAATGGAATTTATATTTAGAGATAAATTTTTATTAATTCTTAATATATAAAAACATGCACAAATATCTATCTGGCTCCATCACGTTATTAAAATAAGGACAACTAAAATGATAACATAAATTGAGATGACAGAGCATTTATATCAGCAAAGCTCATCGGCGGAAAATGAACACATGTTTTTTTAGTTTTCTAAATTCTCGACAAACACATGAAGTATAAGCTTAGTGTACATACAAAAGGACCGTCGGAAAATAAATTAATTGTTGCGGAAAAGTGCCCAATGAACACATATATTTTAATAATACTTTATTAACTGATGGTTAGCAGTTTGTAATCATAATTGGGAAATCATTATTTAGGGCCTTTTCGCTTTTCGCGCGAAAGGAAGAATGAATAAGTGATCTAAGAGTTAATAAATAAGTGTTTACGGTCGCTGTCTCCAACCCTGACACACAAACAAGCGGCTCTTTCCTCGATTATAATAAATGTTGTGTAACCATCAAGGTAGGATTAAGAAGATTGTAATTAAAATATGATGGAAGAGAAAGGACTTAAGAATTCCCCTCATTATTAGTGTTAGTGCTGACTTCTGCAGATTCTCGGAAATATCCTTTTAGTGAACCATGATGGAATATTTAAAAATACCTTATTAATTCATAAAAATTAATTGGTTTTCACTTACTGAAAACGTTCAATAAATTTATGGATGTCAGAAAGAGAATCGATGTGGCATGAAGGATTATACCTAATTATATTTTATATATACAGAGAAACCCCAGTTTTATGCTTTTCTAAGCTTTGTCAAAAAAAAAGGAAAACATGTTCGGAAAAAAGGCATGAAGCAAGAAAGAGTGTCATTTTCTTCTCAATTACTAATTCCTTTAATATTTGGAACATCAGAAAAAACTTTCTGGGAAACTTCTTTTTACGGAGAACATATTATGAGGAACATAAAATATCGGGGTTTCTCTGTGTATACGAATGTCCGAATTTAAAATAGAAGAAAAATTGTATGAATTTATAAGGTTAATCAGTAGTATATCTGGTTAACGTGATTTTGAAATTGACTGATGCAGTTGATTTGACCCTAAGGCTCATGAGTTATCCGAGCAAGACCCACATCAAGTTTAAATATTATTTTGTTTGGGCTTTAAGTGTTTAGGATATTTAATAACGACTCCAAACGTGAATAATTAAAATACAGCGTTAACAGACTTTAGTACACCATTTTGGTGGAGTTCCCGATGGAACGTGTGCACACATTAATGGTAAAATGAAGATTCAACCTGATTTTAGAATTCGGGAAGCAATAACCTATATTATTGTCGAATATAAAAATTTCGATAACACACAATATGTGTTGCCAAATACTGAAGGTGAAATTATAATTATACAGCAATTGCAAAATATTAAATACAAGATTAGAGCTTGGAAGTTTGCCAAATTAAAATATAATTTACAGTATAATTGCAATTTGGAATTATAATTATACCGGCTGCGTTTCTTGGTATCCCAAGTTGCAACAACGAAGGAAGCCTGTAAAATGAATAAGTAGCATTTCTTGTCCGTTCGGAATTTGGAAACCCACAAAAATTGATTAACTCAATAAAAATAATAATTTAATCAATAATATTTAAAAAAAAACGTATTTTTGCAGAATTTGAAAAGCTACTGTAGTATATGAAAAATGTCGTTTGTATATAATGTTACAATATCTACCAGGTTTTAAACAGCGATTTACGTTAAATAACATTCAATTTAACCGGAAAGTACATTATATTTATTATAATTTCGATACCGAATGCAAATATACAGAAGGCTTCTTCAAAAATGTAATTACTGAAAAGAGTTTGGATTTTATAATTGAAACTGCGGTTTTCGTTGGTGTTTGATGTTTATTGAAATATTCTTTCAAATTTAATAATTTACATATACTCTCATGTCATTTAAAATTATGATGTAAATACAGAGGAATTAACTTCAGACCAAGAATTTATTTTCGTTGACAAATCGTCGTACCATTAATGCTTTTTATCATTTACAAATTCTGAAGGACCTAAAATGACTTTTGTAGGTTTCGTAGTCTTTAATTAATTCGTGATGACATGGTAGCCCAAAGCCAAATGCACATACAGAGTAGGAGGGATGCTCACCTCAACTAGCATATTCCACCACGGAAATCATACTCCGATGTTGCAGAATTGCCTCTAGCGCCTTAGACCTCAACGAGAATTAAATGCTGGCTTTCCGCATATGGACGAACCCTTTATCATCGCAACAAAATTTGTTTTCTGGTTTTAATTGGCTTGTTTCATTTTATAGGTATAAATAGTAGCAGATGAAAACGATTTGAATTTATTTTGAACCTTTCCAAGTAAAATTCTAAATGAAAAAAGCATTTGACTTCAACGTAAAACAATTAACAAGGGCTTACCACACCTAGTATAATTTTTGACACTGGTTGGAATTTATGAAATACTGTACAAAAAAAGGTAAAACATATCACCTGTGATTTTTTTCAGATTATATATTTTACCTTCTTTACGATTTGGAGTATGCTGATCGTGTCAAAAATTTTACTAGTTATAAAATCACTTATTTCAGAAACACAGTTTACATACTAAAAATTTTATTGCCACATGAATTTTTACATGACCTTATTCCTTTTGAATTTGTTCTCTTTTCTTATGAGAATAAAATATCATTTAATCTTTTAGATCTGTAGCTTAAGTGTATGATTCTTTCACATATACTTTGTAATTCAATTTCAAACTTAGATTGCGATTCTCCGTGACATGATTATATTATAGAATGCTATCTTCAGACATCTAGTCTAACAAATCACAGAGTTGAAACATACCGGACAAATTTATTGCAGCTTATGACGAAATGTGCAATAACATTTAACGCTTCAGGTTTTGAGATGAAAATGGGAAATGGCTGCTTTTTCAGAAAAGTGATAATCTAATATTTTTAATCTTGAAGCATAAATATATATTAAAAATATTTCCATTTTCATTAACTTCAGATTCTTCTAGCCAATGAAATTCAACAGCGTCGAATGCAAACAGTTTACTTAAATTCCATAAGCGATCCATCTTTTAAAGAACTTAGGAAAACAATATTAAAAGATTTTAAATTTTAACTTTTCTAAAATAGATGAATGAAGATTAAACTTAGCTGTTTAACCATCCTAAGTTTCAAGTTAAAATGGAAAATCTTAAATCATTTCTAGAATTTACTTCTGCAAATAATATTTTTTTAGAAAATTAAAATCTACCATAAATTTTTAATGAAAAATAAGATACTTGGTAAATCTAATAGAATCCATAATATCATAAGTTGTTTAAATTTGGACGCCATATTTTCATTTGGATTAAATTAAATTATTTAGAGTTAAATGCATTCGGCCTAACGCGAGACCGTCTTGAGGCAAGATATAAAATTTTTTAAAATAAATATATTTAATTTCATAAAAATTACGAGCAAACTCAAACTGCACAAATGTCGCCATTTATTGAAAAATAGACATATTTTCTCGGGAAGCTAACAGAATTATTTCTTTAAAATAAATATCAATTCGTATTAAAACAGCCGTACATAGTCTCAAACGAAGTTTCGTGATGATCGTATCACAAAGCAAGTACATCAAATGCTCAAATTAAAATACGTTGATTTTTAATTAAATGTCTAATGTACAATATACTGTGCACTACGAACTTAAAATTACCGTAATATGGAGGACGTGGAAAAGGAAGGCATATTTTTTTTTAATAATTATAATATTAACATATTGATAAAAAAAGTCTATAAAACCCCAAAATTTGATATGAATCAGATAGATTTCAAAGGGGCTAAAATTTGGCCTACATGGACCTTTATCTTAAAGAAACCTTAAAACAGAGATAAATAAAAATTCATAGGAACGATTGACCTAATAATGCAGCAGAGATAAAAAAAATTGGAAATTCTCCTCCCTGACCCTGAGTATCGTTTCCATTTAGTCATCAAAGGTATGGAAAACCATTGGTTTACCATACTGAAGGCAATTGGGAATCGTTAAGCATGTGTAATAAGTGAAAGAGATCAAAAGAAACAACTTTGGCAGAGTGAACCAATGTCCAAAAATGAGCCGTTCTGGAATTACAGAGATGTTATTATTTGCATCCACATTAGTTAATTGTTCAACAAAATTTGGAAAATTTGCCGTTCAACCTAGAACCATATTGGAAAAGGTTTTATCACTTATTATGGCCCCAAATAAAACTTCCCATGGCTAAATTTATGCAATTCGGGAATTCATGGCCTAAACGCGAGGCTCACATTTGAGCCATGAATTCTCCAATTTGTTAAGGGCCTCAGTTATTTTTTCCATTTGCAAAATCCACTGTTTACAAACTTTTCATTTTGCTGCTGTGTACCTTCTATCGAGAATTACTTGCAGATAAAAGTAACAGATTGTGTTTTCATTTACGCTATATCCAAGCCAGTTGTACCTTATCGTAATATTTAGCTGACTGATTCTCTGGATAATTGACTCAAGGGTGAGATGGACCGTTCTTAAGATTACCCAAATCTAAGAGTCCTCTTCCCTCAGTGTCTTCAGTTTGGACATCCTAAATTAGGTTATTAAAAATCCCTCTACAAGTAATATTTCATTTTCCATTCATATTTTTAAGAAATCTCTAGCACGGCACCGATCTTCAACCCCATTCGGACTGCCAGCTCCATTCTACCAGGTTCGATTCCCCGTATATGCACATCACCATTTTTTTTCAAATTTCATCCGTTTTCCAAACCGTAAATTGCATTAATTAGAGCGTATTTATTTAAATGCGATTCATATTTTTAAGAACGGTATTTCAGTTTTAAATCCATTTATAAGAGTAACTGAAATTCACGACTTAATTATTTATTCTCCACCAATACTTTAAAAAACAACGCCATCTCTCATCGATTAATGTTATGAAATAAAGCTTTTTTACAAAGCTTGTGAAGATTTAATTAGAGTTTTAAACAGAACGACAACTATAATAAAATCGTGAAAAGAGGCTTTCTAAATATACTTTCGAACCCGTTTTTCCCCTTCTAAGGAATTCCACTTCAAACCTCTGTCTTTTATTTCACTTGCGCAAAATAAAGCACACTTTTATACAGCCTACACATCAGAAACAATCTCCTTTAAACCAATAGTTAATATCTCACTCATATTTTTAAGAAATCTCTAACATTGAACGAGTTTTAACACCATTTCAAACACCAGGTCCTGGGTTGGAATCCACGTGTACGCACAACCCACTTTCTTAATCTTTTTTTTTTGTTCAAACTTCATCCGTTTCCAAATCGAAAATTGCAGTAGATCGATATTTTTCTGAAGGCGACGCATATTTGTTCGCATTTTAAAAATAAAATTCATTTTTAAATCAATTTGTAAAATACCTGTAATTCACGGCATAAGTACTTATTCCCCCCTAATAATTTAAAGAAAAAAGCTATCTTTCAACTACCAACGATAATAAATGAAGCATTTTTTGGCAAACCTTGTGAATATTTAACTCGAATTTTAAACAGAAGGACAACTATCCTAAAATTATGAAAATATGGCTTTCTTAATAACCACTGAATTCCATTTCCGACTAAAGAAATTCCATTTTAAAACTCTACCTTTTATATCGTTTGCATAAATTAAAGCAAAATTTTATAGAGCCTTGCATCAAAACAACACCCCCCCACCTCGAACCAACAATTTATTTATTATTCACCGTTTTAAGAAAGTTCTAGCACTAGCATTGCAGCGACCTTTAACCCCACATGGACCACGAGCTCCCGAGTTCTATTTCCCGTTAACACATGAGACTTCTTTTTTTCAAATTTTATCCATTTTACAAATCGTAAATTGCATTATATAGATGGTATTTTCCTGACTGTAATGCATATTTATTCTGACTTTTAAGATGGGTATTTCATTTCTAAATCAAGTACAGAAATTCGCCACTTAAGCCCTTATTCTCGCTCAGTAATTTAAAGAAAAAAAACCTACATTAATCTGCCGATGTTAACCCTCAAAACATCCCACTGAATAGGGGAATGTTTCGCTATTAGTATGCATTAGTGATCGCAGAGGCGTTCGTAGGGTCATAAACAAGTTTTTCTTCCAAGCCCCTGGTAGTAAAAATTACACATATAATTACAACAAAAACCGTATATAACGAGGACCTTAGGACCAACGCAAATATTCTCTACATGCGAACGCTCGTTAAATTCTTTCTGGAATATAAGGTTTCAAAGAATGCAACGATGATAAGGTCTTCTTGGCCACGATTTTGAAGTAGCCTCCAATCTTCACCGCGTCGGACCTCTTATAGAGGTGGGCCCCAGATATTTGTCTATGGAGTTATCCAGCCCTGGGTGATCGTGATATGACAACTCATTGTCAAATTCTATTATCAAGCGTAATATCCCATGCACATACATATGTATTTGTCTTTTCTGTTCATTTATTTATTCATCCATTCATTAAGATGTCTCAAACAAATGCTTGAGGCAGGATTGGTTGTTACATTTTTATCACAGCTATATATATCATAATTTCATTATTGGAATATGTTGCAAATCATGACTGCCGCTGTGTGTAAAGAATCTGGATACGCAATATTAAGAGCACGTTTCCAACCTCAGCAGGTTCTGGTTTGTGTGTGGTGAGTTAGCACGAGAGTGTCATATTATTTAGACAACTTAGCAGATGGTGAAGCAATTGATTCTGACAAGTATTATAAATAATAGCCAAACGCAGTACAGTTATCCAAAAGATTGGCAATGTCTTGGGCAATCATAAAATCACCATCTTTACCCCGAGGGTATATATCAGCTTGGCAGCATATCTACTAACAATGGATTCAAAGTGTTGAAAAAAGTAAGATGTAAAATATTTTTCCATCCTCTGCAGTCATAATTTACAAATGAGTATTGCATGATTACTATCTGTTGGAAATTAAAATGGTAAAAGTCTATCGAAGTATGATTTCTAGTTTACCGGGAATATCACTTTTTATAGGAATTGTTCTTTAGCCCGTTATACCTCTCTGTTGTTAAACAGTATCTTAAAAGCACAGGTCGCTGCGTAAATATGTTGCCATAAATAGCTGCAGTAATAACATAAACGGGAATATGTTTTCCATGCATTTATGTCATCAAATTTAAATATATAAATAAATGAGACATGGAGTCACAAGTTTATAATAAACACTATTTTATTAATATATATAAATCTGATAAATTTTATAGTAAAGAAGCATACGTTGTATTTTCCATTTTTATTAAGCTGGATATGAAGATTTGCTAGGTATGTTGTCTTTTTCTTCGAAAAATTTGTAAAATTGTGCAACTATAAATCAAAAACTAATTGGCACTCACTCTTATTGTATTAAAAATTAAGCAAATATTTTAAAATTATATTTTCCAAATGAAATATTTTAGTGAAATTTACTCATATGTTAAAAAAAATTATATTTTTGCTATTTCCCCTCTTTAATCGATATCGATACGAATTTATCTCTACTTCCAGGGAAGAGAGAATCTCCCTAAAATTATGGCGTCATAGCTCGCGATGCATCTCTTAGACGCCTTGATGTTAACGATAATTAGTTGCACGGTTTTCGTGATAATTATTGAATTATACATAAACTCTCCTTATGAATGAAACTAGATTTATGAAAAAACGTAAGAAAACATCTGAAGTATTAATTACTAAAGTTTTCAAAAGAACGTATATTTTGAATCGTAAACCACATATAAATTATATGATAAATAAAATAGTGATTAAAATAAATTACATTCATCAAAATTAAAATGGTGATTTGATATTAAACTGATAATAAAAATGAACTTTTGTGGAAAATGAATTAATTTCAGTGAAGGATATACAACTATTTAATTAAGACTACATATGCGTAATGAGTAGTTATTATAGAATTCGTTTCGGATCTCTTTCTAAATGCAAATATTTTGTGAGCAAACTGCCCCCGCAAACTTATACAGTAGGAAGACTATGATTGCATATGGTGAAGTATTGAACTAATACACTTTATTTCCAATATCCGTTTATTTATTTGAAACTATCACGTGTTCTGAGTCAAATATCATATATACGAGCTTACTGCCCGTTTTTCTGTAGAATAAATGGACTACTGAAATTATTTGTTTAAATTAAATAAACTCAGTCAAAGCTAAAATATAAGGAAGGAATATTAATGTAGAAAGAAAAGTGGTAAATGCAAACAACGTCGTTTAAATTATGGCAGAATCAGCTAAAAGATCACAGGTATAGAAAAGGCTACATGGCATATTTATTGCTGTTATTAATATGTTATGTAAAATGCTATTAAGTTTCTTGTCTGCTTTTACTGAAGCTCTTTTAATATTATGTAGATTTGCAGTATCTTTTGCTATCTGAGAAAGAAAGGGGAGGCTGGATTAATTTTAATTAAATTCCTTTCATCGCAATACGAAGGAGAACAATCGACATTATCATTTGGCTTTATAAAAGAGTTAGTTGGGCGGGGACACTTATGTCGTCGGCGATTTTTATTATATAGGCATATATGCATTTTGTTAAATTGTATACAGAAGGGATATTGGTAATTTTCTTTTTAAGACTACCACAACTGTAACCGATTATTCTGTAGTTTGTATTTACGGCGTGATCGTGATACTATATGATATTGCATTATGCTGTTAAACATGACTTTTAGTTAATTACTGCAATGGAGAAACATAAACTAACAAACTACAATTTTCTTAACTTATATGTTATTCGAATTTATAGCTTTATTTATATACACATGTTTAAAACTGAAGGTAAAAATAATATAACACTTTATGCAATAAATATGGGGAGAATGAAAATCTAATTTTATGCACTTTCTGTTAAATAATGAAATTTTGCATATTTTCTGAAATAACTGTAATTCATATAAAGGCTTATGGAACTTGTTAGGTAATATTTTTGAATGCGCGGGAAGCCGCAATTTATTTGCTATGATTTTCAGTTAAGGTATTTTAAAATCCTCAAATTGTATAGAAAGAAATCTGGAATTATTTTGTGTATATATGGTATATTATGGTATTGAGAGTATACTATAACGGTATATTTTATTGTTTAGTTCTATTAGAAAGTAAATCTATTATTTAGAACGGAATAAGCCATTGGATATTCTATTTTTATTCTGATTTATTGGTTTTTATTAAAGAAATCTATGACATTGGATTAACATCGTACGACGCTAACAACGCAAGCTTTTATTATTTTACCGTTGAATTTGGTGCAATAGTTGTATATTGGGATTTATATTTTATCTATTATAAAGACAATCAATTTCTGTTTGTTTATCAGTTGTTTATTTTGAACGTTTATTTAAATGTAAGGATGGATGTTGTTGTTCCCACAAGTATAGATGGAAATACACATAAAGCTTGATATGGCTAACCATCACAAATATAAATAGCTACAGCAAAATTATTTATTTTCTGTATAAACTTTTCTAGTAACGAATATGGCGAAGGATATATATAAGCAAAAATAATTAATAATTCAAATGCTTTATCCATATTTTTGATAAATTGTCAGGAAACGTGAATATACAGCAAATTTAATATACTAAATAAGTATTATATCTATTAATGTTGGAGTTGGTGATTTATAGGCAACTATTTTGTATGCATAATTAATTGATTCGTAAAAAAATAAGTCATTAAGGAAGTTTGAAAATTTCATTTCAGTAATTCTATTAATATATTGGGAGTATTTTAAGTGAATTACAGCCAGAGCAATATTTTCCTAAAATAAGGTTACATAAATTAGTAAAAAAATTCGTCAATTAATTAAATTCAGTGCGATTCGGGAAAATTCTAGACATTAAAATTCCATCAGCAGACGAAAAGGGATGCTATGAATGATATTATGATTTAACTGTTGTATTGACTGATTACCATTGAGCTGTTTAAGTAACGGGGTCTGCATGCTTAGATTGTTTGTCGAGATTCGGAATTCGAGCAGGTCATTAATTTCATCCGAGGCGAACGCGAGTTCTATGTATCTTACATCTATTGGAATCAAGATGAAAAATGAAATTATTTGTGTTTATTTATTAATGTTGGGCATGTATACATACGTATGTGCGAAAAGCGATGCTATTAGATTGCAGGAAAATATATTGTATATGTAACTATAAATTTTGTTGTTGATGACTCCTATAAAAATGAGCTGGTTAAAAAGAATAAAATTATAAAACAATGAACTGGTTAACTAGAGGAGAGGTCATGCAAGACCTGTTTACTTATTTCTATTCAAGGGTAGTAAAGCGAAATGGTTTTCTACAAAACGAGTTGGTGTTTAACATGATAACAGTTCGTTAATTAGAGAAGTTTATGATAGTATTGTAGCATTTAAATCTTGAAGTGTTGAAAGCTTAAATTATTGAAATATTGAAACCTTTAAGTATTGAAATATAAAATTCTACACCTGCATGAGCATTAAAACCTATATATGTGTACAGTTTATATATATCGTAATGGAACCGAAAATATATGAACATTGAAATTTATAAATATATTGGAGAATATTATAGAATAATTTCATAAGTATTAAAACCTATACATGTGTAAAGTATGTATATATCGTAATGGAATCTATAAGCATATGAATATTAAAATTTATAAATATATTGGTGAAAATATATGATAAATATATTGATCGTTGAGACAAAATCGTATTTGAACATTGATGTCTCTAAGTGCATGAGTATTGAAGTCTATAAATACAGGTTTAGGTTAAAAGTAAGTGATGTATTTATTTTTGCAATAACTTTCAAATGAAATGACATAAATTAAAGCTTGAAATTGTAAAGTACAGATTATTTATTGCTACTTCTACATTAAATTTTGAAAATTAGGTCTGAGAAATCTATGCGACACGATTTTAGATGTATAAATAGGATTTTTCATAGCAATTTCTGCAACTTTTTGAAGAGGGTCATGTGTTACTGATGCAATTTCGTCTCTGTTATTGTTCTATAGGTCTCTCATTGTTTTAAAAATATATCAGCAATATTTTTCTTTTATCCAACCTCACAGAAAAAAAATTACGTAGATCGATCGGATGGTCAGGGTGGCCAAACTATATCGCCGGTTTTGCAAAAATAAATGATATATTATTATGAAGAACTACACTAACGATTTCGGTTCGTTAAGAAACTTGTGTATCTTTGTAAACTTTAGTATAGAATATTTTAATTTGTATTTCTGAAATAAGAAAATTATTTATGAAAAACTGACAAATTTCAGTTTAATTTATAAATCCATCCGTTACTTTTCCACCACACTATATATGAGTAAATTTGTATATGTTTATTCAAGTCTACACAGGTATATAAGTGTTGAAATAGAGTTGAATTGAATTGAGTGAAATTTTTAAATACAGGAATATTGAAGTCTAAAAACATTTGAATAATGAAATCTGTAAGTGTATGTACATTGATCTCTAAAAGTATACGACTATTGAATTTTATAAATAGGTAAGTATTTTTGAGTCTGGATTTTATAGTGGATTTTACATTGTATTTTATAAGTACATGGATTCTAAACGTATTGAAGCCTCTGTGTGTTGAAATTTGTGTATACTGAAATATCGAAATATTCTTTTATTTTTCAGTTGCTCATAATCTTATATACTTTTTACATATTTCAAATGAATGGTATCTAATAAAACATGAAAGTAGAAGGAGTTAAATTTGCATTCTTTTCAATCAGATATTCATTCTCGAATATATGAGGCCTAAAAGATTTAATATAATTTTAGTAAATGGTAATTTAACTATATAAATATTTATCGTTTAAGCAAAATTAAAATGAAAAAATATGTATTATTTTCCTTTTTTTTAATGATAAAGGAAATCAATATTTAGTAAGATTTGTCACTGCACTCTGCTACTTTGCAATGACTCAGGGTAGTGGTAGTACATGTGTGTATTTATTGTAACTAATATCAAAAGAAGTGAATTAGGATTTCATCTAGATTTATATATAATATTTTGGGTTTGAATATCAATATAAACTACTTATCTAAGTTAACACATTCTTCTTTCTAAAAAAGATAAGATAATAATCAGACATTTTTAAAGAGGGAATTAAATTTTACTTAATGAAAAATTTAATTGAATGTTCAGATAATTTTTTGTTTCCTTAAGTATTACTGAAAAATTTTACTGTATATTAATTTTTGAATATTTTTGGGGGACTTGCTATGAATATTAAATTGACTTCATAAAGAAGTAATATTTGATTTAGGTCCATCTGTTTATGCCTAAACATCATGAAAATTTCTGATATAATTTTGTTATCATGTATATACTATTGTGATTTATATTGTGATATTCAAAAGACAAGAGGTTAGGTGTTCAATCTGTAATGAATGAATACTTAATGAATAACACCAAACGCTTTCCCATATTGGGATGAAACTGCATTAACAGCGAGAACCGTTTTTGAAATATATAAATATTTTTTTTTTAAATTTCAGGGCAAACTGGGCGTAGAATTAAATTTATATAATCCGCTGCTCCATTTTTAACGTATAATTGAAAGGTGTTTATTAAATAAATAGTCTTTAGATATATTTGGATATAAATATAATATAATGAAGTATGCAGATAAAAATTATTACTAAAATGAATTAAATATCATCGCCCAAATGTTTAATATTTTTTGATTTGGAAGAAATTTTAAATTTAATGTGAATATATTATTTGTTTCAAGAAATTCAGGCAGTGCAACCATACATTTGTAAAAAGGCTGAAATATTACATATATATTCAAACTTTTTGTCATAATTATTTCTACTAGAATGTACATTAGAAAATTTGTTAAAACTTAGAACAACTTTTAGAAAGCTATTTTCGGAAGATAACTAATGTTTTCAGTTGACTTCAGTTAAATTATTTGGGATAAACCACGTTCCTTCTTACATCGCCAACAGAAAAAATGTATATTCCTTTATTTGGAAACGTTATTTGCCTTGAAATGTAATAACCAAATTCATTGAAAATATATAATAATTTCTTTCTACTTAGGAGAATTATATATGGGAAAAGAAGCGTGCAAGAAAATAGATATATAAAGCAAATTCTAAGTGTATTTATATGCTTTTTATATTTGATGTACACATGAATCAAAAAATGTATAATTTAAAGCTTTTTCTTAAATAATGATGGAAGAATTTATATGGGTTCCTTTCTTATGCCCTATGATTTATTTCGTTCACAGAATTTCACTTAGTAATTGTGATCATTATATTAAAATATGGGGCTAGTTATTATAGGAAGATGATTACTCACGTAGTTATTATTAATTATGTATCATATTGGGAATTTATTTATTTAATTTCATATTGGGACAGCCTGTAATATTTAGCTTTATTATTAGCTGCACATGCAGTCGTTATTATAGTAAAATATGGTAAGCCTTTAAACTTAGGATTATGATGTAGGATTTGGAGCAGTAGTTATGTAAATAATGCTCAGATAATGTCCTGTTACTTATTGAAAACATATCTGCAAATCAATATGCAGATTCTTAGTTTTTATACTTTTTAGTTTATTACCATATCCGTATTTTAGGAATACTATGTTCGTTGACGTAAATTTGAAAAAAAAACATTTTTGCTTGTAAAAGAGGGGTTTAAATTTATTTTGTTTGGATTATACTGAATTAGAATAGCTAGGGAATATTTATTTAAATTCGTAATTTTGCAGAAAATATTAAGGCAAATTACGCGTTTGTTTGTGCTAACACTGAAAGAAATTATATCTGGCGTGGATTTGTAATTTGACGGGAAATTGTAATAGACAAATAGCGATATTATTCCAAAAAAATAATTTAAAGAAAATGCTTGGTAAAACTCAGTTTATTACAGATGAAAAACTTCCGGAAATTAAAAAATAAATCAACATTACCTTTTGTTTTTAATAATGAATCTTCCTCTAATTTAGAGTTTATTTATTTTACCCATGTGATTTCCAAAATTACAAATCTACGCCAAATTTTTCTTTCTGCGTTTATGCAAACAAATGAGTAATTTGCCTTAATCTTTTCTGAAATTTACGAATTAAAAAAATGTTCCATAGCTATTCTATTTCAAAATAATTCGAACAAAATAAATTTAGACAACTTATTTGGTAATCACATGGAATAACTAAAAGAAAGTAATTTCGAGAAAGGTGTTTTATTAAATTAAAAACGAAAGGCAGTGCTGATTTATTTTTTGAATTTCCAGAAGTTTTTTATCTGTAAATAACTGGGATTTTTAAGCATTTTCTTTAGTTTATATAGTCCTTAAAATATATATTATTATATAGGTTTTAAAAGTATCATTATTTATAAATTACACTTTTCTGCTAAAATATATGTTATGAAATCCTATTTTCCTTTATCAAGTTTGTTCTATTACACTTTGCCATATTTTACTCTGTTATCCTTTATCGAAATAAATTTGATGCTTTGCGTTAATTCGAGAACAGTTAGATAAATCTTATTAATTTCTCATCTTAATTGATTTAATTAATTAGAAAATTATAATCAACTAAAGTTTGCTATACGCTTAATTTTAAGCTGTAACTATCGTTCAAATTTTAGTCATTTTTAATTAATTACCAGAAAAGTGAACCTAAAATTTACATCTTCAGAGAAAAAGTATTTGATTATTATTTTTATAATGTGATTTACGATAGTAATTTGATATAAATTTTCCGATGTAATGATTAGGTAATGTTAAAACTATGAATAAGCTGTCATTGTGATAAAATAAGTCCTGATAGAGCCACCAATTACAATTAATAGTAAATTTTAGAATTTATAAAAATATGTTGATAGGAATTTCTTTATATTAAATTGCTTTTAAACTTCTTACAAAACTGAAGAAATGGGGTTTCTATAAACCACTAACATGCTTTTTCTAAATTACTTATTCCAATTGGAGACTTGGAATTAAAATTGTGCCAACTAGCTAATGATATAGTGCAGAATTTTACCTTGGCAGACGGAATTGTGATCAGTAGAGAAATATTTCCTTGAATATTAACATTTTAAATGCGAGCTTTGTTAGAGCTATATTCATTTGTTGATGCTTGATACCATCCATATCTCTGTTCGATATAAATATGACAGTCGTTTGCTTATCTCTCTTGATTAAATTTGCTAAGTTGCAATTTGCAAAAAAAATGTAAATGGTACTTTTGGTTACTTGAGGGACTTCCTTTTCTCTATCTTGTGGTTTGAACGATATTACTTGCCAGAGCATAGAAACAAATTTCTGGTATTTCTCCTTCAGCTGATTGAGCTAGAATGAAAATATCATATCTAAATATGTAAAACTTGTTTTAAAACTTAAGTATTTTGTCGAAACTGTTGAGTATTTCGTGCTAGATATACAAATTATCAGCGGTGCCCTTTCGAGTATTTTAACGGAGGCTAATAAAAATAACTACCTCGTTCAAGGCTGTCAAACCTTTATTAAATGTACATAATGCACTAAAATACTGCAAAAATAATTGATACTGTTTGACAATTAGTAATGAGCAAAAAAGTATTTTATTTTAAAATGTGACTAAAACTTTCAAAAGTAAATGCGTAGAAGGATCGGGCAAGTCAAATTGTTAAACAACGGCTGGCAGGCTCTAACCTCCCCTCGGTCCCACATATGAAGGCCCATATAAATTAATGCCAAATATAAATAAATTCGATATATAACAAGATATATTTTGGTAAATATTAATATACTATTCCCTTACCGTCTACATATATGGAGAAATGACCCAGTTAAAACTGATGTTGCTACCATTCAAATAATTTTAAAGTTAGCAACAAGTACAGTTGAAGCTTAATTTTAGACATAAAATTAGGTTTAAATTTTAGGTTTTGGATTTTTTTTAGTAATTGTTAATAAATAATTATAAGACATAATGCTATACTAATAAACATTACTTTAGCACTTAGTGCTCCCCCCCCGGATCCTTGGCTTTAAAATATACTCTCTACTTAGTGAAAAAAAAAGGTAACTCATTTCCTATATGGGAAAAAGTTTACATACTTACTTAAATATTCTACAATATTTTCTTATGTGCGTAATTGGTAAATAACTTCAATTTTCCTTTTCTTTTGCATGATCTGGTAGGCACTGGTGGATCCCATAAGCAGCTTTTTCTGGGTCAGAAATTATCGTCTTTTCCCATCACTGCCCAATCAATATATTAGTAGTTTACGATGATTTGTTGCAGTAGATTTTACTAATGCATTTTGCCTGAAATAAAGTTTATTATAGTTTAATAATAAAACAATAATTTATGTTGTTTTTAATTGCTCTCTATATATTTGTTTATTTAATATTAAACAATTTTTATATTTCTAAGTGAGAAAACAATTAGAGTAGCTCTAGTTAATGAAGTAAGAAATTTCTTTTCTCAATTAGAAAAAACTTCATAAATTCACACACACGTAAGAGATTTCCATCTGTAACCCTCGCAATTTTTTTCTACATAAGAACACGAAAGCATTTTCGAAATACATAATTTGTTAAATGCATTAAAAATCCAATTTTTTTTAGTTTTAGAGAACAATTAATTTTTATATATTAAAAAATGACGAATTTGGTTGATGATAACATTTCTTTGTAGAGCAATAACGCGGTTTTTAAGCTGTTTCTTTTTTATTGATTTAAAAGCGTAGCGTTTATAGAAATTTCGAAGAGAGATAAAAAAACAGAACGTAAAAACTGCGTTTAAAAGTACATATTTAAATGTAAATAACAAAAGAGAAATATGATACTCATATCATCCATAAAAACATTGATTTAAAATATGTTTTACGAGATAAAAGAAGAAGGGGTATAAAATGTTATAGTGTATTACTTACTTATTTATCACGCTTTGATTGTCAGTGATTTGAATTCCTTCATCCTCTATTAAGCAGTGAATTCACTTTTTTAACCTTTAAATAAAGAAGAAATAACTTATATTCCATAAAGAGAATTTATTCTTTAGAATGATTGTGTTTTTATGCACGATTTTTTCTTCCATGGCTTTGTCTTTGCATTAAAACTTCTCTTAAATGTTTTCTGTTCGCTTATGATTTTTTTTTTTTGCTTGAAATTTATGCTTCCTATTTCTCTTGAAATGAGTATTGTTTTTAATTCTTTTGGGAATGCCTATGATTTCTGTTTCCATCCTGAGATAAATTTGATTTCTGATACTCCCTTGAGATTATTTATTTGAATATCTGATTCTCTCTAGAGATAATCCTGATGTCTGATTCTGTCGAATGATTATGCTTCATTAAGCTCTTGAATGATTTTGATTTACTATTCCCTTGAATGATTATGAACTATGGATCTCTTGAATGATTATGAACTATGGACCTCTTGAATGATTATGAACTATGGACCTCTTGAATGATTATGAACTATGGATCTCTTGAATGATTATGAACTATGGATCTCTTGAATGATTATGAACTATGGATCTCTTGAATGATTATGAACTATGGATCTCTTGAATGATTATGAACTATGGATCACTTGAATGATTATGAACTATGGATCTCTTGAATGATTATGAACTATGGATCTCTTGAATGATTATGAACTATGGATCTCTTGAATGATTATGAACTATGGATCTCTTGAATGATTATGAACTATGGATCTCTTGAATGATTATGAACTATGGATCTCTTGAATGATTATGAACTATGGATCTCTTGAATGATTATGAACTATGGATCTCTTGAATGATTATGAACTATAGATCTCTTGAATGATTATGAACTATGGATCACTTGAATGATTATGAACTATGGATCTTTTGAATGATTATGAACTATGGATCTCTTGAATTATTATGCGTTTTGAATCTTCTGAATTATTATGTGTTTTGAATTTTCTGAATTACTTTGCAATTTAATTCCAGTAAATGATTAGGTACTATAAATTTCTGAAATGGGTTTCTTTATGAAGCAATGGAATGATTATACTGATGGATTACGTGAGTTTTTTGAATTTTTGAATGATTACGATTTATAAATCTCTTGACTGAGCAAGTTCTATGAATCTCTTGACTGAGCAAATTCTATGAATCTCTTGACTGAGCAAATTCTATGAATCTCTTGACTGAGCAAGTTTTATGAATCATTTGATTGATCAGGTTTTGTAATGCTCTTAAGTGATTAAGCTTTATGAATCTCTTGAAAGATTAAACTTCATGAATACCTTGAATAATTATTAGCCTTGTGAATGTTTTGACTTACTAGAAATCTTGAATCTCTTGAATGATCAGGTTTTATGAATCTATTGAATGGTTAGGATTTAGGATTCTCTTGAATGATTAAGCTTTATGAATCTCTTGAGTGATTAAGCTTTATGGATCTCGGGAGTGATTACGTTATTAAAATCTCTAGAATTATTAATCGTTATGAATCCATTATATGATTTGTAAATCTCTTAAGCGACCAGGATTTGAAAATCTCTTGAATGATCAATTTTTATGAATCTCTTGAATGAACAATTTTTATGAATTTCTTGAATGAACAATTTTATCAATCTCTTGAATGATCAATTTTTATGAATCTCTTGAATGACCAACTTTTGTGAATCTTTTAAGTGATTAAGTTTTATATATCTATTAAGTGATTAGGTTTTGTAAATTCCTTGAATGCTTAGGCTTTGTGGAATTCCTTGATATGCTTTTTGAATTTTTTTGGATCTCTTGAATATGCCTTATGAAACTCTCGATTATGCCTTATTAATCTTTTGAATATGCTTTTTGAATCTCTTAAATATGCCTTTGAATCTCCTGAATGTGCTTTTGGAATCTCTTGTGTTTAACTTTTTGGAATTCTTGAATATGCATCTTGAATGTCCTGAGCATGGGTTTTGGATCTCTTGAATATGCTTTTTGAATCTCTTTAATATTCTTCTGAAATATCTTGAATGTTCTTTTTGAATCTCTTGAATGTTCTTTTGGAATCTCAGAATTTCGAATTTTTTTCTTTTGAATCTCTGACTGTTCTTTTTGAATCTCTTGACTGTTCTTTTGAATCTCTTCTTGAATGTTCTTTTGAATCTCTGAATGTCTTTTTGGATCTCTTGAATATGCTTTTTGAATCTCTTTAATATTCTTCTGAAATATCTTGAATGTTCTTTTTGAATCTCTTGTGCAGCATTTTGAATCTCTTGCATATGCATATTGAATCTCCTGAATATTCGTTTTGAATCTTTTGGATGTGCTTTTTGAAATTATTAAATGATTTTGCGTCTATAAATACTTAAATGATTATGCTCTTAGGATCTTTGAAAGGATTATGCTCTTAAAATCTCTTGAATGATTATGCTTCAAGGATCTCTTGAAAAATATTGCATCTAGAATCTCTTAAATAATCTAAGATACCTTGAGTGATTATACAATTCGTATCTCTGTACTGCTTAAACTTTCGAATCCCTTGAATTGGTCTGCTTTTAGTCTACTTTCTTCTTGAAACTCTTGAATGTTCTTTTTGAACCTCTTGTGTAACTTTTTGAATCTATTGTGTAATTTTTGAATCTCTTGAATATGCATCTTGAATCTCCAAGATATGCGTTTTGAATTTCTTGGATATGCGTCTATAAATCCTTGAATGTTTATGCTCCTAGGATCTTTTGGATGATTACGCTCCTAGGATCCCTTGAATGATTATGCTCCAAGGATCTTTTGAATGATTATGCTCCAAGGATCTTTTGAATGATTATGCTCCTAGAATCTCTTTAATAATTATGCTCCAAGGATCTCTTGAAAGACTGTGCATTTAGAATCTCTTGAATAATTATGCATCTAGGATACCTTGAGTGGTTATACATTTCGCATCTTTGTGCTGTTTACGCTTTAGAATTTCTTGAATGAGTGTCCCTTTAGAATCTCTTAAACGATTATGCTTACGGTTTGTCTTTAATAAATGCATGCCTTTTGAATGATTTGATATTGTTCTGAAGTTAATGTCCAAAGTGTAAATTTTGCCTATTATGAAAATGATAATAATCATATTTTCGCATTGTTAAGAACAATAATATTTATAAATTACGTAATTTCATTATGTCATTTATTATTGTAAAGTACATAAAATCGTCAAGTAAAATTGATTGTTGTTCGACGCGGATTGTTGTCAACATTCAGCATTTAATTTAAATACTTTATTTTTGTTCATTAAATAAATAATAATCTCTTTTAAAAACTTAAAAATAATACTAATTATACTCTCACTAATATGACCTTTGTACAGATCAACATTCTGACAAATTCAGATTTTCTTAGATTTTGTTTTTTCTAATGTATTAAAAAAATTAATCGAAATAATTTTTAAACCATTAAAACCTCTTAATCAAAGTAATAGATGTAAAAATAATCTCAATTTTATTAGTAATCTATTATCGATAATAATTCCATCCAAAAAGCGAACATTAGTTAACTGCAATAATATAATAACTATCTTAAAACCTATGCTTTTATAGAATACCTGGGATGATGTAGTAACTATTCTAATAACTACCAATATTCATTCACTACACTTCCATCCACTTTTCAAACGTTACGTACATAAATATCAACTAATCAGTTGAAGTCTCCGTAGCTTTACTCTATGCTGTATCTGTTCTGCATGTTGCCTGCTTATCACGACATCATCGATTACAAGTGTTAAGCCTCCCATCGCTTATAATATCATTCCTTGGATGCAACACCTTCAAAATTCATTTTAATTTTTCTACTGTTTTGTTTCTCTTAATTTTTCTCCCCACGGTCCCGGCTACAAGGAAAACCATTCTTTCTCTGCAGCTCACAAAAACTCAACTTTTGGTCTTCACCCTTCACTTGTAACGTCTTCGAGTCAAGACTCTGCTCATAAACATTGCCTATATGTACCCTCAATTGCGAGAACACATATAAAATATATAATTCTCTATAATACTATAATTAGATTTTTAATTACTCCTATTTTGTCTGCAATTAGTTCTAGGTCCCACTACGTACGATACTAGATCAGAACGAATTACGAATCAAAATTTCTTGCAAATAAACTTAAATAAACTTTGTACAAGTCTAACATACATACGTTTTATACTTAAATGTATATAGTCTATAATTAATAAATAATTTATACTACTAGTTTTGCTAAAGTGATGATCAATATGTATACATATGCTAATGTTAATAAAAATTGATCATCGATTTAACAAAACTAGTATAACGTCACTTAAGGAATAATACGATCTATCTCACGGGACATACGATCTATCATACGGGACATTAAAAAAGATTTTAACTCATTCTAACGGAATAAAATTCTATTTTTCTTTCATAATTTTTAACGAACTGCGCACAGCTGCCTAGTGAAACTACATTCTAACTAAGGAAACAGGGTTAAGCGGAGGGAAAATACAAATCCAGTCTTGTGCCTTACTCATTTTCGCCAAAAAAGGAAAAATGAGTTAGGTCGTGATGCCCCTTAAATGACGATATATATATATATCATCA
>QLNU02014802.1:117802062-117819301 GCA_006491805.2 Dysdera silvatica | reverse complement strand
ACTGTGCAGGTTAGATTACAGCTAGCCTCGCAATCGAATAAATCGAAATAAAATATTCAAATTTTACTAGACAAAATACCAAAGGACATTTAATATATACATATATATATTAAATGTACTTATATATATTGTTTACATTCATTTACTATTAAATTCATTCACAACCATTTTAAGTTTTCTGCAGTTTCGCTCTCAAAGGATTACAGCTACTGGCGTATAAGGCGGCATTCCCTATATTCTAATGGAATTAATATTTAGAGATAAATTTTTATTAATTCTTAATATATAAAAACGTGCACAAATATCTATCTGGCTCCATTACATTATTAAAATAAGGACAACTAAAATGATAACATAAATTGGGATGACAGAGCATTTATAACAGCAAAGCTCATCGGCGGAAAATGAACACATCTTTTTTTAATTTTCCAAATTCTCGACAAACACATGAAGTATAAGCTTAGTGTACATACAAAAGGACCGTCGGAAAATAAATTAATTGTTGCGGAAAAGTGCCCAATGAACACATATATTTTAATAATACTTTATTAACTGATGGTTAGCAGTTTGTAATCATAATTGGGAAATCATTATTTAGGGCCTTTTCGCTTTTCGCGCGAAAGGAAGAATGAATAAGTGATGTAAGAGTTAATAAATAAGTGTTTACGGTCGCTGTCTCCAACCCTGACACAATAACAAGCGGCTCTTTCCTCGATTATAATAAATATTGTGTAACCATCAAGGTAGGATTAAGAAGATTGTAATTAAAATATAATGGAAGAGAAAGGACTTAAGAATTCCCCTCATTATTAGTGTTAGTGCTGACTTCTGCAGATTCTCGGAAATATCCTTTTAGTGAACCATGATGGAATATTTAAAAATACCTTATTAATTCATAAAAATTAATTGGTTTAGCACTTACTGAAAACGTTCAATAAATTTATGGATGTCAGAAAGAGAATCGATGTGGCATGAAGGATTACACCTAATTATATTTTATATATACAGAGAAACCCCAGTTTTATGCTTTTCTAAGCTTTGTCAAAAAAAAAGGAAAACATGTTCGGAAAAAAGGCATGAAGCAAGAAAGAGTGTCATTTTCTTCTCAATTACTAATTCCTTTAATATTTGGAACATCAGAAAAAACTTTCTGGGAAACTTCTTTTTACGGAGAACATATTATGAGGAACATAAAATATCGGGGTTTCTCTGTGTATACGAATGTCCGAATTTAAAATAGAAGAAAAATTGTATGAATTTATAAGGTTAATCAGTAATATATCTGGTTAACGTGATTTTGAAATTGACTGATGCAGTTGATTTGACCCTAAGGCTCATGAGTTATCCGAGCAAGACCCATCCAAGTTTAAATATTATTTTGTTTGGGCTTTAAGTGTTTAGGATATTTAATAACGACTCCAAACGTGAACAATTAAAATACAGCGTTAACAGACTTTAGTACACCATTTTGGTGGAGTTCCCGATGGAACGTGTGCACACATTAATGGTAAAATGAAGATTCAACCTGATTTTAGAATTCGGGAAGCAATAACCTATATTATTGTCGAATATAAAAATTTCGATAACACACAATATGTGTTGCCAAATACTGAAGGTGAAATTATAATTATACAGCAATTGCAAAATATTAAATACAAGATTAGAGCTTGGAAGTTTGCCAAATTAAAATATAATTTACAGTATAATTGCAATTTGGAATTATAATTATACCGGCTGCGTTTCTTGGTATCCCAAGTTGCAACAACGAAGGAAGCCTGTAAAATGAATAAGTAGCATTTCTTGTCCGTTCGGAATTTGGAAACCCACAAAAATTGATTAACTCAATAAAAATAATAATTTAATCAATAATATTTAAAAAAAAACGTATTTTTGCAGAATTTGAAAAGCTACTGTAGTATATGAAAAATGTCGTTTGTATATAATGTTACAATATCTACCAGGTTTTAAACAGCGATTTACGTTAAATAACATTCAATTTAACCGGAAAGTACATTATATTTATTATAATTTCGATACCGAATGCAAATATACAGAAGGCTTCTTCAAAAATGTAATTACTGAAAAGAGTTTGGATTTTATAATTGAAACTGCGGTTTTCGTTGGTGTTTGATGTTTATTGAAATATTCTTTCAAATTTAATAATTTACATATACTCTCATGTCATTTAAAATTATGATGTAAATACAGAGGAATTAACTTCAGACCAAGAATTTATTTTCGTTGACAAATCGTCGTACCATTAATGCTTTTTATCATTTACAAATTCTGAAGGACCTAAAATGACTTTTGTAGGTTTCGTAGTCTTTAATTAATTCGTGATGACATGGTAGCCCAAAGCCAAATGCACATACAGAGTAGGAGGGATGCTCACCTCAACTAGCATATTCCACCACGGAAATCATACTCCGATGTTGCAGAATTGCCTCTAGCGCCTTAGACCTCAACGAGAATTAAATGCTGGCTTTCCGCATATGGACGAACCCTTTATCATCGCAACAAAATTTGTTTTCTGGTTTTAATTGGCTTGTTTCATTTTATAGGTATAAATAGTAGCAGATGAAAACGATTTGAATTTATTTTGAACCTTTCCAAGTAAAATTCTAAATGAAAAAAGCATTTGACTTCAACGTAAAACAATTAACAAGGGCTTACCACACCTAGTATAATTTTTGACACTGGTTGGAATTTATGAAATACTGTACAAAAAAAGGTAAAACATATCACCTGTGATTTTTTTCAGATTATATATTTTACCTTCTTTACGATTTGGAGTATGCTGATCGTGTCAAAAATTTTACTAGTTATAAAATCACTTATTTCAGAAACACAGTTTACATACTAAAAATTTTATTGCCACATGAATTTTTACATGACCTTATTCCTTTTGAATTTGTTCTCTTTTCTTATGAGAATAAAATATCATTTAATCTTTTAGATCTGTAGCTTAAGTGTATGATTCTTTCACATATACTTTGTAATTCAATTTCAAACTTAGATTGCGATTCTCCGTGACATGATTATATTATAGAATGCTATCTTCAGACATCTAGTCTAACAAATCACAGAGTTGAAACATACCGGACAAATTTATTGCAGCTTATGACGAAATGTGCAATAACATTTAACGCTTCAGGTTTTGAGATGAAAATGGGAAATGGCTGCTTTTTCAGAAAAGTGATAATCTAATATTTTTAATCTTGAAGCATAAATATATATTAAAAATATTTCCATTTTCATTAACTTCAGATTCTTCCAGCCAATGAAATTCCACAACGTCAAATGCAAACAGTTTACTTAAATTCCATAAGCGATCCATCTTTTAAAGAACTTAGGAAAACAATATTAAAAGATTTTAAATTTTAACTTTTCTAAAATAGATGAATGAAGATTAAACTTAGCTGTTTAACCATCCTAAGTTTCAAGTTAAAATGGAAAATCTTAAATCATTTCTAGAATTTACTTCTGCAAATAATATTTTTTTAGAAAATTAAAATCTACCATAAATTTTTAATGAAAAATAAGATACTTGGTAAATCTAATAGAATCCATAATATCATAAGTTGTTTAAATTTGGACGCCATATTTTCATTTGGATTAAATTAAATTATTTAGAGTTAAATGCATTCGGCCTAACGCGAGACCGTCTTGAGGCAAGATATAAAATTTTTTAAAATGAATACATTTAATTTCATAAAAATTATGAGCAAACTCAAACTGCACAAATGTCGCCATTTATTGAAAAATAGACATATTTTCTGGGGAAGCTAAAAGAATTATTTCTTTAAAATAAATATCAATTCGTATAAAAACAGCCGTACATAGTCTCAAACGTAGTTTCGTGATGATCGTATCACAAAGCAAGTACATCAAATGCTCAAATTAAAATACGTTGATTTTTAATTAAATGTCTAATGTACAATATACTGTGCACTACGAACTTAAAATTACCGTAATATGGAGGACGTGGAAAAGGAAGGCATATATTTTTTTAATAAATATATAATATTAACATATCGATAAAAAAAGTCCATAAAACCCCAAAATTTGATATGAATCAGATAGATTTCAAAGGGGCTAAAATTTGGCCTACATGGACCTTTATCTTAAAGAAACCTTAAAACAGAGATAAATAAAAATTCATAGGAACAAAAATCGGGATTTTATATAATCATTTATTGGAATGTCTGAGAAAACCAAATGTTCCCCTATGTAAACTTAATAAAAAAAAATAAAAATTGCAAAGGAGCACTTTGTCCAAAAAATATTTTAATTACTAACAAGTTTAAACTGCACCAACAAAATCAAGTTTAAACTGCACCAACAAAATCAAGTTTAAACTGCGCCAAGCCTCGCCACATTGTTACAAAAAAATAAAAGGGAAGCCGTTTAATTCCCTTTTCCCTTTTATAAAGTATATAAACTGGTTTAAGAACCAGCAGATCGAAAACGAATTGTAGAGCATGATTTAGAAACTCGGTGATCATATACTTGCAACGTCTAAATTTAAAACCCAACCCAAATGATACTGACCCATATAGACAAGACTTTGGCGAAAAGAAAACTTGGGCTTCACCAGCCGTTTCTATGATTTCATGTAGAACTGTCTTTTCCCAACTTACTGTAAAGACACCTTTTTATTAACTTGGAAATACCCACACTTCGCTATAATTTAAAAGCCCAAGATTGCCACTGCATAAGACATTTCTATGAATTTAAAACTCCCCTTTTCCTAGTAGAGTTACGATTTATTCATTAACATACTAGCGTATGGCAGAAAATAATATTTGTATTAATTGATTAAATGTTCAGAAAGGAAAGAACGGTCATAGGCACATAGGTATAATTATGACAATTTTCTGGGGTGGGGAGCATGATTCTTTTTATATGAAAATAAGTTGTAAAGATTACTTAGTTTTAGCTTCCTATATACAGGGGGATTCATAACTAATGAAGAACTGAAAGGCGCTAAGGTTTGTTTTTTGGTTTTACGGCTCAAAGACTACAGTGGTCATGCTGCGCCGGGACCTACTGTTTTCCGAGGAATCCGAACCTCTTAAGGCCTAGGGAACCAAACCCCGGACTACAGTGAGCAGTGCGATCTTTATGAGATCTCTGAGTAAGCGTTCTTTTTGCACTGCTGGGAGTCGAACCCGGATTAGCCGCGCAATAGGAGAACGCGTTACCACACTGCGCCACCGCAGGGCCGTGGTGTTAAGGAGATCAAATAAGTCATATTTGGTGAAATCCTCATGTCTGTAAAGGATTCGATTTGGCTGTTGAGTTAAAGTATTTTTTACATCCACATCGTTTCTAAGTGGGCAATTAAAATTCCATAAAAAAGAGTTTTGACACGTAATTTAAGTGATGGGGCTAATAATGCAGCAGAGATAAAAAAAAATTCGAAATTCTCTTCCCTGTCCGTAAGTATTGTTGCCATTTATTCATTAAAGGTAAGGAAAACCTTCGTTTTACCATATTGAAGGCAATTAGGAATTGTCAAGCATGAGTAATAGGTGAAGGACATTAAAAAAAAAACTTTGCTTCAGTGAACTAATGTTCGAAAACGAGTCGTTCTGGAACTACAGGGATGTTATTATTTGCATCCATATTACTTAATCGTATAATAAAATTTGGAAAATCTGTCGTTTAACATGGAACTATATTAGGAAACGTTCTACTACTCACTATGTCCCAAAACGACTTCCCATGGCCAGATTTATGCAATTTAGGAATTTATGGCCTAAACGTAAGCCCCATGTTTAGGCCATGAATTCCACAATTTGCTAAGGGCCTCAATTATTTTTTCCATATGAAAAATCCACTGTTTACGAATTTTTCATTTTGCTCTCGTGTTCCTACTTTCGAAAATTACCTGAAAATAAAAGTAATAGATTGTGTTCTCATTTATGTATATTCAAGCCAGTTGTACGCATCGTAGGATTTAGCTGGAAAGAATCCCTATCTCCAAACTGATTCCTTGGATAATTGACTCAAGAATGAGATGGACCGTTCTTAAGAGGACCCAAATTGAAGAGTCCAGTTCCCTCAGTGTCTTTAGTTTGGAGATCCTCACTTAAGTTATTGAAAATCTCTTTTGATTTAATATTTAATTTCTCATTTACCTTTGTAAGAAATCTCTAGCATTGCAGTGATCTTTAACCCCATTCGGACCACCAGCTCCCAAGTTCAATTCTCCGTGTATGCACAAGGCAACTTTTTTTTCAAATTTCACCGGTTTTCCAAGCCGTAAATTGCATTAAGTAGATCGTATTTTACAAATGCGATTCATATTTGTTCACATTTTTAAGAACGGTATTTCAGTTTTATACCCATTTGCAAGGATAACTGAAATTCAAGACTTCAGTACTTATTCTCCACTAATAATTTCAAAACAAATGCCATCTCTCATCAATTAACGTTATAAAATAAAGCTTTTTTAACAAACCTTGTGAATATTTAAATAGAGTTTTTAACAGAAGGACAACTGTATTGAAATCTTGAAAATAGGCTTTCTTAGTAAACTTTCAAATGCGTTTTTCACTCCTAAGAAATTCCACTTCAAATCTCTATCTCTTATTTAACTTACGTAAATTTAAGCACATTTTTATACAGCCTTCACACCAGAAACAATCTCCCGTACACCAATAGTTAATTTCCATTGATCTTTTTAAGAAATTTCTAGAATTGAACGAGTTTTAACACCATTTCAAACACCAGGTCCTGGGTTGGAATCCACGTGTACGCATCACCCACTTTCTTAATCTTTTTTTTTTCAAACTTCACCCGTTTCCAAAATCGGAAATTGTATTAGACGGATATTTTTCGGAACGCGACGCATATTTCTTCGCATTTTAAAAATAAAATTCATTTTTAAATCAATTTCTAAAATAACTGTAATTCGTTACTTAAGTATTCATTCTCCCTTAATAATTTAAAAAAAAACTATCTTTCATCTATAAACGATAAATTGCATTTTGTTTTGCAAACCTTGTGAATATTTAACTCGAATTTTAAACAGAAGGACAACTATCCTAAAATTATGAAAAAACGACTTTCTTAATAACCTTTCAAATCCATTTCCCCACTAAGAAATTCCATTTTAAATCTCTACCTTTTATGTCGTTTGCATAAATCAAAGCACAATTTTATACAGGCTTGCACCAAAATAATCCCCTCCTGAACCAATATTTCATTTCTTATTCATCTTTTTAAGAAATTTCTAGCATTGCAGCCATTTTTAACCCCACATGGAATACGAGGTCCCGGGTTCTATTTCCCCTTTACGCATGAGTATTCCTTTTTCAAATTTCATCCATTTTACAAGATATAAATTGCCTAATATTCTTATTACGATATTTCAAATATTACATATTAGTTTTCTGATAAACACATCACATATCAAGTGTTTCCTAACCCTGGAGAAATCGTATGAGGACGATATGAGGGTAGTCCTTAAATAATTTGAACAAAGTGACAATGAAGTGTGCGAAAAATAGGCAATTTTTATATTAACTGTAAATAAAATATAATAAATTACCACACATTTGGCATGTACGTTAATTCTTTTCATGTCCAGTTAAAAACCACATACGGGAAACTTTCTTCTGATTAAGCCCTTGATTTAAGTAGGAGGAACGGCTAATTCTAAAAACCCATTCTTCTACTTAAAAAAAATCACACTGTTTCGATTCTTTTCCACACTAATCCAGGGTTATGTTTATAATGCAACCTTTTTAGACCCAATCGAAACTTTATATTAAATATAACGATAAGAAATGAGGTTGCCTCGAAACAAAACTCCTCACAACAACGATGAACAAAAGATAACGGCAGCACTACTGTACCATGAAAATCGAACCCGGGTTGACGTCTGTATAAACAAACGAGTCACTGTAGGTCAAGTGGATTTGTGTCAGAATTGAAAGCCAAATGCAAAAACCAAGGAAGGAAATTTTTTTAATAAACCATGGGCAAACGATTTGATATGTTTTGATTTGATCGTGGAATGAGCATAAGCGCTTAATGCAATTATACGAGCATTAGCAAAACAACTGTGCTGGTGAATTAGTCGAGGAAGATAATTTTAGAAATACGTACACTGACAAAAACACATCAGCAGGCAAAAACGGATCCGAGCGAAATTCTTCTGATAATAAATGAAAAGAAATATAGTCGATAGAGAGAGAGAAGGTAATTGAGGGAACTTGTTTAATCAAACTAACGGTTAAACATGCGTCAGATTAAGGACAATCTAATCAGGGAAAAATTCAAATGACCTACCATGTGTTACACCGTGTGGGTTATGGAAGTGAAAGATGTCCGAAAACGTCAATCCTATCTGCTACAAACCTGATTACACACCTCCAATTTGATGAAGAATACAGAAATTGAGGAGTAAATGATTAGAAACCTATCATGTTTCCTGGAAAACCACTTTTGAATTAAAGTACGAGGATGATGGGGTGAAGGTATACTCTCTCTCTCTCTCTGACAGGAGTTTAAAGCCTGAATCTTCTTTGAAACCATCGCAACATTTCATGCTGGCGGACGTAACATACAGTGATGGTTTCATCAAGTTTCTGAGCTGTTTAATTCAGGTTGAAGTGGCATCAAACCGACACATTATTAAGTAAACCCATCAAATTCATCCCAACGCAGCACACGGTCAATGGTCAAATTAATTCAGCCATTTAGTGTAAATATAATGGAATCTCTCTTTTCCAAATCAATCGTAATTGGGCCTACATTGGTAAGTCCAAATTTCTTTATAATCGAGAATTTACAAGATCAGCGCTTAAGTAAGCGTGATGTTCATACAACGACGGACAAAAATACCCTTAATGTTTAAAAAGGAAGAATACTCAAAACACTTTGCTAACGTGCTCTCAGTGAATTTCACCCCCCACAGTATTTATAGTGCCTTAATATATCCTATCGCAAGGTAAAGCAATGCTGTAAAAGGTTGACAGAGAATGAACGTGGAAAGATATTTCAATGTACAGAAAAGGGTTTTCGCGAATAATGATATTTCCTCAAGCATCAAAGCGAAACTCTAGTATGTTTAATCGTGAATTACGTCAGAGAATAAAAGACTCTTCCTTTCAATGTTGTGAGGGATATTGACAACGAAATATAAGGACCGAAATAGAAAACGGGGTCTGGAACAGGATATTGTTGATAAATTGGATAACGACATTTTGGCACAAAAACGACAGCTGGTAACATATTATAAGATTTCTGCAATCACTATTTGTCGACATGTTATAAGATTTCTTCAAGCACTGTTTGGCCACATGTTATAGGATTTCTACGATATCATTGGCAATACAACATTGGCACAACAAGGATAGGTGGTAGCATGTTATACGATTTCTACAGCATCATTGGAAATGCAACATTGGTAGAGCAACGATAGGTGGTAGCATGTTATAGAATTTCTGAAAGCACTGTTTTTCAACATATTTCAGGATTTCTGCAAGAACTATTGTCAACACGTTATAGCATAACTGAAAGCACTATTTTTCAACATGTTTCCGGATTTTTGCGAGCACTGTTTGACAACATGTTATAGGATTTCTGCAAGCACTGTTTGTCATCGATTAAAATACGGAGGGCATTTATCATCTCGATCGTTGCTGCGATTCCTCACAAATGTACACTAAAGACATCAGAGATTAAAATGATGCCAAGAGAGCTGACATTAGAATGTCGAATGGAAGAGAATCGTGCCTTTTGATTATATGAGGTTCAATACCATTCAAGGTAATTGCCGGATCAAAGTTTGCAGATTTCATAAAGAATAAACACTGTAAGCATTAGTTCGTCGCATAATATCAATTTTATGTGAGTTTATTAATTTTTGGGTGTATTTTACATTTGCATTTTAAAGCATATTGCGTGAAATTAAGCAGTCAGCAGTACATTGTGTATGTTGTGGAAGCTGAAATGTTGCCCTTCTTGAGGTCGTTCTGACACGGTAAGAGAAACTGCTCGTTAAATGTTGATCATGATATCCAACATTCCTTTTTTTCTCAACATGTAATTCTTCTTCCCGAGCCTACTACTCGCTTGCCCAATATGGCAGTCATCGGAAATATGTGGACAGAAATGTAATTTTTATTATTATATATGGTTATTTACACTAGCATAGTTTTCAAGCAAATTCTTGAAATTAAACTAAAGATACATACTGCAAAAATAATGTAAATGTTCGAATTTTTTTTAACTAGAATCCATGTTTATTTAAGGATTAGCTGCTCGTGTTCCATGAATATTTGCATCGAAGTATGTAGATTAATATATAAGTACGTAAGCACAGTTTATATAATAGTAAATGGAATCATATGTTCGCGTTTATACATTTAAAATGTTAACGTTAAAAAAATTCGTAAAGAAATATTTGTATAGTATTAGAATATATCACAGATAATAAGTTTTAAAAATTCGATTGTGAACTTTCATTATGAAATGTGTATTATTTAGTTATGGTGTTCCTTCCAGAAATAACTATTTATTTACAAACTTTCACTGAACAAACACTCTGGCCGTTCAGATGAGATTAACAACTAAATTTTTTCTCTAAATTCCTGTAACTAATATTAATTAATCAGATATACAATCTGCTTAATATGGATGTACGAAAGATATGTATGGAAGCGAAACTAATAAGAAATATTCATTTTATTAAACCTTGAAAATAATATGCCTGAAATTTTAACACATTCTTCCAACTAAGATCGAATAATTTTAGGCGTATATTTCCCTTTTTCTTTATCTTGGAGAAGCCACTGTCCACAAAAATTACTGTGATATACCGGTTTCTGATATGCTTTGAGAAGACAGGTGTTCACGAGGGTATTGACTCGTTGAAAAATTGCTCTTAAGGAAAGCGTATATCTTCTACTTCGGTCTAGGAAGTTATGTCTTTCTTCCGTCGTTAATCCTCATGGTTTCAGCGCATGTGTGCAAATATTTTGTTGTTGCAAAAGAAGAGATGAACTATTAAAAGGTACTTCGTTTGTACCGTCAGCAAGTGGTAGGAACAATTCGTTTGGAAAATAATTGCTTTTGGCGGCACTTAAAAAGTAAACATGATTGAAACAAACAGCGCACTTAATAGTAAACATGATTTCAAAATATCAAAAAACACTTCTTTATTAAAGAGGAAATTTAACACAGAGTGATCCGGCATGGAGAATTTTTTAAATATCTTTCAATTCTGTGTGCTGACAAGGTCTTTTATGGTGTTAATGCCATTAAAAGGAACCGAGTTTCCCATTGGAAAATAAAAATTCTTATCAGCTAATTTCTTTTTATGAAATCATTGATGATAAGCCAAAATCTACAACACTTGTGGAGGAGCTATTCGGGTACATTGACAAAGCGTTGAGCAGTATGGTTCTGCCAGTGTGATATAGTTCGCCCTTTCTTACGTTAACGGAGTTAATAGAATATACATTTCGTACATAAAACATTAAAATAATGCTCAAATACATAAAACATAGTCATATTTGTGCAATTAAAATCTGGTATTTATTAAATTTAGGAAAAAGAATCATTACATCGAGCGCTGACGTCATTCAAGTAACTGACCACTCAGAGGACTTCGTTCGCTTGGCGGGATATTTGGTACGTGTTATTTTGGCAAGCGTATTTTTATGTATTCCAAATTAGACAATAAATAACGTAGTAATGTGGAGGAATATATTATTTTTTTGCCAATTTGCGAATGAAAACTCGTTGCATAGGAGTGAATAGGTCGCCTTATCCTTATCAGTGTACCAGGTAAACTTTGCCGAGAGTATAGTTATGCGTATTGTTTCGAAGTGTAAATAAGAAGGTGAACATATTTCCTTTTCAGTGGCGCAATAGTACTACATTCAACAAGCTTCCTTAATGTGTGTTCGATTCTTAATTGTGCTAAGAAACGAAGAACGCTTACTAACTCTGTCTGGGGACTCGTTCCCTAGGCCAAACGAAGTAGATATTAATCTGGAATATCCAGGTACGTTGCTCCACGATGGAAGAGGAAGAAGGATAAAGCGTTTTTTTTTTACTTTGCCATTATCTCAGTTTCGACTCACAATTATATCGGAAACGAGCACCGTTTTTCTACTCATCTTAGTCCAGAGGATTGTTTCATCGACTACAAAAGTTAGATCTCCTGGCATGGGTGCCTCCAGATTTATGTGAAGAGGTGCATCCGGGGAAAAGTCCAATTTAATAATATTGTTGGACTATAGCTTCTTGTGGATTCAGTCTTATTTCTCAATTTCTTTATAAGCCAAAGGGGTAGACGTTCAGCCCCATGCACCCCCCCCCTGGGGCGCCATGTCTCCTGGGACAATTCTAAGTCACGACCCAGAATGACCTCCGCTGCATAAAAACACAGACAGACATACGAATGCATATTTCAGTATATCCAAATTTACCATGAAATAAAATATTTCTTCCGTGTCACAACACGCATTTCCTTAGTACATTCCTTAATATGACAGTAAAGTTCATAAATCGGAATCGATATCTTGTTTGTCTTCCTGACAACTTAGTTGTTAAACTCGAATTCCATCGCCATCCTTATTGTTTATAAACAAATATTATTGCTGATCATACAGTGTAAGATCTTCTAAATGTAAATTTAACCGTAAATCGCGACAGTTTTTGCCGAAATTCACAGAAACCTTGATTCAATTTACTGAACAAAAATTGGTGAATGCAATCTTTAATCTGCTGACATATTGGTGACGTTCGATTTTGAATCTGAATGCAAGAGTTTATAACATGAACAACACAAATCGTAATGAACGTATGGTTTATGTTTTATAGTCTACGCTAGCCTATGGATTTTCCTTCAACTTGAAATTTATAAATTTTGATAAGTGTAAGTAGAGTGGATAACCACGATATCCATATCACAACAGTTTATGGTGCAGAATCACGAATCGGATATTCAAAGCCCCGGCCGGAAAATGGCAATAAAGATGCAAATGTAGCTTTCAAAATTTGAAAGGCAAAAAAGCCATCAAATTATCCAGTTCGACAACAGTGAAAAACCTGTCGAAAAACGTTAGTTCTGGTAGTAAACTTCTACATAATATGAAAAGGGTCTTCTGGGTTCTATTTCTCTCTCAAAATAGTTATATAGAGGCCTTTATAATTTTCGAGATATTAAGCGCTATTTTACTCTCTATAACGGAAGAAAACTAATACCGTGCTGTGCCAAAAGCCTAAATTTTCCCCAGAGGTCCTTTGTCGGTTTGGGAACTAAACCTAGAAATACGGTTTGAGGGAAAAAAAAGGAAAGCGTTTAATCAAATGCTTTTTTTACACTGTAAAGAACATACATTTACGATACTGTATTGCATGCAAAAGGTTTAATACTAGGTTTGATAAAGATACAGCATATACAGTATCATACCCGTATCCAGAGAGGGCGATCTTAGGGACCAGTCTCCCAGAAACAAAATTTTTAATGGAACTTTTCTAGGGCCTTGCAAACTGTGATTGTGTCAACACATGCTGTAAAAGTTTTTGAACCACTGAAATTAAATTCTGGCTACGGCCTTACACAATATACTATAATATACTATGCAGAGATACGTAAAATATATTTATTAAAATTTTCTTGCATCGCGTTCGCTTGTCCGTGTCGAATGCAAAGTAAGCTTAAATGAATCTATGATATTTCAGCACGCGATATCTCAGCAGACGACATTTCTGAGCTGTTACGATCCAATGCAAACTAAAATTTAATGTAATTCTTATACAGAGTGGACCACTTAACTTCATAATGTAAAATACCTTAAAAAATAAGCTTTTTAGGAAAAAAGATTTGAAACAAAAGTTGCTTGTCTTGAGGAGGAGGAAGTGTTTGTCATCATCTATCTTTTACTTGGGTGTCGTTTTCAAGGTCATTTGAAGGTCAAATTGGTGTTTTCAAAGGGAAATCTATACATTTAATTTTTTATTCCTTTTCCTGGTAAAAAAAATAAACAGCGTTAGTAGAAAACATTTTTTCGATTCAGAGCTTAATTTCCGAGATATTTAAAAAATAAGTTTGAATAACGACGTTTGTTCCATATCATGCGTGTTACATAATTCTCCGAGATTCCTTATAAATAAGAACCATTTTGACATTTTCCTCTACAGACAAATACTTCATTATTAACACATAATGAAATAAAACTCAAAAAACTAATTTATTTTAATACTTAAGCGCTAAAGTTTAGATGACTTGCATTAAATGGACGAATGTATTACGAAGTGTAGGAAAAAAACGAAAGTTGTTAGCAAGCGGCCATCTTGCTTTGTTAGCAATTAGCATCACGCGCAATCTCACAATTCTAGGGAAAATGAATCGGTTGTATTACCTACTAACCAATTACATTTATTTTTATTTGTGTGTACAATGTCTCTCCAAGTACTGCATACTTAATTTTTTTCATTTTTTAAATATTAAATTAGTTTTCAATGATATGGCATGAACGTCTTTATTTAAGCTTATTTTTGAAATATTTCGGAAACAAAGCGCTAAATCGGAAAAATGCTTTTACAAAAGTTGTTTATTTTTTATGAGGAATAATAATAAAAATATAACATATGTTTCCATTTTAAAAAACGAGTTTGATCCTCAAATATCCTTGAAAACGACCATCAAACTAAGAGATAGATAATGAAAAACACACCACGCCCCCGAGAAAACAAGCAACTTTTCTTCAAACATTTTGCTTTGTAAAACGCTTATTTTTAAAATATTTTAAATATCAAGTTAACGGTTCTCCCTGCATATACAGGGTTGTTCTGAATTCTACCGATAAAATAAAAGGAGTTATTGTGGACACCAAATAATTCATATTTGCCCATATCCCCGTGTCCGCAAAGGGGACGGTTTGGCTGTAGAGCGTAACTACTGTTTATGCCCATCACGTTGCTACGTAGCCAATTGCATGAATTAAATGCAATTTTTGATACATAATTTAAGTAAATGAGCTAATAGTGTAGTAGAAACAAAGAAATCCGAATTCTGTTTACAGGTTATAATCTGTTATACAATAATTTTTGCCACCCACGTTTAAGTAGCTCAAACTCGAGCTTTTTTATATTTGGAGAAAAAGAGACGCTGTCCTCATCCTGGATTCGAACCAGGGTCCCCTAAACGTGGGTGGCAAAAATTATTGTATAATAAATTCCCCCACGAAAACTCACAAAAATCTCGCCCCGGAGGCTTTCTTGTGTTGACCATATTTGGCAATTGTGTTATCCCTGCGGATGGTAATAATATCTCACATCCTAATCTGTGTTACTGTTTAGTGAAAATAAGCCTAAAAATGCCTTTCTTAACACACTAAAAACAAGTTGGAGAGTGCCAAGTATATGTAACAGGTGAAGAACATCAAAACGAACGTTTTTTGTTCAACGAAATTTTTTCCCAAAAATTATTCGTTCGGGCACTACATTGTTTGCATTCACAGCGTTCATTGTTTCCACAAATGGTTACAATTAACCATTTCACGAATTTTTAAAATTATTTAATGAAACGTCGTGCTCTTTCTGGCGATTTTCTAAAACCAGTTCAATTCACAGCAATTGTATGTAGAGAATTTCTCCGCTTCACTTGCGATTGTATGGATTCTACGGAAGTAGCACCTACTGCCCCCATCTGATAGGTTCTATATATTTTTTTATATGTATATGCGTGCTTTTTAAATAAAGAGTATATATAATTAATTATAGCGCAAAACAAAGGGGTGTGCATTTTGAAAAAATATAATGCGCATCGTTAAATAACAATAAACGCATTTCCGCAAATTTAATTCATTTGGAAGGAATATGCCAGTTTGCTGGAAACGTTCGCTGCATTTAAACAAGTGACACAATGAACTCAAGAGCAGGTTCGTGATAAGCTCCACGTCACTGAAAGCACTGGTAAGAAAAACATAAAAACCTGAAAGAATTATTACAGCCATCCTCTCTCCCAATTACATAACTCTTTAAGAAACAAATGCTTCAACCAGGTAAAGATTTTTCTCATAAATTGGATTAATAATTATAAAACGTAGATTTGAACCTCATAATTTTATTTAACTGTATTCGATATCCTTTTTAAAATGATAAAAATTACCCGTTCTGAAATCCAAACACTAGCCACTTCAAATTGTTGAATTGTTCTGGAACCATTAATCACTGAATATATTTTTTCTTTCGAACCACTATTATTGGAGTATTTTTCCAATATTTAGTTTTCGAAAACACGTCTCGTTGATTCAACGATATCTGCAGCAATCAAGAAGTAATTAAAACCGTAATTTTAAACCAATTACGAGATATAATTAGACAGCATATCATATTCGATAATGCTTCTAGCAATTTTCGTTCTCTGAGTACACAGAAATAATTAGTGGAGAAAATCGGAACTTTTAAACGAACTATATAAATTACCCTCATTTCTTAGCTAATAACTGAACATCCATATTTATTTATCAAAATCAGAATTTTTTCTAGAATGTCTCAATTTAAGATGACATGGTGAAAACATAGACGTTCGGAATGTATTTTAATCGATTTCCAGATTGCAAATTTTCAATAGGTTTTAAAATTCCACATAAATATATTTCCTTTTTTCAGAGAATATCGTAGCATCAGCTGCTTATTATTAAAATTGTAAAAATCGAAATTGTTTATTAATATCTAGATCATGAGTACAGAACAAATAAATAATTTTAGTGAAATTCAAATTAGGATCAAAATTTCGTAATACGTGCACTGTAAAAAAAACTCTGTAAATTAACAGAAAAAGTCATGGCAGCTGAGTTACCAGAACTTTTCTGTTTTTTCTACAAATTTTCTGTTTAATAAAAGTTACGTAATATAACTGATTTTAATCTCTTTTTTACAAATTTCCTGTTTAATAAAAGTTTCGTAGTATATAATTAATTTTGATCTGTTCTTTTAAGAAGAATTGTCCGTTTTATAGTAGTATACGGCCCTTTAGCCAGCCGAGAAGCGGGAGACATGATCCTAAAACAATATCAGCCTTATCAGAATCACCCTCAATTACGTACGCCGCCTGGTGGTATGAATTGATATTTATTTTATTGTTTTTGATAAATAAGTCTTTAATCAGATACGCCACATAGTGGTATAAGTTGGTACTTATTCACATTATCATTACAGCCACTGTGCTTTCCATGTTAATACAAAGGCGTCTTAATTTAATTTC
>QLNU02014802.1:117777509-117796686 GCA_006491805.2 Dysdera silvatica | reverse complement strand
TATAAAATTTCATGATTATAAAATTTCATGATTATAAAATTCATGATTATAAAATCAAGTGACAATCCAATTAACAAATAAAAATAAAATAAATTGCGTATATAATAACAAGAGGATGTAAGATATTATTACCCTTCACAGGGATAACACAATTGCCAAATAATGGTCAACACAGAAAAGCCTCCGGGGCGAGATTTTTGTGAGTTTTTCGTGGGGGAATTTATTATACAATAATTTTTGCCACCCACGTTTATGTAGCTCAAACTAGAGCTTATGTAATTTTGGAGAAAAAGAGGCGCCGTCCTCATCCTGGACTCGAACCAGGGACCCGCGTATCCTCATATACGGAGAAAAATGCATTTGTTCTTGTCCTCATTCGTCTAGTAGGTCAAGACACCGCGGGCTCAACGCGGGGACCCTGGTTCGAATCCAGGATGAGGACGGCGCCTCTTTTTCTCCAAATATAAAAAAAGCTCTAGTTTGAGCTATATGAACGTGGGTGGCAAAAATTATTGTATAATATCAACAGGGATTGCAGAAAAATTTAATATGCTGTCCAAATTTCGTAACACTACATGCGGTGATAAGCTATATATTTAAAACATCAAAACATTTAATCACTAGCAAATAATATGAAAACGCATCAATATAAACAGAATAGAAGAGATTTCAATCTGTTGCATTTGCTCGGAAAGAATATCAAAAAAACGAAACAAATGTTTTAATGTTCCAGATAAAATCGCTCTACAGTCGATCACATTTACCAAAAGTTTGCATTTTATGAATAGTATTCCTGTAGTTGTAAATCGCATTATGAAAACATGCGTTATATAAAAACTACTTTTAGAGGCACACAAGGCACATGTCTATGGGCAACAGCAAAAAGCTAAAATGCTGTTTAAAAAGTAAAATGTCTTAGATAATATGATGAAAACTTTATCTTATGATATATTGTATTGTTTTAACAAAAGTTCATGACACTATAGAGCAGCTCAGAAATGATAGGGTGCATGAATTTGAAGAAAATTGATTTCTGCATCAAAAGATTTTTAATTTAAAATTGCGACATAATATGCAAAATAATTTACAGAGCCAATTTAACTCAGGTTGTGCATTAACGGGGTAGTGGTATGAAATTTGCAATAAAAAAAATAGTAAAACAAAATGACAAAATAAAAACTAGCTAGATGGCTTGCAAAATGTATAATCTGAGATGTCAGTAAGAATTAAGTGTGTATTTGGAAAATAATCGGAAATATAGCAGAAAATATAACACACCGGGTCAATTTGACCAAGGTTGTGCACTTAAGGGTTAAGAATACTCAATCCTCTACTTTGCTAAACAAAAAACGTTTAACATATGCATAAATGATTTGCATGTATAAATGTTTTTTCTTCACGCCACCATCATACATACTTCGCCAAAAGGCTACCAAGCTATAACCCTGTACAGAGACGCTTCAGCTGGAGCATTCAATACGAAACTAAACAAGTCGCCATCTTAGCCTGGATTGCTTATATCCTTTACTAATATAATGTGTTACCAAGAAGTATCTAGAGAAAATGTTCCTTATTATGTAAGTCCCATTCACTATACATGTGATTTTTAATATAAATATTTATTTTGCGACATATCTCCAGAAAAGGCGCCAAGCATGTAGTCCTAGAAAAGGTCCCAGACGACAGTTCTGGGGATGCATGCTCATATTACGTCGTATTATATATGTGTGTGTATATATATTTGTATGTTTATATTTGTAAAAAAAAATTCCTCGCCCATTCTTGGCGGAAACAGGCTTTGGGACGGGCAGAGCGCCATGTTCCCAAGCCTCTTTTTACATCACTTCTTAATGTGCCATGTCTAGAAACTTCCTGACAATGTGACACGTGTTTAGGATTGTGGCTTTTTGTATTTCAATGTAGGTGTTTGGGTCAATGTTGAGTATCTCCAAATTCGTCGCAAGCGTTTTTGGTACTATCCCTGTTGCTGAGATGACTAACGGGATGATGAGGATCTTTTCCATACCCCATATATCTCGTACTTCATGTCTGAGATCTTGGTACTTGGTGATTTTCGTTGTGTAGGTTGTCTGTATGTTATTGGTGTTGGGTACTGCTATGTCGATTAAGTACGTGGTCTTATTCGATTTATCGACGAGGGTTATGTCAGGACGGTTATGTGGGACTGTCTTGTCTGTTATGATTGCTCTATCCCAGTAAAGCTTGTGTGTTTCGTTCTCATGCACGGTCTCTGGCTCATATTTGTAGTACGGGCATTTTTCTGTCAGAAAGCCAGCATTCGCTGCCAATTTCTGGTGGACTATTTTCGCTACTTGATCGTGTCTATGTTTGTAGTCTGACTGCGCAAGGATCTTGCATCCTGCCATCACGTGTTGGATTGTCTCCGATGCCGCATGACAGTGTCTGCATTTGTCGCTTTCTATGTCTTTTCTCTGGATGAATTTCTGATTGTTCCTTGTTGCGATCACTTGGTCTTGGATGGCTAGCATGAATCCTTCTGTCTCTGGCTGGAGAGTGCCTTTGGCCAGCCAAGAATTTGATGCCTTTTTGTCAACGTGTGGTTGTTGCAGGTCATTGTAGTGCCTGCCATGTAATGGTTTTCCGGCCCAAGTTCTCAGTTTCTGTTCGTTGGCTGTTTCGAGGACACGCTCTTCGGTACTACACAGGTTTAGTGGCGTGTAATTTGCATCTGCTTGTATTATGGCTTGGATGAGTGGCGATCGGGGACTCTTCAACTGGAAGTATTGCCTCATGCTCTGGATCTGCTTGTCATGTAAGTCTTTGAGGTCCGCTTGTCCGCGTCCTCCTTCTTCCCGGGGTAGTGTTTGCCGTTCAATTGCCGTTGCAGGGTGTAGTTGTCCGGCTCTTCTCTGGATGGTTCTCATTTTCCGCTGGAGTTGTTCTAGTTCAGTGTTGGACCATTTGATGATCCCGAAGGAGTAGGTGAGCACTGGTACCGCATATGCGTTAATTGCTTGCGTGGTGTTCTTCCCGCTCAGTTTCGTCTTCACAATGCTTCTAAGTCTTTCTTGGAATGCTTGCGTGAGCTGGACTTTGACTTTCTTGTGCTCCTGCTGCCGTTTTTGCATTATCCCTAGGTATTTGTAGGTTTCGCCCTCGTCCAAGGTCTTCAGTAGTCTCCCGTCTTCGAGTTCGATGCCTGGTAAATCTTCTTTGCTATTCTTCTGTATTTTGCACTTATCGAGGCCGAATTCCATTCCTATGTCCTTGGAGAATGTCTCTGTTATACTGATGAGTTGTCGGAGTTAGTATTTGTATATATATATGTATATATATATATATATATATATATATATATATATATATATATATATATATATATATGTATGTATATATATATATATATGTGTGTGTGTGTGTGTGTGTGTTGAACATTATATTTTATATTAATATTTTCGCCATTCTAATTTATTCAACCTTATTCATTTAACACGCCCAATTTTTATACACTATTCATTTTATACATGCATATTTTCATTATATATATATATATATATGAATTAAAATAGGATTCTATTGGGAAACAAATTTTCAGTGTTTTAAGCAAAGTTTCCCTAAGAAATAACTTTTAACACAATGGCGTCTGTTAATCCCCAAAGCTTTAAAAATCGCTATAATTTATGACAGAATAAAGCCATCAGCAATTTTGAAGGGAAATTCTTCAGAATATTTAAGCTTCAAGATGAGAAAACTATTAGTTTCCCATCGAAGACATGACACGTAAAGATTAATCTTAAATTAAGTAAGATAAAGAATAATAATGGACAGATATGATGAATAAGGCGTCGTATCAATTGTTCCGTTATTTTATTTTTATATTTTTGTAAAGAAAGGATCAAAATATTTAATACTTTTGATAATACGGGTTCTGATATTTTTATGAACTAATTTAAATACGTGGTTATTCGTTTTGCCTTCAGCAGAATAAAGGTGCTTTATGAAATAAAAATCGTTCACACTATTAGAAACCATAAACCGACATAATGTATTGCAATGCCTTGATTAGAACATAAAGCGGGTTTCTCTCTTTATTTAAGGGTACATTATGGGGGGTAGAGGGAGAGAGAAAGAAAAGGTGCGTCAAGTTAAACGAAATTTTGAGCGAGAGCCATGAGACCCTGATTCTATCCACATTTTTTCTATTTATTTTAATTATTTGATAATTATTATAATGCTATAAGCCTATATTAATGAAATAAAATATAGGTCTGTGTACTTCTAAATAGGATCCAGTTATATTTCTACAGCTGTACGGAAAACATAAAAATGAACATATATAATAATTATGCATTTTGCCCTCAATAGTATTCATCGATTGATTAATTTATTGATTGATTTATTTATTGGTCAATCGATCTTCAATTAAAGAAGGGAATGTGTAGAAGAGGTTTGGACCCCTGCCAAGGAAAATTAATATCGTTTATATATATATATATGTAGTTTTTCACATATAATATCACAATTACTGTGAATTACATAACATCAACGCCAAATAGAAATACAGGATCTGACCATGCGAGAAGACGTTTCTGGAAAATATTTACAAGGATAGAAAAAAAACCTTGGACCTCTAGTTAGTTAACGATAACTAAACATACCAAAAACATATATACAGTTAGTAAATAATAAAATCCATGTATCCACCAGGTAATTCTAATCCATTTTATTCCAGGTCACTCTATTCAAAGATTTTTATATAACCATTTGCCTTTCCCATCACTTTCCATTCTCCTCACTTTCCTCTTCTCTCCATTTCCTTTTCCCGTCTCTCTAAGGAATCCCCTAAAAGAGATACTATCATTTTTTACCATCGAATTGTTATTAAGGAACTTGTATACTTTTTTCTGTGTAGATGTTATATTCATATGTTTTCCTAGATGAGTGTACGATTATATTTATTGATTAGAACAGAATTCCCTTTTGGTGATCCTAATAACTGCCTGAAGAATAAAAGGTGTAAATATTAAGCTTAGAAAGTAAAATATACACATTTAAGAATGTAAAAATATTTTTTTTATAATAATATAGAAAGTTATAAAATATATACGAAATTGATAAAAATAAAATTGGCTTCATAATGCTTAGAAATGCAACTTTTTCTTTTCCTTTAATTTAAATATCTTTTACCATTTTTCCAAATCTTACTGCTTGCTTTTAAACTATCCTTTACTTAACAGTCACGGGTGGCTTTTAGTTACGCGTCGACTATCATAGGTTCGGTATAGAGAGAGATTAATATCATCTCAATTCATATTTCCCCAACTTCTCTCAATTGGTCACCTACTTGAGAAATGAGGGCGCTCTAGCTGCTGAACTTACGTGTAAATCATTGGGCAAGCATCGCTGCTTCCCAAAATAAATCAGTAATGTGCATAGAAATCACACTTCACCTTGCAAAAACGAAAAAAACACTTAAAAAAAAGCATACTGCCATTTCAAGTTAAAGAAAGGGGAAAATATAGACGATCATAAAACATTAGAATTGCCATTCCATGGAGACTTTGTCATCTGATGTCGAAAAATCTTTGGATTTTACTCAGAAAAACGCATTCGTTACATAAAAAAGGAGAAGCAACCTACTCATCATTTTCATATTAGGCAAATGAGAGACGATATCTTTCCGAAATGGTGGAGGAAAAAATAATTTCCCTTTCGTTAATTCTTTTCCGGGATTCCAATTTTCACTGGAATAAGTTCCCCCGGGTTCCTATTTCATTGCTTTGCTTTCTTTTAGCTGCTGCTGAATTTCTGAGCGCCTACTTTGTCTACTGAAATATCACTCTGGATTCGGCACATGGGGTCTGAATTTCAGGGCAGAATATTACGTTAAAAGAACCTGTCGCTTTGCATCAAGCAATTTTTCCCTAAATTCTCAAAACAATAACTCTCAGGAAGTAGCTAGCACTTACTATCTTACTTTCTTTTTCTGTATATTTATTGGAGACAGGGGTTTTATCAAAAAAGGAAAGCTCTGGAGTAGTGTTTCAGTTTTTCAGATACTCTATTTATTTATTTCATTTTCGTAGAAGACGTACGTTGGGTAAGCCATGCTCAACGGGAAACATCCTTGTGATTTCAATTGCAAATGATTGAAGTAACGACGTAGAAAATTCTGGACTTCAACGTCAAATCTATTCTATATTACTTTATGGATATATGGCGTAAGGTAGTTTGAAAGGATTAAATGCATTCATGTCGTAAGAGGTTATATTATTGGATTTGTAACTATAGCATAACTGGAAGCATTTCGACATCAAACCTCAACGTTTATTTGCTAACAAAACATAAAATTAAATAATGTAAATATATAACAAAATTAATGAAAGAGTACGCAATGCTGAGCCACTAGCTAGGACGTCAATGAAGGTTAGCTACAAGTATGTTTGAGTACGAGAATGCAAGAACTGTGAGTTCTAGGTACGCTATGATCAGTACTTTCGCACCAACTGGCATTGTGTCCCGCAGTATATGGCGTTTTATGCACGTTATCACGCTGGATTAAGCGTGATTATAGTCAAGCGTCGTTACCCGTGAATGTGCTTACATAAAAATAAATATACCACCACAGATACATCGTTCGTTATATATATATATATATATATATACCTGCTTAAATTTAAATGATACTTGAAAAACCCTTAGTGGTAGAGAAAGTACGCTAATAAAATGCCTACCTTCTTTGTGACGGATTGAAGTTGGTGGAAAAAAGATCACAGCTTTTTAAATTTTTAATCTTATTTTATTTTAAGAATCTTTTATGAAATTATGATCACACATATGACATATAAATTTAAAAGTACTAGAAGTAAACTTTTATTCAGATTTAAGGGATGTTGGGTTTACCTTTAATGGGACAGATGGAATTGCTTCCTATTTTCACAAAGATTTTTTATATTCGTTAGTTGATTATATTAGTTGTTAGTTGACTGCAAAGATTAGAAGTTGGTCTAACTTAATTTTTATTAAACCAAACACAAACAAACTAAAATTACGTTAATTAACATGAAACGTTGTCTGAAATACAGGCTTTGACTGAGGCCAAGTGGTTGATTGTCCCAAGTAAGAAAATTAGAATTTTTCGGTAATTGGCATTTTTTTGCTTTATACGGGTTTCTTCAACATATATTAATTTTAAGAAAGAGAAGAGTCTTATCCGAATCTAATCACGGTGCAGGGACCTTCAAGTTTATATCATGATATTCTTCTTGCTGAACTGTACAGAGCCAGTCGAAATGGCGTTAACTTTGTACTTGCGCTGTCATTTATTACTCGCGGAGTAAAGGGTGGTTTCCTGTAAGAATTAATAAAGTTAATTAAGTTGATACACCTATATTTTATAGAATCGGAAGGAATAAAGAAATAAATATTTATAAGAATAGCCAGACGTTCTTCATACTGATTTCCATAAAAACTTTTCTTTCATATGTTCAAACTCTATGCCAATTGTCCTTTTCAAATATGAAACGCAGAAAACTGTGATCAAAAGAAAAAAATTCAGGGACTGTGAAGAAATCAATTCTTAATACATCCAGAGCTATAAAAGTAAGGTTTAAACAAATAAAGGATGTATTCTTAACGCAGCCAAATATCGCCATATACTCCCACTTTGGCTTCGATTTTATTACGATTGCACTTAGCAGATGTATTCAATAAAGAGTAGTATTCCACAAAATTTCCAGTAAAGTTGTTCTACGAGTGCAATCAATCTCCCAGGTACAAGTTGTTGGGTTTTATGGCGTATTTCTTCATTACATACTTGTTACCTACTTAGTGGAATAAACTGGACCTGGGCGCGGCGCATGCGCGCAGCGCCATGTGACATGCGATTAGAAACCTGCATTCTGTTGTCGCACTTGCTTGTAAATCGCCAGGCTGAGAGGACTCTCCTGACTCCTTTTGTACTGTACGTATGTATGTATGGAATGTGGACGACCTAGCTCGCGGAGCTAATGCTGTATCACGATCATTCTATGTTAATAAATCGTTATGTTTTTCATCCTCAATCTGTATGGACTTCTACTGAACCTAATAGGTTATGCGTTAACTATCCTTCCACTGCGCGAAATGAGGATTGAAAGACTGAAAATTATCGGATAATCTTTTCTGGGAAATTAAACGCAAGGGGATAGAAAATAGTGTCCCATAGAACAATGCGAATCGAAAGATTGGACAAAGCAAACTACGAAACGTGGAGCATCCAAATTAAGGCAATTCTCGTCAAGAATGATTTGTGGGAATATATTGAAAATATATCGAAACCCGAACCCGTGGATGGAGATGAAAATTCGATTGAAAATCCACGTAAGTGTAAAAAGTTGGACGGGAAAGCGAAGGCCGGGATTGTATTATGCATTTTCCCATCGGAGTTGAAGCAAGTAAAGAATTGTATAACGTCGCACGAAATTTGGAAGAAATTAAAAGAGACATATCAGTCGAAAGGCCCAGCTTGAAAAGCCACGCTGTTGAAAGCGATGATACACGACAAGATGGCGGACCCCCTCATGGCGATATACGTGACCACGTGAGAGAATTCTTCGATATTGTGGATAAGCTCTCTGACATGGACATCCGAATATACGAAGACCTACTGGCTGTGATGCTTCTGTACAACCTTTAAGCGGAGTTTAAGAACTTTGGGTGTGCAATCGAATCGTGAGACGTGCCTTCGACGCCGAATGCACACAAAATCAAGATAAGAGAGTGACGCACGACGCCATGACAGCAAGCACGCGTCGGGGGCTTTTGCCTCCAGCTATTTTAGACAAAAGAAAGCGTGGAATAAACCTGTGAAGTTCCAGAAAGAGAAAAATGAATACCAGAAATATAGCGTTAATAATTTAAGGATCGAATGTTACAAGTGCCAAGCGATGGGACACAAATCCTTTCATTGTGACAATCGACGGAAAAACAAGTGGAGCCATAACAAATACAGAGTTGGACTACTAATGAGCGAAAGAATTAACGAAGATGATGTGCTTCTTATGGTGCCTGGATAGTGGATGTATGAAGCACCTTTGCAATAACGACTCATATTTTAAGGCACTGCAAAACACCGATATCTCAACAGTGAACCTAGCTAACGATGTAACGGCCAAAGTCAAGGGATCCGACGTCAAACCGAAGTAAATCGAAAAATTCAAGAAGTGCACGTACACGATGCATTATTCGTACCGGCATTACCAACAAATCTACTTTCGGTGGCAAAGATGTGTGTCGAGGATTCACAGTGAAGTTCGAACATGACAAGGCAACGATAAAAGACCGGAAGTCTGACTTGAAACTGATAGCGGATAGGAGAGACAATATGTACTACTTGCGCGGTGAAAATATTAGTGTACAGTATGAGGAACAACATGAGAGCGAATCCATGGATAGTTCAAGTAAGACGGCCAACTTACAAAAATGGCATTTTAGAATGGCTCACATAAATGTAAAGGACTTCTTAGAATCGTTGGGGAAGGAAATAATCAGGGGCATAAAAACTGATAAATAGTTGACGGAATTCAATTGTGAAGTTTGCGGGAAAAATAAATTAACGCGCGCCCCATTTCCGAAGAGATCGGAAAGAGCTACAAAATTATTAGATATTGTAATACTGACCTCTGTGGACCCACGAGAGTGCCGTCGATCGTTAAGTCAGTATATTTTATTACCTTTATTGACGATTACTCTAGGTATTGTATTGTAAAATTTCTAAGACATAATAACGAGGCTTTGAATGCGTTCAAAGGAATGAAGTCCCTGTGAGAAAATGAAAAAGGTTCTAAAATTAAGGGACCCATCAGGGATAATGGTGGAGAGTTCCTGAATAGAGAGTTTGATGATTTCCTAAAAGCATTTGCAGCAATGCGGACTCATGCTGTTCCATGTATGTATTATGTCAGAGAGGAAGGGCAACTAACTGCCATACTGGCATATGTTGATGACATATTATTTATGTCACAAAACCCAATAAACTATGGAAATTTTAAAATCATCTCAGAGAGGAACTAGAGGTAAAATATTGTGGCGTAGCAAAATATTGTTTAAGAATAAATTTTCGCCAAGAAAAGGGTGTGATATCCATGAGCCAACAAAGTTACGTAAGAGAGTTACTGAAACGTTTTAACATGTTGGAAACAAAACCAATTGCCATTGGATTTGAATGTTAAATTGAGAAGGGTAGAGAAATATGAGGAAGGGGCGTTCTCGTATAGAGAGATAGTTGGAGGGTTAATGTATTTGGCGACTTCCACTCGACCAGATGTCGATAATGCTGTTATTCAATTGAGCCAGCATTTGAATTGTTTTGACAACTCGCACTGGACAGCTGCGAAACGTGTGTTGAGGTATCTGAAGAAAACCATTAAGTTTGGACTAGTTTTAGGTACACCGATTCAGAATGGGGAAATTGTATCGATGATCCAAACTCCTATACAAGGTATTGTTACATACTAAGCGGAAGTTCCCTAACCTGGGACAACCATAAACAATGCACTGTGGCACTCTTATCTACCAAGGCGGAGTACATGGAGTTAACCGATGGTACAGAAGAGGCCATTTACACCTCGGGACTAATTAATGAATTATGTAATACCGATTTGAAAAATGTAAATTTGTTTGTTGATAACATTGGAGCTATAAAATTGGAAGAAAACCCTGTATATCATAGAAGGACGAAACATATTAATGTTCGGCATCATTTTGTGAGAGAAGCTCTAATTAAAGGTCAAATCGAGCTTAACTACTTACCCACTGAGAACATGGGAGCGGATGTCTTAACCAAGGCATTGTCTGAAGATACTGATTTGTATTTTGGGTAACTATGTATACAGTGTTGGGGGGTGTTGGGTGTTATGATGTATTTACTCACTATATACTTGTTACCTACATAGTGTAATGCACTGGACGGGCGCGACGCATGGGCGCTGCGCCTTGTAACATGCGACTAGAAACCTGTTCTCCGGTGTCGCTCATTTGCTTGTAAATCGCGGGGTTGAGATGACTCTCCTGCCCCCTCCTGTACTGTACGTACGTATGTATGGAATATGGACGACCTAGCTCGTGGGACTAATGCTGTATTTCGATTAAGCTACGTTAATAAAGCGTTATGTTTCTCATCCTCAATCTGTATGGACTTCTGCTGAACCTAACACAAGTGACTTTTTGCTCTTTGATAAAAGATATCCTGCACAATGTCCAAAAGACTTAAAAGAACATGATGTCAACAAATGGAAAGATGACGTGAACACGATGTCAAGAAATTACATATATTTATCTGTATGTACGACATAATTGTTTTTGTTTTATCAAATTTAAATGTATTGCCTTAAACCGTAATCGCATATGTGGAAGCATAGCTCAAATCTTTCATTTCAAACTTATATATATTACTATATACTTATAAACCTGTATATATATATATATCCAATAGATTATATTGATAAAATAGATATGTATGCGGATATAGATTACTCAATAAAATATAATACATATTTTCCCTTAATTCTCCGATAGATTGAATATAATGAGTTTATCCCCAAGTTGATACAAGTACTTCTCAATCTTACGTACTAATATTATGCACAGTTCTTCTACAAGAAATGAATATTGTATAAATCTGTGTTTATAATATATTCATACTTTCCAAAAAGTCGTTAAATTAAGAAATTTATTTGAAGCCGCAAGGAATTTCAGCTTATGAAATTATTTTAGTGTTCATTTGATCTTCAAATATACATTCATTGGTTATATTGTGGAAATATATATCTATTTCAATAAATTTGCACTTTGAATTTGGATACTTCTCGAAGAAAGTTTGTTTTAAAGTGAAACAAATGATGCCCAATAAAACGCTTAGACGAAAGTGTTTTTGAAAGTTGGAAAGTTCGAGCCCCAAATTTGGAGATAGACGGGAATTGAACTTGAAAGGCCTGATAAGAATACGAAACCGAGAAAAACAATAACAACTAAAAAAGAAAGGACTAACAATTCAGCGTTGCTTTAAAATAAGTGTTCCAACTGGAGTAAAGTTTGAAGATATTTTAGTATTTTGTGACTCGTTAACAATAGTGACCTGAAAGAAATTACATATTTATTGTGAGCTCTTTGCTTTACAGATGTCGTAAGCTGATGCCACTGAGAGAGCCAGGCGGGCGGCGCAAAACTTATAATTACAATTTTAGCAACTAGTTACACTAGAAATTTCTTTTCCATATTTTGCAACTACAATAAATTATTAACTTTTTATATTTGGCAACAATATGTGTAATTGTATTCCGAATTCCGAAAACGATTAGCCTTCGATATACCAGCAATCTATGAGAACGTAACATTGAGACTCCGCCAAAAGATTCGTACTCAATTCTTTTAATGTTGTAATTCAGTTATTTTATACTTTAGCATTTTATTCAATTATTCTAAACGCATAACTTTCAACAAATATAACTCTAAATAAACAGATTTGGCTGCATTTATTTTCAACGTCAGATCATATTATCCACATATCTATGAATTTGTAATAAGTGTATTTTATTGTTTCAAACAAAATGGGCGAGTAATTGGAAGAGATACGTCTTAATTTTGAATTTAATTCGAAAATTGTTTCGAGTATTCCAAGCATATGTTTAAATAAATGTAATTAGTTTTATTGTCTAAAGGGAATCAGCTTAATATAATGAATATCTAGGAAAATAAGGCTTTGCTAGAATTTGTCGCATTACGAATGAGACGATGCACTTTCGTCCAGCAATTCAAATTTATGAACATACTTTAGTTGATAAGTTTTTAACTCAAATGTTCTATCTGAGACCAAAAGCATTGGTGTTAACATTTCTTTAGAATATTTTAACGTTCCTACAAAATCATTAAATTTCACTGGTCGTACTCTTTTAATTAGAATATAATTACATTTGACGGTTTAAAGAACAATCCAAAAAAATAGATATAATGCCTATGCTGCAAAATGTAATTTTAAAGACAAATATGACGCGTTAATAATAAAATAATAGGAGAGTTCATTAATATGATTCAACATTTATTGATAAGATTAAACATTTATTGAAGAATAATATAAAATTTTAGCTTTGTAAACACAGAAACTAAAACAAAAATATAAATATTATTTCCTTTAACATCATGCTCAGTTCGAAGTTGTTGATGTTTATTAACAATTCATTTATAGCTGAAAATTTTTATTTTACTTAATATATATATTTAAAGCATATTTTATGTCATCCTTTCCATAAAATAAATTTATTGAACATCCATTTCAAAGAAAAAATAATTGAGGTTTCAGGTATCTATTTCAAATTAAAACCACTTCTGAGAAAATGTTATTTTTCTTTAACCTTAAATTCAAAAACAATTCACAACGGCCATTATACATGGTATGTTCCCCTTATATATATAATTTGTTTTTCTCTATTCGAACAATATTTCATTTTAAAGATGCACGATTAAAAAAATCCTTTTAGAACATAACACCTATTCTCCTATGGTGTTTTGTTTATATTATAATCAAAGAACGTATAATTAAGCGCTAATAGTGAATAGTGAAATAGTGAATAGTGACTTTTAAAGTAAGATATAAAAGCCAATAGTGAAAAACCAAATTATATACAATTAGTAATTGTCAAAAAATTATATAAAAAATTTTACGTAATTACTGAGAACGTTTTCTACCAGCCAGTAGGAAATACAATTTTTTTGTTATAGAGGTATTTTGGACTCTATCATACCTCTTTCTGGATGATTTTATGACCTAATCCTTGCCATTTGAATATATTTAAGCATGCTTTAAATATGCCATAAATTGCTTTGAATTTCCTCCAGAGTTTTCTCCAACTCACTGATGTGTAGGACGTCAAAATAAAATTTTTGATTGATTAACCGTCACAATCCATAGCAAAATATCGGCTTTTTCTTTTCTTTTATTATTTTTCAAATATATGCCTCTCTATAAAAATAAAAATTTCACCATCTTAATTATGCCTATCAAATTGGTATTGGCCTAAGTGATATATTGTGCTCTCTATTAAACTATATCTGCTTGACCACCAGAAATCTGCGGTATCTAACAGATACGGGAACTGTTGGAATGTGGCGTTTCGATCACTGCTGTACGGTACTAGTATCTATGTGTTCCCTTCCAGCCGTGTTCCTTATTTTTAGTGTCGCCTTTCGTGAACTCACTTTGTATCACATTCTTTTTTATCTCATAAATAAATTAAGAAGCGACACATTTAAATTTTCATCTTTATATCACTAAATGAGCTAAATTATTATAAATGCGTTATAAGCCCATATTAAGTCGCTTCAATTGTTTTCCAATAACCTATATTATTTTCTCCTCATTACATATAAGCTTTAGATAGGCACTGAAATTGAGTATGAATCTGTGAGATACATCGTGCTTACCAACTTTATTATTTTTATTTTCAGGAGTAATAATTAATTTGTATTGTGAAATAAGAGACAGCAAGTTAGAAGATACCCATTATAACAACATGTAAAAGTATCCCACCTCTAAAGGGTGATAAAATAAATAAATAAAATATAGGCTATTTAAAATGCTGCTTTATGAAGATGCATTCCCGGTTCTTTCAAATAATTAATGTATAGAGTGTAAGGTATTTCATATTTATATAAGTCATTATGTATAATTTTATATATTATAGCTATTAGTATGAGATGGCACAGTGCAAATGACTGTCATGGCTAATCATATTTCACATAGTTTATTTATGTTTGTGCAATTAAAAATATAAACTCTAAACCTTTAACAATACTAACTATAGTGATAACTATAATTACTAACGATAAAATTCTACACATCGTCTGCCGAACATTTTTTTATGCATGCAATTTCAAACATCATCTTCCGGTGGTACCAGGTTCGAAAATTGAACAGGGATCACTATTGTTCGAAGTCCGGACTATTTTTTTTTATAATTAGGGGACTATCTACTCTAGCTGAATACAATACGTTCAAATAAGTCAAATACAATGACAAAAGATGCCAAACTTTCCCATTGGCAAGCAAATATCAAATTATAATAACCTATATATCAGGATCTAATAAGCAAATATTTGCGAAATTTGAAATTATTTGGTAGTATATATAAGACAATGCTACTAGTGTTAGTTCAGGTTTAGGAGTCATCCCTTGATAGCTTCGTTATTACAGCATACGCTTGTGATCATTCGACGCAGAAGAGAACACCCAAGAAAATTTTAATTAAATTCAACTTGCCGGAAGCCCTCACCCTGGCGTAAAGCTGATTACAACCCAGTATTCGATGTGTTTATTCCAGCAGATTTTAGGCTTAGAAATAAACTCTCAAACCCGGTTATCTCAGCAGACCAGTGGCGTCAAGATTATGGAAACTAAACCGTGCTTCTCCTTATTCATACGAAAAGTGGTTGGACCAAAGTATTTCGATTTAATTTTTATTAGTCTACTTCGTCTATTCACTTCATCTCTATCACTTCGCATTATTATTCTGCTTTTGAAATTTGCGGGAGGTTTCGTGAAAGTTACCCAGAATTAATTTTCTTTGGGTTCCCTTATTCTTCGAAGCTAAACTTCGTGTGTAATTAATTGAAATTCTCACGAAATTTGTAGGTCAAAAATAAATCGTCCAAGAAATCTAGCTTTTGCTTTTACGACGGGATAATCTATTAAGCTTAACAAATGAAGTTTAAACTGTAAAACTTGGTTCATAAATTCAGATGATTTATTTAAAATTCTCATTTGTGCTACGTTAATTAGCATTTATAATTTTCTCAAAGAAACCGGAAAGTATATTCTACTCAACTTAGCAAAATTACCAAAACTTGTAAAGAGAAAATAGAATTAAAATATAATGTATCTTCGTTTTCGAAATTGAAAATATACACAATAGTAAAGTAAGGTTAGAAAATAGGTTAATGCTGAAGTTGTTACTCGCAAAGTAAGGCAAAAGTGCGCATATCAAAACTATTATTGCCTGGTAGTGAAAATTATAAAATATATCTAAAAATTTGAAAACTTTCCATCATATTTATAAACTTATTTTCAATATTTCGCATATTGAATATTATAAGATGGTCATAAATTTTTCACCCTTCACTTCTATAAGATTCCTATTAGAATTTGTGTTTTAGGAAGAGAGAAAAAACATGCTATTTACTCAGGTTGGATCCGAACCAACGGTCTCTGGGTTATTGCCACAGTTCCTTGAGAATTTTACAACTGAGTACAGTTTTCCTTTCTTTCTATATAAGGCACATGCTTTAGTACAATGGTTCCCAATCTTTTTCAAACCGCAACCCACTTTTATAGTTACTTATTAAGTAATCCGCGACTGCCCTTTTATAATAGCCAAAAGGTCTGCGAACCTTATGTTCGCCGCTGAAACATTTACATAATAAAAGCATTTTTAACGGAGTCCAATTATATTAATCATATATTTCACATTAATTATATATATATATAAAATTACATATATTTATGATAATTATATATTTATAATAAAATTAACAACCATTAGTAGAATACTGCAATATGTGTGGCCACGTTGAAATATAAAACTGTCGACAACGTGTGGTATAAAATTCCTTATAAAAATAATTGCAACTAAAAATAGTTGCGGCGACCCCCATAAATTTTTTTAAGGACTTCAGCTTTTAGTTTATTTGTTTGTTTGTTTTAATTCTTAACGTATAAGTTTAATACGAATATTTATAAAATAATCGGTGTCGAAGATGTAAAGAAAGCCGGCTCATATACCAATAATATAATAAACTGCTCAAAGTTGTCCGTTTGCTTTTATTATAATATGTGACATCAAATTTTTCAAAGGTGCTCTTCATTATTTTAAACAAACGGAAAGGCGGAAATGTCAATTTGAAACAATTTTATTCATTTCGTAAATTTAAAGCTATCATATATTATTTAAATTATTTTAGTAGATAAAAAGTTCAGTGCAAATGAATCATGAGCGCACTCTACGGTCTTTCAACAAAAATATCATTGAATATAAAATTACTGCATATTAATCAATATTTCTCCTAAAAATTGATCTTTCAATGATAAATTATATCCAACATTTGAGCACGCACGTATATTGTAATATATAAAGGGTATGAATAATTATCAAACCTTTTCTTTCTCTTTGAAAATTCATGTAAAATGTATATTTATAAAGATTTTCATGCTGAAGAGCAGTTGGCAAACTAAATTTTACGTTTGCCGCTACTTTAGTACCTGTATTCTTTTCATTTTCCATGCCATTCTCCGTCCTCTTGGCTTTATACAGCACCTGAAATGCGCATTTGAAAAATAAAATCGTAGATAGCTGTGATACGCTGATGAATTCTCATTTTATACTATAGTAAATACCATGTGCTTTTAACTTTTATTAAATTATTAATTACTGTCATGATTATTATTTTTACTGCTTTTCAGTTAATCACTTTTATGAGTGATTACCGCTTATTAATATTTAAATAATGTGTATTAATCGAAAATTATATGTGGTGCTTTAAATATATCGGGTTAATATTTTAGCTTAGTTAGTTAGCACGCGTCCGAAATTGATATTGTTTAGAATTTTGTGTAATTAACAGAAAGAAGTATATCATATAATTTTAACGAAAAAAAACAGAAAATCCTTCGGCCATAGAATGTTTCGTGCTACGGTACCGTGAAATTTTATCTCCTAGTGGTAAAAGTATTTTCTTCAGACTTTATTTCAGAATAACGTTTTTTATTGAAAAAAAAGACGACACCTACTCATCATTTCCGCATTAGGCAAAACGATGAGAAAATCTCTTTTTTTTCAAAAGTAGTCGTAGAAAGAAATCGATATTTTTTACGCTAGGTCTTTTGAAAAATTCACGATTTACGTAGAACCATTATAAAAATATGAACGATAAAAAAATTACGTTTTACGATGTGGGTTTGATATTGCACTGAATCACTCTCTTCTTGGTATTCTAAAATATTGTAGAATGCATTGCTGTCGTCAGCAAGATAAACTGTTTAAAATATATTTGGGGAGGAGGCTAAACGCATATTATGTGGCGATGATTATACATTTTGGCGTGTCCTACACATGGAGTGTTCATATACAGACTTCATGCACAGTCCTCCAATCACTTTTATGAACCATTGCATTTTTCAGTTGACTGAGACACATGCTGGAATCGGTTTTAATGGTGCTCAGCAAGAGGGGTAGCCAGGGGAGGTTTCGAGGGTCGTAACCCCCATCGCAATGAAATTTTGTATATTTAACATAGGAATATATGAGTTGTAGCTCTGTAACCCCTCCCATTAAGCCTATAACCCCTCCCTTATGAACTTTCTGCCTACGCCACTGTGCCCCGTCATGGTGTTCTTTATCTTTTTCTTCTTGTTCCTTAAGAATATTCTAAGCGAGGTTGAATAATGATTCAAAGAAAGTGGAAGGTATATACAATATACTTTCCAAAGTGATTATTATGAGAGGTAAGAAATGTTGATATTGCTATGAAGGTGGGGGTCAGAAAGACACATTTTATTAGCTGAATGTGTATAATGTACTAGTATCGTTTTTTGCACCCTCAGGTCACATAATGTCAACACACTTTCGTCTGCCGTGCCGAAAATTCGATTTTGAGTCCAAATAATATTGATTATTGTTCTTACCGACCGTACTGTTGTCCGATGTTTGGTCCTCTTAACGAGGAAAGTTCGGGTTCCTCGAAAAACTGCAAGCTTAGCGCAACACGGCATTAATTGTCCACGCACCAATAAATAAACAAATTAAATTGGCCTTTTCGTATGCATCACGAACTATATACGATAAAAATTACATTAAAACTTGACGTTAGATATCACTTGGGTATTGTATGGCATGTTCATAAAATTTAATCCCGCTTGTGAAAGCCGTTTCTGACAGATGGATAGTTCTATCTGTCACATAGGATATGGATAGATAGATGGATGGATGGATGGACGGATAAATGGATGGACGGACGGACAGGCAGACAGGCAGGCAGGCGGATGGATGGACGGACGGATAGATAGATAGATAGATAGATAGATAGATAGATAGAAAGAAAGAAAGAAAGAAAGAAAGAAAGAAAGAAAGAAAGAAAGAAAGATTTCTAAATGATAGTGGAAATTAATATT
>QLNU02014802.1:117713302-117749867 GCA_006491805.2 Dysdera silvatica | reverse complement strand
AACTTGGCTGGAGTGCATTTGGAAGAAACAGTTTTATCCTGAAGGGGAAATTGCCTTTGTGTCTAAAAAGAAAGGTCTTCAACCAGTGTGTATTGCCAGTCCTCTCTTATGGATCAGAGACATGGAGTCTAACAGTTGGAGCAATACGAAAGTTACAGACAACGCAAAGGAGCATGGAGAGGTGCATGCTTGGAATAACTAGGAGAGATCGAAAAAGAAACACTTGGGTGAGAGAGCAAACTAGAGTAGAGGACATCATTGTTAAAGTAAAAGGACTGAAATGGCGATGGGCTGGGCATATTGCAAGAAGAACTGATCAACGATGGACAACAGAAATTCTGAACTGGATTCCAAGAGACCACCGAAGACCTAGAAAACGTCCTCAAACTAGATGGGTGGATGAAATAAGAAAACAGGTTGGGGTGACGTGGAAGCGAATTGCTCAGGATAGACTTGTGTGGAAAGCATTTGGAGAGACCTTCATCCAGCAGTGGATAGATAATGGTTGAATATGATGATGATGATGATGATGATATATAATATAGAATTATATATTTTATATATATTATTATATATAATATAGAATTATATATTTTATTTATATTATATATATATATAGAATTATATATTTTATATATATTATATATATAATATAGAATTATATATTTTATATATATTATATATATAATATAGAATTATATATTTTATATGCGTTCTCGAAATTGAGGGTACATATAGTCTTGAGATTTCCCTCAAGTTTTCAATTGTTGGGTCTTAACTTTCTGATTGTTTGGCATGTGTATAAATTGGTAACCTTGTGTAGCTCGATGCAAGTGGTGTTAATCTCGAGTATGTTCCCATTCTGAGCAATGTGGTTAGTATATATGGCTACGACCTATGGCTGATAGAATTATAGGCAAAGTGCTATACCTTTCCATATGCCACATGCCTTTGATTTTGTACCTAAAGTCTTGGTATTTGGATTTTGTTGCGTATGTAGTCTGTATGTTGTCTGTGTTAGGAATTGCTATATCTATAATGCACTGGGTCTTATTAAATAAGGTGTTATATCCATTATTATTATATCAAACAATCAATAATTCAGTTAATGGGAATACGAAATTATCTCTAATTGTCATCAAGTGCTTTGCTTCATTCCTATAGGTAATATAGGGATAATATTTACCATGCCCCTATCCACATGGGGTATCTAAGGGACCGCCCACCAGAAATTAATTTTTAATAGGACTTTACTATGGCCTTTCATGCTCTGATTGTATCGATACAAGCTAACATTTTTTGATCCCCACCCCGAAATTAAATCCTGGTAACGATCTGGATACCTACGACACCTACTATTACGTTTTCATTTCAGAAAGAAGCTTTCTTACGTAGAAAACTAATTCAATGGAGGCTTATGATCTTTTCAATTGTTTTGCTTACAAAATGAAAAGAAGTTCCTCGTGAATTTTGTACATATAATCTTAACGCAATTTCCTAGTTAGATGTCGGTTTAATTATAGATCAAAAGCTTGAATTTTCTGCAAGTATTCGATTTACTATATTAGTTGATAAAGAGATTAAGAATGAATATCAGTTATTTTTAAAAGAGACGGACAAGTAGTGAATATAATGATTTATTGTGGACATAGGGTTAAGTTTTCAGGATAGTTATTACATTATTATAATTATTCCAGGAATTTTACAGTTTTTAATATAGTTATTACGCTATCACAGTCATCCTAAAACGTATAGTTTTTAGGGCAGTTATTACTTTATTCCATTCAATAAATGTTCATGAATGTTCATTTTTCCGGATGGATCGATTACGGATTATTAATGAAATTGACAGTATTTTTTACATCTATTATTTTGATTAAGAAGCTTTAACGGTTTAAATCATTATTTTAATTAAAAGCTTTTAATTCATTAGACCAAGCAAAATCCGAGGAAAAGTTTTGTTAGTCACAATGTCGATCTATTCAAAGTCGTATTGGTGATGGTATAATTAATATTATTTTTAAGTTTTTCAAGGTGACGTAGGGGTTTCAAAACGAGAAAAACAGGCAATCTATCTATAAACACAATATTGCAGAAAAGGAAAGCACCATAAAGAAATTATATATTTTTGTTGAAATTAAATATACATCTAGTATATACACAGGTAAAAAAATGATAAAAAGTCAAAGTCGTAGGACCTACCAACGTCTAGGTATTGCATTAGTTTAATTTGGATTTAATTTGATAAATTAATTTAATTCAATTTAATCCAATTTTAGCTAATTAATTAATTTAATTCAATTTTGATTAATTAATTTAATTCAATTTTGATTAATTAATTTAATTCAATTTTGATTAATTAATTTAATTCAATTTTGATTAATTAATTTAATTGCAGTTAAGTAAAGTTGTTTCATTCGTTTATGTTGTTAACATTAGCTTGTGTGTGATCTCTGGGTGAATATTTTTTAATTACACGGAAATGCTCTTCAACCGCAGAACATAAATCACAAAGATTACAGCTTAGCCTTTTAAAATTATCTTAAAATAGTTTGTTTATTTTATATATATATATATTACATTTTTCCAGTAAACATTTTGTGGAATATTTTCAGTTCTATTTAACGTAGGTTAATAAATTTGGTATCGATATGTTCCCAAAAGTATAAGATGCAGAATACAATAATAGAAAAAAATTGTGATGATTGAAAAGCCTCACATGACCTTAATATATATTAATATTTATTTAATGAATAAAAATAAAGCGTTCAAATGAATTAATTTATATAAATCGAACACTACGCAGATTAAATCAAACAACAATATCAATCAACGTTTATTGGCGTAGTGATACCAACGCCGATGGTATGGCGTGATTAGATGGTGAAACGTTCGAAAGAAAATAAATATTTCTGCCTTCGGTGGGACCTGAACCCACGACGACTTGTAAATTCCACTTGTACATTCACATGAACGCTACATTTTTTGACAACAATCAACATGAAACAACAATCAATTTTATTTGAAGTATTTTACGTCCATTACAATAATAAAATACATAAATAAAGTACATAATTTACAACACATCATTTTTTTAACAATGTGAAAATATGTTTTTTACCTTTTTTTATAATAGGCAAAAAATCATACTTCGACAATTAAAGCCATAACAACGTCAAATCTTTCAAAAGTCACAAAATAGTTCAAGACAATCAGTAAACATAATATTTTAAGAGATTCCAAATGAATAACCATTCTAGAGATTTGAAAAGTGTAAGCATTCCAGAGATATGAAATATCTAATCATTCAAGAGATCCTAGATGCAAAATTATTCAAAAGATTTTAGTTGCACAATATTTCAAGAGATCCCAGGAGCTTAACAATTCAATGGTTCATAGATGCATAATCATTTACGAATTTCAAGAAGCATATTCAAGAGAGTCAAAAATTTACGCAAGAGATCCAAAACATTACACAAGAGATTCAAAAACTTACACAAGAGATCCAAAAACTTACACAAGAGATCCAAAAAGTTGCACAAGAGATTCAAAATGTTTCACACAAGAGATCCAAGAAGTTACACCAGAGATTCAAAAAGTTACACAAGAGATTGGAACAGTACATTCAAAATATTCAAAACGAATATTCAAGAGATTCAAAGGGCAACTTCAAGAGTTCCAAAAGGAATGTTCAAGAGATTAAAAAGGCATATTCAAGAGTTTCAAAAAACATATTCAAGGAATTCAAAAATATATTCAAAAGATTTAAAAATCATATCCAAGGAATTCAGAAATAACGTTCAAGAGGTTCAAAAACCATGTTCAAGGGATGCAAAAAATGAATTTAACAGATTCAAATAGCACACTCAAATGATTCAAAAATGTATGCACTCAAGGGATTCAAAAAAGTATATTCATGAGATTCAAAAACGTATTTAAGAAATTCAAAAAGCATATCCAAGAGATTCATAAAGTCGAATCATTCAAGGAGTTTACATAACCTAATCATTCAAGTGATTCACAGAATCTAATACAGAATCTAATTAAAAGATCCACAGAATCTAATCATCCAAAAAATTCACAGAATCTAATCATTCAAAAGATTCACAGAATCTAATCATCCAAAAGATTCATAGAATATAATCATTCAGTAGATTCATAATGCTTAATCAGTCAAATAATTCATAAAATTTTATCGTATAAGAGATTTATAAAGATCAGTAATTCAAAATATTCATAAAGATCAGTAATTCAGGATATTCATTAAGATCAATCTTTCAAGAGATTCATAAAAGTCAATCGTTCAAGAGATTCACAAATCCTAATCATTCAAGAGATTCACAAATCCTAATGATTCGAGAGATCCACAAATTCTAATCATCCATAAAGGTTAAAAATTCTAGTGATTTACAGAAGGAGTCAATCAAGAGTTTCATAAGGATTAAAAATTCTAGTGATTAAAGAAGGCAATCATTCAACAAATCCATAAATCTTGATCTCTTAAGAGATTCATGAATCCTAATCATTCAATAGATTAATAAAACCTGGTCATTCAAGCGATTCACAAAGTGTAATCATTCAAGAGATTCAAAAAGCTTAATCATTCAAGAGATTTACAAAGGCTAATCATTCAAAAGATTCACAAAGGCTGATCATTCGAAAGATTCATAAAGTTCACAATATCCATAGAGTCAAAATATTTTCAAGCTGCGTAAAACAAATTCATTCATGAACTACCAGAAAATAACCATTTATAGGAATTATATTACATAGTAATTCAAAAGATTCAAAATGCATGTAAATTCACACACACACACACGAGATTCATAGATCATAATCAATCAAGAGATTCATAAAGTATGATCATTCAAGAGATACATAAAGTATAACCATTCAAGGGTTTCATAAAGCACAATCATTAAAGAGAATTAGACATCATAAATATCTCTAGAATGAATCTAACATCAGGAATATCTCTAAAGAGCAGACATCAGAAATATCTCTAGAGAGCAGACATCAGAAATATCTCCAGAGAGCAGATATCATAAATATTTCTAGAGAGCAGACATCAGAAATACCTCCAGAGAGAATCATACATTCAAATAAATAATCTGAATGGAACGTTAGGCATAAAAGTTACCTCAAAACAGATACAGAAATCATTCCAAAAGAATCAGAAATCACAAACCTCCCAAGAGAGTTAAAAGCAACACCCATCACAAGAGCACTAAGAAGCAAAAGAAAATCATCAGGATTATGAAACATATAAGTGAAGTTTTTATAGAAAGACAAAGTCGATGAATTGAAAAATTCCCCAAAGAGACATTCATTCAAAGGAAAAGCTCACATCTCGAAATGTAAGTTAATTCATTTTCATGGAAAGTAGAGAGAAGTAAACTTCCTGCTTAATACGGGGTGAAGGAATTTAAATCTTTTTCAATCAACGGGTGAAAAATAAGTAAGTTTTACACTGTTTAACATTTATATTTATCCTTCCATGTACTTCCTAAAACATATTTTAAATCAATACCTTTTTCTAGATGTAATGATTACCATATTTTTCATATATTAAATATATGATTATTTAAATATGTCGTATATTCTAGTTATTTCAATTTGTCATTATTTAAATATGTAACTTTTAAACGCATTTCTTACATTCTGTTCTCTTATCCCTTTTCAAAATCTCCATAAATACTCCTGTTTTAAATCTATAAAAAATAAACTGTTTTGAAACCGCGTTACTACTCCGTAAAAAATATTATCATCAACAAAATTCGTCATTTCTTTACGTAGAAACATAAATTGTTTGATAGAAGTAAAACAACGTTTAAATTTGCTATGCAACTTAGAAGTTGGGTATCTTTAAAAAGCTTTCCGGTTCTTGTGCAGAAAAAAATATAAGCGTCACAGACGGAAATCTCTATCATGGATGTGTGAATTAATGAAGCTATATTCTGATTGAAATAGGAAATTTTTTACTTCGTTAACTGGAGCAACCCTAATTGTTTTTTCACAATTAGAATAATTGGAATTCTTTAATATTAAAAAAACAAATATGTAGAGTTATGGAGAGCAATTGAAAACCACATAAAATAATTTTTTATCATTAAACTACGATATGATAAAATTTATTTCAGGCAAAATGCACATTAGTAAAATATATTATAAAATATTACTATCAATAATTAACATTTACATACAAAAGGTTAAACACTGGTAAAATAGCAATGAAAAAGATCACTCAAGCTTTCGGACGCATCAGCAGCAGTCCTTCATCAGGAGTAATGACGATTACTCCTGATGAAGGACTGCTGCTGAAGCGTCCGAAAGCTTGGGTGATCTTTTTCATTGCTATTTTACCAGTGTTTAACATTTTGCATGTAAATTTCCTCCCTGGTACCCTGTATTTTATTTCTAACGATTAACATTTTTCCTGGGCAGTGATGGGAAAAGACGTTAATTTCTAACCAAATCAAGCTGCCTACGTGATCTACGACTGCCTACTAGAGTAAACATGACAATTTATGCAGAAGGAAAAAGAAAAGGGAAGACCAATTCAACACACAGAAAAATATAAATTGTGGAATATTTAAATAAGTATGTAAACATTTTTCCGATATAGGAATTGAGTTATTTTTTCAATTAATTGAGAGTATACTTTAAATCCGAGGACCCTGGAACAAATAAATTATAAAACAAAATTTGTTACTATAAAATTAAATAAAATACGTAGTTATAACGAATTGTTAAATTAAAATTTTAGACCTTAAAATTTAGTCTAGAAATAGGCTTAAACTGAACTTCTTGCTAACCTTAAAATTGCTTGAAGGGTAACCATATCAGTTTCACCTGGCTCATTTTCCCATATATGTAGACAGCTAGGGAATAATGTATGTATCATGTTGTTATATATAGAATTATTTACGTTTGGTACTAATGTACATGGACACTCATATGGAGGAGAGAGGGGAGACTCCAGCTCCACAATCGCTTTAAAATTTTGATATTCCTGATTCTGCTTTGTATTTGCTTTTAAAAATTTTAGTTATAATTGAAAATAAGTTACTGTTTAGCTCATTACTAACTTTCAAACCGTATCAATTATTTTTGTAATAGTTTCGTAATTAGTTTCGTAATCGTGTATTATATACATTTATCAGAATGTTTGACAGCTTTGAACGAGGTAATTATTTTCTCAGGCCCCGACTAGATATAACCATATGGACGCCACTGCTAATTTGTATATCGGACACAGATTACTCACCAATATCAACAAAATATTTAAGTTAAAAAACAAGTTTTAGATATTTAGATATGATATTTTCATTCTAGCCCAGTCAGCTGAAGGAAAAGACCAGAAATTTGTTTATATCCTTTGGAAAACAATATCGTTCAAATCAAGATATAGAGAAAAGAATATCCTGCAAGTCATCAAGAAGTACCGTTTAAAATATATTGCATATTGCAACTTAGCAATTTTTATTCAAGAGAGATAAGAAACTGACTGTCACATTTATATTCAACAGAGATATGGGGCATGAAACATCAATATATGAAGATAGCTCTACCAGAGCTCGCATTTAAAATGTTCATATTCTAAAAAAAATTAATACTATTCACAATTCTATCTGCCAATGTAAAATTCTGCACTATATTTTTAGCTAGTTGGCACAATTTTAATTTAAAATCTCCAATTGATGTAAGTAAGTTACGAAAAGCACGTTATAATTATTTATAGAATTTTAATTTCTTAAATGTTGTGAAAAGTTTAAAAGGAAATCATTATAAGGACTTTTCCTTTAAGCATATTTTTATAATTTCTAAAATTTTCAATTAATTTTAAATGGTGGATCTGTCTGGACTTTTATATCATTATAATAGTGTATTTATAGTTTTACCATTACCTAATATTTACATGGGAACATTTATACTAAATTAGAATCGTAAACCACATTACAAAATAACGATGCACTAAATCAAATAAGTTTTGTCTGCAGAAATAACTTCCTGTTCACTTTTCTGGTAGTTATTTAAAAATGATCAATTTTGAACGATAACTAAATCTTTAGATTAAGCTCATATCAAAATTAAGCTCATTTTAATTTTATAATTCATTAAATCAATTAAATTGAATAATTTGATAACATATATCTAAAATTTCTCAAATTAATGCAAAGCATCAGATTTATTTTGGAAAATGACAATAGGTTAAAATTTGGAAAGTATAATTGTGCAAATTTGATAATGGTTAACAGGAATTCATAGCATATATTTTGACAGCAAATTGTGATTTATAAAAAACAATAATATAAATAACGATATTATTTCAAAATATACTACAAATTAAAAAAATGTTTAAATAATTAAATAATTTACAGGTAAAAAAATTCCGAAAATTTAAAAAACAAATCAGCATAACTTTTCGTTTTTAACTTAAAAGTAAACCTTTAAAAATTTAGAGTTTGTTTTAATTTTTCCATGTGATCACCAGACAAGGGGTTTAAATTTATTTTGTTTGGATTATACTGAATTAGAATAGCTAGGGAATATTTATTTAAATTCGTAATTTTGCAGAAAATATTAAGGCAAATTACGCGTTTGTTTGTGCTAACACTGAAAGAAATTAAATTTGGCGTAGATTTGTAATTTTGGTAATCACATTGGAAAACTAAAAGAAACTCCAAATTTGAGGAAGATTTATTATTAAATTAAAAACGAAAAGTTACGTTAATTTTCCAGGGATTTTTTTAATTGCAATTAACCGAGTATTTTTTAGCATTTTCTTTAACATATTGTTTTGCAATAATATCATTATGTAGCAATTGAAATTTGCTGTTAAATTACAAATCTACTCCAAATTTAATTGCTTTCAGTGTTAGTGCAAACAAATGCGTAATTTGCCTCCATTTTTTCTGCAAAATTACCAATTTAAGGAAATATTCCCCAGTTATTCTAATTCGATAGAATTCGAACAAAATAAATTGAGACCCCTTTTCTATAAGACAAGATGTATTTTTTCAAATTTATGTCAATGAAAATAATACTACTAAAGTAACAAGACGGTAATAATGTAAAAGATATAAAAACTTAAGTATCTGTATTTTGTTTTGAAGATATTTTTTCAATAATTAACATGGCATTATTTGTGCATTATATTAATAGACATTGCTCCATATTCTACGTCATAATTCGAAGTTTAAAGGCTAGTCATAGTTTACTTCAATACTAAATGTATGTGCAGATAATAATAAAGCTAAATATTATAGGCTATCAAATTTCCTATATCATAACTAATTAATAGTAACTAAATAAAAAACTTCTACTAATAACTAGCCCTATATTTTGATATGATGATTACAAATCAACTAATATAAACTCTTTCATCAATTTTTAAGGGAAAGCTTTAAATAATAAAATTTTTGATTCATATATGCTGCAAATCTTCAGGAAACAGAAATTTCGAAATACACTTAGCATTTGTTTTACATATCTATCTTATTACAATCTCCATTTCCTCTATATATTTATGAAAAACAAAAATAATAAATAATTATTTTCAATGAATTTGATTATGATATTTCAATGCACACAACCTTTTCAAATAACAGCATATAAATTTTATCTTTCGGTGATGTAAGGAGAAACGAGATTTATCCCGAACAAATTACCTGAACTCAACTAAAAACGAAACAAATCGTCCAACAATATCTTTCTAAAATTGAACTTAATTTTAACAAATATTCTGATTGTATCTCTAGTAGAAACAACTATACCAAAAATTAGAATATAGTGTAATATTTCGTCCTAAACTTTATATATTTATGACTACCCAAATTTTTTGAAGCAATTAATGTATTCACATCCCATTTAAAATTAACTTCAAACCATCGACTTCGAAACTTTTGGGTGACGATCACTAATACATCCTAGTAATGATTTTTATCTATATATTATATTATATACATAGCGATAACTATAACTGAGTTATTAATAAATCTTTTTTTCAATGATGTGTTAATAATGGAGCAGCCGATTACATAAATTTAATTCCATGTTTAATGACTTCTGAAATTTAAAAAAAAAAATAATATATTTTAAAAACGATTCTCGTAGTTATTACTGCTTCAACCCCACATGTACAAGAGTTTGGTATTAATCATTACAATATTCATTCATTAATATTACCGATTGAGCACCTAACTTTGTGTCTTTTAAATATCATAATATAGAACAAAATAGTATACACAATATTGTTGAAAAAATACAGCAGAAATTATCTTCATGTTTAGGCTTAGATGGATCTAAATCAAATAGTAGTTCTTTATACGATCATTTTAATATTTATAACAGATACTCGTAAAAATATTCAAAAATTAAATATGCAGTTTAATTTACTAGTAATACGTAAGGAAACAGAGAATTAGTTAAACATTCCTTTTAAAATTTCATTAGGAGAAAAGTAATTCTCTTTTTGAAAATTGTTCTTTCTTTAATTTCTAGTTCTGTAAAAAGGATGAATTTGAAGCATAAATAATAAGTACATATTGATTTTCGAGTCCAAAATATTCTGCTTAATTCTAGATGAAATTGTAGTTTACTTATGCTTGATATCATTCAATATAAATATACACCTCTACTCACACTTCCCTGAATCGGTGCAAATAGCACACGGTAGTTAAAAATCCTACTAAAAACTTATTTCGTTTATCATTTGCAAAAAAAAATATTTTTTTTTAAATTTAAATTTTACAAAAGCACTCTTCAGGCTAAATAGTTATATAACTAAATTATCATTGACTTAAAATGTTATTATTCTTTTCGGCCTCATATATTCAAGAATGAATGTCTGATTGAAAAGAATGAAAAATAGCTTCCTTCTGTGTTCATCATTACATACCATGCATTTGAAATATGTAGGAAATATATGATAATATAAGTAACAGAATAATAAACGTAGATTTAAGTACGCATAAATTTCAAAACTCAGAGACTGCATTCATATACTTATAGAATCCATAAATTTAAATATCCATAAATTTAAATATCCATAGAATTAAATACCCATAAACTTATAGAATTCAATAACCATATACTTTTATAGTTCAATAACTATGCACTTAAAGATTTCATTTCTCAAACGCTTATAGGCTTCAATATCCCTGTATGTACGAATTTCAGTACTTATATACATGAGTAGTCTTCAATACACTTATATAAATTTCAATACTCATATATAGTGTGGGGAAAAATCAATTAATGGATTTAAAATTAAACAAATATTATTCGCTAATTTCTCGTTAATAATTTTTTATTTTACAAATACAAATAAAAAACGTTGTAGCTGAAATTTTGTAAAGATACACAATTGCTAAACGAACTAAAATGGTTAGTGTATATTTTGAAAATAACCAATCATTTATTTTTCCTAAAATGGCAATTAAATTTGACCACAACGATCACCAGATGTAGCCGCGTCAATTCATTTCTGTGGGGTTACTTAAAAGAAAAAGTATTGCTAATAAGCTTCAAAACTTAAGGGACATAAAGAACAATACCGGAGGTGAAATTATATTACTAACACTTGACTCAATCTCTTCAAAAAGATACAGAAAACTCTATAAAAACCTTTTATTTTTTCTAAAGTCGTGGTGCACATATTTTTAAGATTTGATTTTCGAAATGTGATGTGGAAAATAGAAATGAATAAGGTTTAAATTGTAATTTCAATCCTTTATTTATTTGATACCTTTTGAAACGTATTGCAAAAATAAATCCATCATTTACTTTTACATTATCCCTATATTTACAGACATCAATACAATAAAAATTAATGTCCATGTATCATTGGGATTACATGATCAATATATTTATTATATATCTTCTACAATATATTTATAAATTTCTATATTCATATATTTATAGATTACAATAAGGTATATACATACTACATATGTGTTTTAATATCCATGCATTACAGACTTCAATGATGATATACATTCAGCTTTCAATACTTAAAGATTCCACTACTTCAATTCTTAAATATTTTAATACTTCAATACGTAAAGATTTTAATTCTCCTATACTTCAATACTTGGCGATTTCAATGCTACAATACTATCATAAACTTCTATAATACAAGAAAAGTTCGCACATTAAACTCAAATTCGTTCTGTTGCAAAATGTTTTCTTTCCTACAATTGATTACTAATAAGTAAACATGTCTTACGTGACCCCTCTTTTGTTAACAAATGCCCCATTGTTTTGGAGGAGCCACCAATACCAAAATTTATAGTCGTATATATTGTAAAGTTCCCTGCAATCTAATAGAACCGCTTTTCACATATATGGATGCCCGACGAATAGTAATAAATAAACACAAATAAGTTCAAATTTTTTAACTTTTCATTCTGAATCCAGTAGATGTAAAATGCATAGCACTTGAGTTCGCCTTTCTAAGATGAAATTGATGACCTGCTCAAAATCCGAATCTCAACAAACAAACTATACATGCTTACACCGTTACTTACATAACTCAATGGTAATCAGTTTGCACAACAGGAAACTCGTAATGTCATTCATACCATACCTTTTCGTCCGTCTGATTTAATTTCAATGGCTAGATTTTCCCCAATCGCACTGAATTGAAATCATTGACGAAATTTCCTTACTAATATATGTAACCTTATTTTACAAACTACTCTGTCTGTAATTCTCTTAAACAATTCCTAATACTTTAACAGAATTGCTGAAATAAAATTTACAAATTTGAAGAATTGTTTTTTTACAAATCAAAAAATTATGTATATCAACTAGTTAATTATGCATCATTAACTCCAATAACGGCATAAGTAATTCTTATTTATTATAATAAATTTACTAACTCACGTTTTCGGACAAAAAGTCATATGAATAAAACATTTCAATTTTCAATATTTTTTTTCATACACATCATTCACCATAGTCGCTTAATAGAAAATAGATTATATAGAAAATAAATAATTTTTCCGTAACTATTTCTATTTTTAATTGGCAGCGATATCAAGCTTTATGTTTAATTCCAACTCTACTTGCGGTAACAAAAATATCTATCCGTACATTAAAATAACGTTCAAAGGTTAACAGATAGAAATTGGATATCTTTATATCCAATAGACTTTAAAACCCGATATACAATTATTGCACTAAATACAGCGATAAAATTATGAAAGCTTCCATTTGTCGCAGTCGTATGATTCTAATCGAATGACATAGGTCTCTTTAGTACAAACAAATAAATTAGAATACAAATAGAATATCAAGTGTCTTATTTCATTCTAAGTAATAGCTCTGCCTTCCAGTAGATATGAGCAACATAATATATCCTCAATACCATGATAGACCATATACAACACCATCTACCCTTAACGTAACAATTTTCTCTCTGATTATAACATTTGACAATTTTAAAAACCTTAAGGAAAAATTTAACGGAAAATTATAGCAAATAAACTACGGCTGTTCACGCATTCAAAAATTTTACCAAACAATTTCCATAAGCTCTTATATGAATTGCAATTATTTCCGAAAATATGCAAATTACATTATTTAACAGACATGGTGTGAGCTTAGATTTTCATTTCTCACGATATTGATAACGTAAATGGTTATATACTTTTTACCTTCAGTTTTAAACTTGAATATCTAAAAAGAAGTCTATAAACTAGAATAATATGTAAATTAATATCAATGTAGTTTGTTAATATACGTTTCTGAATTATAATAACTAAGCAGAAATCATATTCCACATCATAATGGCATTTCATATAGCAACATGATCACCCAGTAAGTACAGTTTACAGAATAACTGATTATATTAGTGTTAATCTAAAAAGAAAATCATCACCATCCCCTGCTATATTTAATGTAATGTAATGCATATATGCCTAATTAATAACAACCGCCAACAAAATAAGTGTTCCCCTGGCAAAACTTTTATAAGCTAAATAATAATATCGATTGTAGTTATTCGTATTACTATGGAAGAAATTTAAATTTAATTAATCCCGCCTCCCTTTTATTTTTCAGATAGCAACAAATACCAAAAAATGTATATCATATTAAAAGAGCTGCAAACAGAAGTAGCATAAAAATCATAATGACATTTTACATAACATATTAACAACATTGGGTAATGTGTCATATATTCTTTCCTATACCTGCGACTTGCCAGCTGTTTCTGCCAGCATTTAAACGAAGTGGTTTGCCTTTACCACAACTTTTCTCATCTTAATATATATGTTCCCTATATTTTAGCTTTGACTGCATTTAATATATTTAATCAAATGATTTAAACAGATCAATTATTCTATAAAGCAAACCGTGCAGTGAGTTCGCATATATACATAATATTTAGCTTAGAACAAGTGATAGTTTCAATCAAATAAATAAATGGACATTGGAAGTAAAGTTCATTCGTTCACTATTCCACCATAGGTATTAACAGTCTTTCTATCAAATAAAATTTCGAGGAGAGTTTGCTTTGAAAATATTTGCCTTCACAAAGAGATTCGAAACAAATTCTTTTAGTACCTATTCTCTCTCTCATTACATATATAAAACCTTAATTAAACCGTTGCATATCCTTCAATGAAATTAGTTTATATTTTCTCAAAAGTTTCGTTTTAGTTCCCCGTATAATATCAAATGATCATTTTAATTGGTGAATGTAATTTATTTTCAACACTATTTATCATACCATTTATATGTGGTTTACGATTCAAAAGATACATGCTGTTCGAACAATTATTTTTAAGTAATAGTAATAAACACTTCATATTTTTTTCATAAACCCAGTTTCTTCCAGGAAGAGAGGTTTTGTTTAATTCAATAATTATCACGAAAAACGTGCATCTGATCAACATTAACATCAAATCATCTGAAAGATACATGGTGAGATATGATATTTTAGGAAGGTTCTCTTTTATTTAGAACAGCGGCTAGTTCATATTGATTTCGATTAAAGAAAGAAATAGCAAAAAAAGTGTTTTAATATATGTGTAAATTTCTCTAAAACATTTCATTTTAGGAAACCTAACTTGAAAAATATTTGCTTAAGTTTTAATACAATAGAAATGTGTGCCAATTAGTTTTTGATTCATAGTTGCATAATTTTACAACCTTTTCAAAAATAAAGACCACATTACATAGCAAATCATATTTAGTTTAATAAAAATGAAAACGATAAGAGATACTTATTTACTATAGAACTTTCCGGTTGCATATATATTCAAATAAAATAGTTATTATCAACTTATGACTCTGTGCCTCTTTTATTTACATGCTTAAATTTGATTATATAAATGCATGTAAAACCTATTCCTGTTTCTGATATTATTGTAGCTACTTATTTCAACCTGTTTACGCAACGACCTGCGCTTTTAAGAAATTGTTTACCAACGGAGGGAAATAACGTTTTAAAAAACAATTTCTTTAAAATGTGTTATTCACGTTAAACTAAAAAATATATTTCGATAGGATATTGCCATTTTAATTTCCAACAGATAGTAATCATGCAATACTCATTTCTAAACTATCACCGCAAAGGATAGAGATATAGCTTATGTCTTATATTTTCCAACACTTTGGATTCATTGTTAGTAAATATGTTACCAAGGTGGTATGTACTACCTCAGGGTGGAGAGAGAGCTTTAATGATTGATTAAAACTTTGCCCATCTTTTGGATTACTTTATAATACTTGTTAGAATCAATCGCTTCATCTGATTATCTGCCTAAATAATATGACACTCTCGTGCTAACTCACCACACACACACACACACACACACAAACGCATACATCATCATCATCATCACTTGCTGAAGTTGGAAACGTGCTCTTAGAAATGGATGTCCAGATTCATTACACAGGGTGTCAGTCATAAATTTGAAGATATAATAAAATTATAATATACAGGGTGGTCCTAAACTATATGTCAAAAATGTAAAGGCAGGTAGAGGGGACCTAAATAAGCAGATTTCGTATAGGAATGTGTGTGCGGTAATGTCGCCTTGAGCCGGTAGAGAGCGCTGATGACTGCGGCGTATAAAAGCGCTTCGCTAGCTGGATTCATCATTTCCCGCACGGATCTCGAGCAGCATGCATCGTTTCACCAATGCGGAGCTGGCCGACATGCATTTCATGTATGGGGCTGCACAAGGAAATGGATTAGCTGCTCAAAGGATGTACAGGGAGCGATTCCCGAGGAAGATATCGCAGAACTCCTACAGTGGAAGAAAGAATACTAAACACAGTCGAGGATAATCCTTCGACAAGCTCGAGAGCTGTAGGACGTGCGTTGGGTGTGAGCCATCAAAGTGTTTTAAACTGCTTGATTTAAGATTTAACCTGCTTGGATTTTTTCTTCTGGGGTCATATTAAAAGCCTGGTGTACGAGAGTCCCGTCACATCTGAAGAAGATCTTGTTGCCCGCTTCTCTGTTGCTGCTGGACATGTGATCGACATGCCTGACGTCTTTTCTAAGACGAAAACGGCCCCAGCTGCTTGCTTCCTGAACGGCCGTACGGCCGGGGTGAGGCAAGCGGAGGGTTTTGACCCTCGTCTTCAACTCCCGCACCTCCCGAGGCGTTAACTATCTGCGGGTTGATTTTATGGGAGGAGGAGGAGGATTGTGCAGGTTCATTGCGCGGCCACCCTTCCCAATGAAACCCTTGCACAATCCTCCTCCTCCTCCCATAAAACCAACCGCAGATATTTAATGCCTCGGGAGGTGCGGGAGTTGAAGGCGAGGGTCAAGCCCCTCCGCATGCCTCACCCCCGGCCGTACGGACTGTTTCAGGAAGCAAGCAGCTCGGGCAGTTTCAGCCGTTTCAAAAAGCAGGGGGTTAAATCTCAAATTATGTACAAAATTTCCACCTCTCCCCATCTCAAGCTGATTAATTTTAATTCTGGGGGTGTTACAAAAAAAAAAAATAAAAAAAAAATAAAGGATAATATTCGAGAATTTCTTTCAACAGAGGAGCTAGATATTATTATGCTTAGTGAAATTAAACTTAAACCTAACATTATTTTATTTATTTTAACATAATTTTATGGGTATGCGCTTCGGTGATCTAATCTGACAAATGGTTGCAATTGAAATCTAGTTAGCTCTACTCAACTAAAATATCGCCAAACTTTATTTGGGAATTTATTTTGCATTCGTTCAATCTTGTTTTTTTTTCGTTTACAAATTAATTTTATTATTTGCTTGTTTATTTGTTTGCGTGGCATCTTTTGTTTCATTTTATTTGAAATGGCTTCTCGTAAACACGGTTTACATGACGCCATATGCTATACATAATTTGATAATGGCCAAAGTGATTTTGAAAGCTATGATCTTTAAAGTGATTTTTTCAATGACGAATTAGGTTATTCCTTTTTACCCGGAGATTTAGTCGTTGATTTTAAGGAAAGCGAAGAGTAAAATGAGCCAGAAAATGAGTGTTACAATTATTCATGGAGTAATGATACCAATAATGAACAAATTCGAAAATTGGGTTTTAGAGGAATTCCTGGACCAATCCATGATTTGCCTACAGGATCGACATCATTTGCGTATTTTTCCCTGTTCTTTATATACACCGTAATGAAAACGTTCATAGAAAATTCAAACCTTTATGCGGAATTTTTCCAGGAGCAATCAGGATAAAAAAGATGAAAATTGGGAACCCATATTGGCCATTTCCAAAATTTGGGGATTTTTTAGCATGCTTTTAACAATGAGCAACAATCAACCCTAGATTACGAGATTATTAGATCAGAAGTCCTATACTTGGAATCTTATCCTTGGTTGTCCAACCTTTCTTGATAGCGGGCCACTTTTAGAAGTTTTTCACCGATCTCGCAAGTCAGCTGTTTCGAAAAACAAAACAAAAAAAGGGGGATGAACGCCAGCGCCCCTTCGATGTTTCTTCTGGTTATTCATTTATTTACTTAGGACATGGAAGTGGGTCACACCCATATGGTCACCGCGATTTTTCCTTATTTTAAAAGATCTAAAATTTTTGTTTTGGATTTTTTTTTCTAGACAGCTGTCGGAGGGTCGGATTGGGGCCCGCGGGTCGTATGCTGGACAACCCTGGTGTAGACAGTTCTTTTAATTTATGTCGTTGATAATGTCATTACTTGGACAAAAAAGTCCTTGAGCTTGCGAAATTAAAATATAGAAACTATAGTTGTAACGTTATTAAAAGCGTTTCGTTTGAAAGCTGAAATAATAACACGTCAATAAAAACGCTGCCGTGCAGAAAAGAGAGCTATATAATACAATCTAACAAAAGGTATAATTACATCAAATAAATGACAAAGTGCATTTTTTTTATTTTACACTAAATACACTACGCCGAAAAATATAACCGCATTCCTTAGATTTAAGAAAAAAAAAATATTTTAATTTTGAATGATGTTACCTATTATCCACTATTTGCTTACCACATAAGAAATCTTAATACGTAATAAAAATGTCACAAAATTCTTTATAATAAAATATTATATTATATATAAATATATTGTTATCCTTTATAGTTTAATATGTATAATATATGTACACTATACATATTTTTATAAATATCTATAATTAAAATCGTGCGTAGCATGAAGTGGGTGAGTCAGGCATTTGCTTATTTTTTCTTACAAGGTGGAGGGGGAGTATAAAATGGCCAGAAATGCTCTCACGTAATACTTGAATGGCCCCTTACCTATTTACCCGTTTCAAATTATTCGCTAATTCAAATACTGCATGCAACTGAAAAAAGAAGTAGAAACTGCAACTGTTACTTTTGCAATATTCGAATAACGAAACCTTCGGAAAACAGAAACCTCCGAATAACGGCTGTGCATTATTTCTACGTAATTCTTCGCTTTATTTTTGTTTGAAGCCGCAGCGCTGCGGTTATTTTTCTAATTTTATATAAAATTAGAAGCGGTATGCAAAAAATAATATTACTTTTGACCTCTGCACATCAAAATAACTTAAAATCAACTCTCAGCTGAAAGTCCGCAAAAATCGTGTCGGCCTGTGTAATCAGTAGAACTTGATAACGCACTTATGAGGATAATAAACTATAAATAGTTGTGACAGAGGTAAGCCATCCAGAACGGCAGGTCTTATTGTAACAAAAAAGCAAATGTTTGGTATCAGATATACTAAAAGAAAACATTCTTTAAACAACAATAGGTTTCTTTGTGCCTTATGCATTAGTAACACATTAACAATTTTAATTTTAATTCAATGTCTTTAAAACTGCAAACATTAGAAGATTGACTTCAGTAATTAAGAAAGAATGTTGGGGTGGAAAAATAAATATATGAATATAAACATATATAGCCAAGGTATTAAGGAAATCTTAATTTATGAAGCTAATTTCTAAAAGCATTGGAACCTTTGACAATGCTTATCCACAAAATATATTTTCTACCAGACTGTACTTTTCAGTTCATTAAACAGACGTTTGCTTAATAAAATATTTCTTTACTTAGTTGGCTTTTTCTACTGTTTGCCAAGTCATGTGTCACATTACTGCATAAATTTCAGCCACCGATTTACTTTAGCGATGTCGATAATTTGTTTTTCTTTTCCTGTTGTCTTCCTGGTATCTCGGCACACGTACTTTCGTACTCGGTACTCGTCTTTCTTTCCTGGTATCTCGGAACTTTCGAATTCTCTGTTCTAAGCTGCTACATAAATTTTCTTGTCGCGTTCGCTCCACTTTGTTTGGAATTCCTTTTCACTGTATAAAACCTTCCCATTTTCTATGCAAAACTTGGTGGCCAAAACTTTTACTTTCTTTTGCCCATTCATTGTTTTAAATGAACGTTTTCTGTAAAAGGGAATGTAATTTACATGTATTTGGATATTCAAATTTAAATGTGTATTTCTTGCAGAATTACAAGTGCCTCAGTTTTCAGCTGGCGTACAAAGACATAACACACAATTTCTCATATTAAAACATCGTTGGATGCTAAATAAAATAGCAAATGCAATTTTGAGTTGGATTCACAGAGAATTGAGGGTGGCGATAAAGCGGCAATTGTTGCCAACTCATAACAAATCGTCACGAAAATAGCAAACATGGACGTCAAATTTGTCGTTTGTGCCATGTAAACATTCTATGTAGGATGCAATTAGCACAAATTTATTTAAAGCATATAAAATTAAAATCGATGTAACTGAGGGGAAAAGTATCTTGAATGATTTAAGTATTAAACTTGAACTTTATGCTAAAGAGCAAATCGGCACACATGAAGTATAAAGGAGTTTAATTTTGGTGGTTACTATAATTAGTTTTCGTTTTAAGGTTAGGTCTATACTTTTCTCAAAATCTTACAATTTAAAATGTGAAAAATTTAGTTTGTGTTGTCCTGTGTTTGCATAAAGGCATACATATATGGAAAAATAATCCGTAATACATGTAGTAGAAGTATAACTATGGCAATTTTAACTTGTGTTTACCAGGTTTGTTCTTACGACAACCAGTTTCTGAAAAAAGTGGTTCCTTTGGACCACTAAATTTCCTACGCTGGTGACATCATTACAGAGAATAAAAGCAGTTATTTTGATGAGAAATTACCAGCCTAATAATATAATATACGGGATATTTTTTATACAGCTTATTTTTTTAAATATCAATGTATACCTAACTTGTTACTGCAAAACCTATTTTTTGAAGACTAAAATATTTTCTGAAAATTTAAAAAACAGAGAAATTATGTGTATCTTCTATAGTTTTTAAAAGATCTGCATCTTCCTAACTTTCGTTCAGTTCAAAGAAAAATTTTTAAATGCAATTATATAAAATAATACAGTGCTGAACAAAAAAATTCTTTGCTTTAAGATTTTTCGGTTGTATCGTAGTTTTGATCAAATACGCGTAGTGTTGATTCTTTCTACCTTTCTGCTTCTAGTAGCTATTCTTCAACTTGTCACTTTGAAAAGACTTTCGGTTGATTAATGTTCCTCCCAACTATATTCTCTATGAAAGAATTTCACTTTATTATGGCCCACGGAGACTTTAATGTCTGAAATGTAATAAATTAATGTTATCCGCGTTGTACTTCTCTTAAATTTTCTATTCCGCAGATTCTATAGTTATTAACAAACCAAAATAAGCGTAATGAAATTTCTGTGAATTCCACGAAATGAATATGCACTCAACTAGATTGGATATTGAAGCTATTTAAATACAGTGTTATATATATACTATTAGTTGTGAATCTGCGTAGTATATTATACATTTATAACCTTTGATCTATGATGTTGCTTCTGGTGTGTACTGTGTTTCGCATAATGCTTTGTGGTTTGTGCATTTGCGTAATAAAGGGAAGTCTATAATGCAGGGCCGGCCCTGGATATTGGCACCACCTTTATATTGTGGATGTTCTCATATCTCATCTTTGTGAAGAAAAGCGTTTCCAGAGACGAAGAAATAGAAAGTTCATCTGCCTGTTTTATTATTTTCATTTGAATTCGAAAGGACGCCAAATTCTTCTTTTGTAGATCATTTACACGGGACTGAAGTGGAATTTTGCAAAAGCTAATTAGCCTTTTGCCAAAGAAAAGATATTACGCAAGAGTTTTACATCATATTCCAGTTCTATTATCTCGAAACTTTAACAATTACTTTCATGATAAATAGTATTGATGAAACATTAGTATTATGCAGGTGTAGTGATAAACTCGCCTCCTAATGTAGCATCCTGAGCAACGCTTTTAGGCAATCAGTAAGCAGCTTACATAATTTTACACAATCACGAGTATATTTTTTCTCTTTGGTACAAGCACATCTGTCCGTGTAGCATCGCTGCAGTGCAAATAAAAAAAAGTATTTATAACCTTAGTTTTAACACAGCAAATTTATAGGTCTAAACCAATGTTAGCCTGCGTAAGGGAGTATTTCTTTTTCTTCTTTGTTTCTTATAGATTACTCATGGATTAGTTAGAGACAAAAACGTAGAAAGGTAGAAATTCATTGTCATATTTAATTGCCCAGTAAACTTGTTTATTTTATTAGATAGTTTCCGTTTTACCTAAATTTAATTTAATACAAGAGATGTGATGTTGTTTCTATAATATAATTCTGGAAGTACCAAAAAAGTATAGGAATTTCATTTTAAAATTAAAATTTTACAGCACGACATAATATTTCCGGGAAAATCCGTAATAATAATATTTATAATAAATATTTCTCCAGTGATTTTACATATTGGCCCTATTTGAAGAAATCAACAAATACACTATATGTCAGGAATATCCGGACAATTTAGATTTTTATTTTTTTTTCAAGTTTCTAAAAAGCTACTTTGCGAATTATTCTCTAGTTTTGGAAATGTATAGACCATACTTAAATACATACTTTCCAATAAAGATTCTGATTCCACAATGATGCAAAGCGCGTAAAACATGGAGCCTGCAGCAGTGGTGTCAAGTGTTACGGAGCGACGAATCATGGTACACTATTTGACAATCAGATGGTAGAGACTGGGTGTGGAGAATGCTGGGTAAACGCTTTTTACTTGACTGTATTGTGCCGCAAGTTAAGTTTGGTGGTGGAAGCATAATGGTTTGGGGCTGTTTATCATGGTTCGGGCTGAGCCCTCTGCTTCCTATGAAGGGAATTCTGAAGATGGAAGGCTATCTCGACATTTTAGGCAGTTCCATGTTGTCTACATTGTGACAACAGTTTGGAGTAGGTTCATTCTTGTTTCAACAAGATCATGCTCTTATCCACACAGCACAGGCTGTACAGAGCTGGCTTGCTGACATGGATGTTGAGGAATTGGACTGGCATGCTCTGAGCCCAGACCTAAATCCCATGGAATATCTGTGGCGGTTCCTCCACAGGCTCATTCTAACTCTGTTTCGCGCCAAAATTCCATTCTCATGGACATTTGGCAATGAGTCACACGTACAACCAACTCCTTGGAATTTCCACCAAAAACGAAGGATACAAGCATTATCCAACTTCGAACCCTCTCCCATATATTTTCATTTAATGGGCAAAAACTGTCAAGAAAGACAGCTCAACGTTAACATAACTCACAGCAAGTTCTCCCCTCTGTGGGGTCAAACTGACCAATAGAAATTTATATAAACTATTGCGTCAGTATTCAATTGTCCAATCACGGTCCACAAAAATCATTCGAAGTAAAGTTTCGGACCGATCAACACACTCTTGCTCCTTAGATTTCGACCTGAAAAGAAGGTCGCGGCTAGCCGTGATAACGATGCTCAATATGTAACTTACGCAACCCAATGAACGCCCGGCATCATGCCGTGGCCAGTGTACGCTCCTCAACCTCCAAATAAATATTTTGTTTAATGTGCATCCTCTCTCTCGTCTACCTGCATTCGAAGCAATGAAAAATACCTTCTGAGATAAGTCAAACTATGCCGCACGACGTACGCCACCCGGCACCTGGTCAGCTGTCCACACACACACAAACCACGCAGCACTCGGCAATCCACATACCTCGCGGCAAATGGCGTACCCCTCACCTTGCTGTATATCTATGGGATGAATTAGAACGTCGACTGCGAGCTAGGCCAAAACGCCCCACATCGGCAGAAGAGCTGACTAATATTCTTTTGCAAGAATGGCATGCAATTCCCACTGAAAAATTCCAGAAACTAGTAGATAGCCTCCCCGATAGAGTGGCAGTCATCATTGCAACAAAAGGTGGCCCCACTTCATACTAATTTTTGACTTCTTGTTGGTTTGTTGTATTTTTATGGCACAAGGACAACAATGGTCATTCTGCACCAAGCAAGGTTTTTGACTTCTGTAAAGGAGAAGCAAAACATGCAGGTACTCGAATACTTTTGATCCTTATTTGCATAAATCTGGAATATTTCATTTTCAGAACAGGGGTGTTTGGTAATTTGGAATATGACAATTTGTGGAAAAAACCCTTATCATCTAGCTACTTTCAGAGAATTAGAGAAATACGGCTCACTATATCGTCGATAACTTTCTGAATTTTCAAGATATCCCACTGGTATTTTTTTTAAGTTGCCCTATACTATTGACTACAAAATTATGAAAGAAAGTTATTCATATCTTTCGCGCATGCGCAGTAAAAAATTATTTTCTTCAAATGCTCATATCTCATCGTGTATTCAATATATTAATTTCTAATTTAAGTATAATATTTATCTTGTACCTTGACAAACGTTCTGTAAGTTCCGTGAAATTTGACTGAAAATTGTGGATATTATAAGCAAAAAATATGTGACAAAATTTGGGTTTTCTTAAAGAAACGTTTCTATCTTCATGAATATACATGTCTATTTTACAAAAATGCACACAGGCATTAAGCATAGCTGGTTAAATATTTTCTGAAAGTTACAAATAATTTCCAGCTTTTTATGATACAGGGTGATCAAATATATTTTTTCACTTTGTCAATATGTGGGTGGTCCCCTAAATGCACAAGTCACATAATCTTTTCAGGAAATTATGAAATTACGTATGTATTAATATTTCCAGCGTTAGAGGAAAATTGGCAGAGTAGTTTTTAGAAATTCGAAAAAAATAAAAAATCCAAATTGTCTGGATACTTTTGGGCATATAGTGTAATTACGTTAACAGTTCATATTTTTCAATTAGAGGAGTTCTAGAATTTTCTTTTGGGATATAATATAAAAAAACACGTTAATTGTAAAACGTTTTTGAAAAGTTTAAGTAAAAACGCTGAGGTGTTACTCTTGATAAAATATTTTATATTGAGTAAAACATTCTTTAAAAGATGCAAACTACACTAAAAGGCTAATACAAAATCTATTTTGCTATATGTACTTAATTTTTTAGTCAATCTTGACTTTTAGGAATACTAGAGCTCTGGTTTAAGCAATAATACATAGGCTTGTCAAATTCTCTTTTAGTTATCTTCGGTAGCCCAGCTAGTGGGGAAGGGGCAGCCGTCCCAGACGCCACAATTCAAGGGGCGGCAAGTAGCCTTTAAAGAACAAAGAAAGGCACAACAATTACTGCAATGACAATCACTCGTCGCTAGCGGCAAAATATCTAGATATGCCACTGCTTATGTTAATTAATTAATTCCTCCTTTACAAATATAACAAGGGAAGTATTTGTACTTTGTTAAGCCTACGCTGTCTATGCCTCAATTAACCAATTTGGTATGAAATTCAGCATAAAAATCTGAGTATCGACTGGATCACGCCCCGCTTGAAATATGAACCTTTCTTTCTTCCTTCCCGATTCTCGTTATTCAAATTGCGAAGAGAAATGTATTTGTAGAAGTATGTACAAGAATCGTACTAAGAAGATAAGTTTACGATAAGACCATAATTGCATTGATCTAATTGCCTTAAGTACTCTGCTGATTGAAAATAAGGTGTCGTCTCATCGTCATATATTTCGTGACGTATGGTACTCCAGGCCATTTGTACGTCTATTGCGCATGTTTCAGTCAACTGCCTAACATCGATCATCGATTTAAGGGATATAGATTCCTTTTGTTTTTACCTTCTCAGATCGAGAAGATTCGGTTTCCCTTAAATGTAGGCATATAGTATTATATATAGTTTACACTTGCAGAATGAATGGTCGAACTAGCCAACACAGCCTAGAACAAAATAAAAAACTTACACTATAGATTCAGTCTAGGTGAATACACAAAGGTGGTTTACTCGTTACGTTTGTCTTAATAATAGCGAAGTTTAAATCTTTTGAATCTTTAATGTCAACGGGTTTCACACGACATTAGTATACTGAACATATACAAGATCATTGTTTTCACATTATTTATATCGTAAGCATAGTTGAGATTGCTAAAAATATATAAATCAGCTTTTTTTATTTTACGAGAGCATGTGCACATTTTTTCCAAATGTCTGTGTTGCTACATTTGAATCCCTATTAATCCACATAGCCCATTTGACGTCATAATTGAAATGTCATCAATTCCCTCATGCCACCATTGACATCAAGTATAATTAAAGCCCCCAATTGATGTATAATATTGTTCCCCAAATTACACTCTAAACAACTTCTAAAAAATCACATATGTCAATTTTTAATGCATTATGTAACTAATAATTTATACGGATTTACGTCTCGTTATTTTTAGGAATCGTAGCTAAATTTGTATTACCAATGGTGCTCGAAAAACATTACTTTAGCTAAAGAATGCAATAGAATTTTTTGTTAATCATCCAAAAATAATGCGAACAGAAGATTAAGGGAGCAAATGCCGCTTAGTTCAGAGGTCGCCAACCGTTGGTCTACGAGGAAATTTTGGGGGTCCGTAGAAAAATCTGAATATTATTTGCATTTTTAATATTTTATTAATAATATAACAAAAATAATATTCTAAGAAATTCTCATATTCTGAATGACAATTTTCGCCTTTATATTGCACTAAATTCACGAAATGTGGTCCGCGGGATTTAAAATTATGAATTTAGTGGTTCATGAGGTCCGAAAGGTTGGCGACCGCTGACTTAGTCAATTTATGTATCTCTTTTCATAAATCTTCCCGTTTATATTCCAAACATTTTTTATAAAATATTGCTTGGGTAAAACTCAAGCGGCAAGTGCTTGGAAGTGAAATAAATGGTTAGTGCATGGCTTTGGAAAACCACAAGGAATGTGTCGTATAATGTAAAAAGGATTTGACGTGTTGAAAACGTGTACTTTTCACTCTATTTATCACGTCGCCTACGGTTGATAGCCTGAAAACATTTCTGGATGAATATTGCTTTCCTCTCAGATACTTTAGCTGAACGGAAAAAAGTATGCGAAAAAGAGACGCTTAACACATGCGCTCTCGCTTTCTGTTGAATCCCACTCTCGAGATGATGAGTAAGATGTGTGACGAAACACGAAATAAGAAAGCCAGCCCTTTTCTCTAAGATTGGCTTTTAGAGGATTTGGGAAACTCCCTTGATCATCAATGAAAATGCAGGCCAATGTTTCTCAAAGAATAGTCTCCGGACATCTGACTGATGCCTTTAGAAATTTCCGCAAGATCTTCTGAAAATTTTAGAATTAAAAAAGAATGAAATTATATATTCAACATCATGGATTAAAAATCTCGTCCGAAAGGTTTAAAAAATCGTTCGGACAATAATATTTCTAACAGTAACATTCACTTGGATATTTAAGTACTCATGATTTAAAAAATTTAGATCGAGATACAAAAACCTGACATCAGATACGCTCAACACTCAACTAACGTTGCACAGAACCGAAGTATCTAACTTGCAACTGAGAGAGAACTAGAGAAAGAGAAATGGTGATCAATAAGGCTTAAAATTATCAAATAGCATTGAGTTCTGTTCCGAAGAATATATTTTTCACTTTCCTCTCGATCTTGGTCTCCAACCCTACTCCTACTGCGACTCGCAACAAGCAAAGAAATGCTTGAAATTATCTACAATTAGTGAAGTAATATGCTTAGCATTATCTGCGATAAGTAACGAAATGCTTATAGTAGACTATAATGACTAAAATTTGAGAAATGCTGATCTAGACAATAACGTTCTATCCGAAAATAAAAAATCTGCCCATTGAATCTGGTACCTTAGTTTATTTCAGGAAAAGAAATGCACTCATAATAGATTAAAATGGCAAGAAGGGAAAGAGGGTAACTAGAATCTAAACAGAACACGATATCCTAAATAATATGCGAATTCTTCAAAGTGGTTAACCAAAAGGAAGTTAAATCTCTTACCTAATATTTCAAGAAAGAAGTTGAAAATTATATTAGCAAAAACAACCTGTCATATAACGAATTGTTTTTCAAGTAATGTTTTAACTCCTTCTATACTCAGTCAATCATTTCATGACTGGCATTCCCCCCAATCAGTGGTAGGAACATAAAAATTGTTACATTCAATATACGTCAAAAACTTTTGTATTGATAATAAATGCGTTGAAAAACAAACTCATAAATTGAAATATAATCATTCAACATTATCATCTATATTGTCGTATTATTTGGTTTTTTTTTGGTATATAATAAATCAAATTCAATTTTATTGAAATAGATTTTAATTTCAGCTAAATATAAAAGCTGTAATGGCTGGAGATACTAGTTTATTTGTAAAGTCAGAATTATGGCCAGATGAGTTACTGGATATTGTAAGAGGGCGCTGGAGACTGAGTGACATCAGTCTCCAGTCAGTACTGTAGTATGATGGCATAATGAAAGCGAGAGCTATTTAACCACGATTACTGAGATAACTCTCCCGTTTTTAGTTAAAACGTTTTAAGATGTTAACTGGGCTTTCAATAGGACGCAATGTGTGCGTTGTAATTCTGGCTTTTCGCTTTGTAAGCGTAGGCTTACCTCTTTTAATTAAGTTATGCGTTTGCTTGCTCAACTCTGGCTAGGTTGAGGAGAACAGTCGACTGCTTGCGGAGCAAGGATTGGAGTCGAAGTCGTAGGTTATTCGCTAAATTCCGGTTGCTGAATCATTGCTGAAGTAGTAAATGCCTAGTGGAAGCAGCGTGATTAATGCTACCCGTATGCGGATTAAGGAACGTGTTCGACAACTGCAGACCTTGCGTCATACAGGATGTAGAGCTGTTTACATCGGAATGAAGAGACTGGCCCAAAGAATTGCCGCAAAAGGTGATATTGCTTTTGTTATATTTTTAGTTAAGGCTAACCGGTGTGAAAATGTACTTAATAATTTATTTAACGTAGACTTTAGTTAGCCAGTTAGGACATTTCGGGACAAGAGTAACTTGGAAAAAGTAGTGTAGTGGAGTAAGTGAAGCCTTCAGATATGGAGAACTGGTTTATTTATTTAATAGGACTTGTTGCTTAAACCCGTTATTCAGATCAAGTGCTTAGAAGGACCTGTGTAGAAGAGCCCGAGACGTCAGCTGCTGGATACCAAGTGCAGGTTATTGTTATGGTCTAATATTGCTGTAATTAACCTAAATTGCTAGTTAGATATTACGCCATTTGTTTGGTTAATTTATTTAATGTATTTGTAATATAAACTGCTCCGGTCTGGTCACCACAAGTGAATGTGTTTTTAAGCAGTCCAGAGTTCGCCGTGTGATTTTGACGTATTGATTAGTTCCAGTATAGACATTCGCTCAAAAAGATGGATAGCTTTGGCTTGAATGTTATTGCTACGGTTGTAACTTCTGTAGCACAATACCACCTGCTCACGATCTCGTATGTTATTTGCCAATGTTGACCAACACAAAGCTACTTGGTTTCTCGATAAGTATATTAATTTTTAACAGCTAGTACACTTTTATATGTTAAGTTAAAAGTAAATCACCGTCAGGAGCATTTGACTCTAGCGCTAGTTGTTATAAAGCCTATCGAAACTGGTATTTAAATGGAAAGCATGACGTCTAGCTTTCTTCTCGGCAGAACCTCTGATTATATCATCGTCTGGTATTGATTTTGTTATATCAGACTTCATACACAAAATTTTGTCGCTCTAGTCTATAGACTAATATAACCTATTGTGAAATACGTCACTGATATAATAACAAATATATTAAAAGTAGGCAATGCGCAAGGATAAAATCGTTAATTAAATAATCTAAAATTAATAAAAGTGGCGATACTATGTTTGCACCTGGGTCACCAACAGCTCAGGACCGGCCCTGGCAATGATACTCACAGCCGCGCTGAATACATAGAGCGTTTCCTTAAATTAAAAACAAATTGAAGAAAATACTAAAATATACACTGTAGAAAACAAATTTTATCTTTAACATCCATAATACTAGTGAATTCCGAACAGTGCCGGTTAAAGTGTCTTATGGGCCTTAGGTTGGAAAGATAGAATTCGCCCCTCAAGAGCATAGCCATCATGTTATTCAATTAATAAATCGAATGTTTTTATTTAAACTTCGTAATTCGGATTTTTCAGTATTGCAAATTCTTCAGACATTTTAACTACACAAGATTAAAATAACGCTGGAATTTTAATAAAACAAGGTGCCTATGGGCCTCAAAAACACGGGCCCCAAGTTCCGACCTGCTTGACATATTCGTAAATTCGATACTTTTTCCAAAAAATTGGGTAATTTTCGTTTCGATATTTAGTAATGAAGTTTTGCTAAAATGAACCGTTAATACACCCAGTTAGTAGATAAATATTGGTAAGTTCTGAGTCACACATGAACATACACAATACTAACTCCCAACCCCGGTAACTAACTACTGCCTCCGTCAGTGCGGTTCGTTGTCTTTCTCCATTTGTCAGAAATGTCCTTACTATATATTTCTTGCTTCTTATGTTTAGTCCTTCTGCGTGCAAATACTCTCATCTCGCAATCTCCATAAGCTTTTTTTTTACAGTTATCATACTTTTGCCCAGTACTGTTCTCAGTTTATTTAGAATGTTCTGCCATTCCATTATATTCTATATGCTTCCATTCATCCATATGCCTTCACATGGACAACCACAGCTGATTTCCGCGAAACGTATTAGTACCTACTTACTATACACACAACAGAAAAATTACACTGCGCTACGCAGTTAACGCTGGAAAATTTACAGAAAAAGAAACCCAATTCATTTGACCAAACAAAGCCCCCAACTTGTGCTTTTATTTGAACGGAACCGTGTGAATTCAAAGTTGTCTTGAAACCACTTTATTCCTATAAACGGCTGTCAAGTTGCGTTGATTTATCAGATACGAATTTCTCTTATTGAAACAAAATGACCAGCGTTATAAAAGGTTTCGTCGTTATATATGATTCCATTATTGCCGGTATATTTAATAATTTTTATAATAGGAAACAAATCTTAATGCAAAAACTCCGTCGTTCCATACGGTTGGTTTTTATAACGTGCGTCGATGTAAACGTTTTCCACTGCATATGAAATAAGACTTGCCGACAGCTTCATTTCGTCAATGATATGCCATAGTAAGCATGCAATTTGTCATTACTTAGCAAAAAAAAAATATAAATGTACATTAAAATGGTTTGTGGCTATCCCGGATAAAATATTTAGCTCAGATGCTTAGCGGATATTCTAGTTTGGTCCATTTCATCAGTTTGTACAAAAATATACTTTGAAAAGGCAAATTCCTTTTCTCGAAGATCTATTACGTTGCATAATTTGTAGCTGAAATATTCCCTAATTACCTAAATTGACATTTTTCGAATATTACACAATTTTTAACTAATTTATTTCCAAACCTATTTCCAATTAATCTCTAATAGCTCTTCGGCAAATTTTAATTAGACATCCCATATGCAGACAAAATTAATTTTGAAATTCGCGTAGAAATCTTAGTTTCTCTCTCACATCAAGTTACTAACCTCATCACCATTTCTTAACAAATATACAAAAGATACAATTTCATTAAAATCGAAATTTTAGCCGTTTTATAGACTATGCAAAGGAAAAAGGGTATAAGGTTAAAATAAGGAACCTGATAATTTTAAATGGATTTTATTTTAAAAGCAACGTTTATTGTTATCTTAAAATTTCTGAAGTTGCGTTTGAAGAGAAAATATGCACGAGCGCATTGTATGAAATAACACTTGTTTTCGAATATTCTTAGAAAATAATATTGAAGTACTATATCGAGTAATGCAGAATGGATTTGCCATGGAAGACGTATAATTTCCACTTCATTTCTCCCATCGTTCACGGTTGAAAGCACAATAACGTTTCCGGTTGAATATCAATTTCCTAACCGATGTCTTCAACTGAAGGGAAAAAGAAAAATGGTTAGGGATCTTTTCTCTTGCATCTTCGTTCTCTGCTAAAATCCCCGTCTCCAAGGAACGCACAGAAAAAGACTGCAAAACAGCAAGCGCCCGCTATTTCGCCAGTGGGTTATATTTTGGAAACTATGGGAAAAATTCCTCGATGCAAAGTGACAGGTTCTTTTATCGTAATATTCTATCCCAAAATTCAGCATTCATGTGCCGGATACGGAGTTCCGGAGTAATATTTCAGCAAGCGAAATAGGCCCTCAGAAATTTTCGAACGGCCAAAAGAATACGAAGCCGTAAAATATGAATCTAGGCAACATATTCAAGATAAAACTGCAATCCTTGAAAAGAGTTAGCGAAAATGGAAATGATTTCTTTTTCATCCACCATTTCGTAAAGAGATCGGGTAATCATTTTCCTAATACGAAAACGATGAGTAGGAGCTTCGCTTATTTTATATGAAGAATGTGCTTTCTTGTCCAAATCAAAAGCTCATTACTTTGCTAAAACGTGTAGGATCACGTCTCAAAAAAGTATGATCATCTAGATTTTATTGTGGCGTGAATCGAGGCAGGATATATTGTAGAGATCCAAGTTTTTTCAGTCGTTCATGGAAAGAATAGTGTAATTTCATATCATATTCTTAAATTCTTTCGAGAAGCGCCGGTTCTCGACCGACTCAGACCCCCCAAAATTGACAAGTTCAGGCAATTTAAAATGTCCTCAATTCCCTAGTAGGTGACCACTTTAAGAAACTGCATATTGTCGGCCAAAGTCAGGCGGAATCTATAGTTGTCATCGTTAGAGGCAAAGAAAAAAGCTTCTTGATGTGAGAGTTAAATTAATGGGTATTATGTATTATCAAAGGAGCAATAACAATAGGCGTTGAGAAGGATGATGGCGGCCGCAGTCGACGAACGAAAGAATAAATTTGAAGAACACGACGTACTGTCAGAATGGCATGTTCTCAAGAAATTTCCAGGTGCCCGAAGTAAAGTGTTTTCATTTTTGCAGTTATTACAGTTTTTAAATCAAAATGAAATGAATGGAGAATTTCATTCACTAGGCTCAATAACTGAATATGCGACAAGTATACCAATGCATGCTGCAGATTGTGAAAGGGCTTTCTCCCAAATGAACTTGGTTAAAGCTCACTCGAGAAATAATTAACGAACCATGCAAGCATATTTCTGACAATAAATATTGAAGGACTATAGCAAATAAGTTCGATTTCGAAATTGCGTACAAACTATGGTGTGTAGCAAAGCCAATCAGAATTGTACAATAATATTATCAACTGTATGATTTTGTAAAAACATGAAAATTTTATTAGTAGTCCGAAATTTTAAACATATTACTTCGTTTAGCATTTGCCTTACAGACAAAATTTTCAAAAATATCGCAAGTATTTAAATTAGAAAAAAATGCAAATGAATTTTAAAAATGCTATTTTTTTTTATTTTCGCTTAAATGCTAAAACAAAAAACTTCAGCTTAAACCCTGGCGTTGAGAAACATAATTTAATAAAAAGAACATAATTTGAATAAAGAATAAATTAAACATTTTTAAATGATTACACGTATTAATAATTTCGGTTTTTATTTAATTAATAATTTACAGCTGTTAATATCATGAAAAAGAAAATTTACGGGCACGTGTGTGCCAAAACTTACAAGTAGCAAAAGGTCATTGAAGGTCATTTTTGAGAAAGTGGTATTTAACGTTAATGAAACAATAATTTAGCATGTTTCTTTCATGTAACTCAAGTAAAACGAAGTTCCAAAATCGTAATTATTATCTAATTTCATTGCTAATTTAACCTTATAATACTTTCCCTAATCTATAATTTTGGACATTTTCTGCAAAAAAATAACTTTTCCACTCGCACTCCTTTTCTTCGCGCTCGAGGACCTTCCTACCTCCCTCACTTGAAATATATCCCTGGAAGGAATCGCAATAAAAAAACATTTAATAACGGTTTGTGTTTCGTAAAGAAAATTAAGATAAATTAATGTTCAGTCAAGAATTATGGATTTCCTAATGATCTGTATCTTGAATAAAGCATACCTATATGTGTGCTAATTCTCTCCCTATATCATCATCATATTCAACCATTATCTATCCACTGCTGGATGAAGGTCTCTCCAAATGCTTTCCACACAAGTCTATCCTGGGCCATTCGTTTCCACGTCACCCCAACCTCTTTTCTTATTTCATCCACCCATCTAGTTTGAGGACGTTTTCTAGGTCTTCGGTGGTCTCTTGGAATCCAGTTCAGAATTTCTGTTGTCCATCGTTGATCAGTTCTTCTTGCAATATGCCCAGCCCATCGCCATTTCAGTCCTTTTACTTTAACAATGATGTCCTCTACTCTAGTTTGCTCTCTCACCCAAGTGATCGATCTCTCTAGTTATTCCAAGCATCGCCTCTCCATGCTCTTTGCGTTTCTTAACTTTCGTATTGGCTAACTGTTAGACTCCATGTCTCTGATCCATAAGAGAGGACTGGCAATACACACTGGTTGAAGACCTTTCTTTTTAGACACAAAGGCAATTTCCCCTTCAGGATAAAACTGTTTCTTCCAAATGCACTCCAGCCAAGTTTAATACGTCTGTTGAGTTCTTTCATAATGTTGCCATCCATTGAAATCAGCTGGCCAAGGTAAATATATGAATCAGCAATTTCTAGCTCAGTGTTGTCAACTTGTATTTTTGTTTCCTCTACAAAATTATTGAACATGATCTTAGTTTTTTGTAGGTTCATCTTGAGTCCAACTTCTTCACTTCTAGTTGAGAGCTCTTGTACCATGTCTTGGAGTTCTAATGGGTCCGTTGAAAAAATAACAATGTCATCAGCAAACCGCAGATGATTTAAATATTCACCATTTATTTTTATTCCCTTGTTATTCCAATTTATCAGCTGAAAAATCATCTGTAAAGCAGAAGTAAAAAGTTTTGGAGAAATGGTATCTCCCTGCCTCACCCCTTTGCCAAGTTTGATAGTTTTGGTATCTTTATGTAACCGAAATTTTGCACTTGCATTTTTATACACACGTTTCACCATGTCAATGTACACATCCTCAATGTCTGTTGATCTTAAAGAGTTGATGACTGCTGATGTTTTTATAGAGTCAAAGGCCTTCTCATAGTCAATAAATGCAACACACAATGGAAGTTCATATTCATGTGTTCTTTCAATTAATTCTCTTAATACTTGAATATGGTCCACTGTACTGAATCCACTTCGAAATCCAGCTTGTTCTCTTGGTTGAGCTGCATCTAATTTTTTCTGCAGGCGATGTGTTAGAACTTTTGTGAAGATTTTATAAATAGCAGGTAACAAGCTAATTGGTCGGTAATTTTTCAAATCCTCTTTATCACCTTTTTTATGCAAAAGAATTACTGTTGCAGAATCCCATTGGTTTGGTATGTTACCGCTGTTAAGACATTTGGTAAAGAATTTTGCAAGTATGTCTTCTACATATTCTCCAGCTTCTTTTAGGATATCTAATGTAATACCATCATCACCAGGGGCTCTTCCTTTCTTCATATTTTTTATTGCAAATGAAACTTCTTCTTTTAAGATTTTAGGAGCTGTTCCTTCGACTATTTCAATGTCTTCGTTTAATTCACTGTTACTTTCGTATAGATTTTTGTAGAATTCTTCAACTCTTCTAAGTATTTCTTCCCTATTTCTTGTTACGGTGCCATCCTCTCCTTTTAATGCAATGATGTGTTTCTTCCCAACAGATAAACTTCCTTTAACAACCCTAAGGCTCTTGTTATTTTCAATGGCTTTCCTTACTAGCTCACAGTTGAATTTTCTTATGTCTTCTTTCATGCTTTTGCGCAGAGTTTTACAAAGTTCTATGTACTCAATCCTGGAACTGGTATTTCGATTGTCCACCTTCATATCTCTTCGCCTTTTCATGAGCTGTTTCGTCTTCTCAGATAATTTGCTATTGTGCTTTTTACAGGTTACACCACCAATTTCCCCAGCAGTTTCAACTATTGTCTTAACAATGTTTTCATTTGCTTCTGAGATATCACTTTCATCAATAAGTCCTTCCAGTGCAGAAAAGCGATTTTTTAATTCCAACTTGAATGCCTCGGTATTTACTTTCAGTTTCATTAGATCCACCCTCTTACTTACTTGTTTCCTAATGAGCTTCTGTCGTTCTAATTTAGTATTTAAGTGCACTTTACATCTCACCATTCGATGATCACTTCCAGTATTAAATCTGTTCAGTACACTGCAATCTTCAATAATTGATTTCTTGTTTGCCAGGATATAGTCAATTTCACTAGTTCCCCCATTTGGGTGTTTCCATGTCCATTTTCTTTGCGGTTTCTTCTTAAAAAATGAATTCATGATGCTAAGGTTTTCAGCTTCTGCAAATTCGATGAGTTGATCGCCACGTTCATTCCTTTCCCCATATCCGTATTTACCAACCGATGTCTCTCCTTGTTCCTGTTGTCCAATTCTTGCATTGAAATCCCCCATGATGAGCTTGATATGTTGTTTCCCTTTGGTGTGTAACTCTTTGATTTCTTCATAAAATTCTTCAACCTCTTCGTCGGTATGGCTTGATGTTGGTGCATATACCTGTACTATTTGAAGTTGGTATCGCTGGGTTAGTTGAACAACAAGCCTCGCTGCTCGATCTGATGTACTTTCAACTTCCAGAAGACAGTCTTTAATTCTTTTGTTGATTAAGAAGCCAACACCACTTGTTCTTCCAGTTTCCGTTCCTCTATAGTAAAACAAATGTCCGCTTTTCAGTTCCACCAACTCTTCACCTTTTCTTCTAATTTCACTGAGTCCTACAATGTCCCATTTGATCTTGTCTAGTTCC
>QLNU02014802.1:117693844-117705640 GCA_006491805.2 Dysdera silvatica | reverse complement strand
CTGAAAACGTTTCGTTGATATGAAACGCTGTATATCATCTATCTTTCACCAAACAAACTTCATAGGTTTGTGAAAAACTGAGTAGTCCTATGAATCTGTACGCAATGCAGTGCGTTATACAACACGTATACAGGGTGCTCGAGGGGTTTCTTCATTGATGTAAAACTTCACGACAAAACCTCGAAGCAATTTATTGAAATGGTTTAATCTGAAAGAAAGTATAGCTGAAGTACAGTTGAGTGGTAGTTTTTTGCACTTTGATTATCCGAAATATCTGTCCAATTGTACGAACACAAATGCTTAATGTCCTTGAATATTAATTTTTTATAAAACAAATCAGTATTACAGTGAGTTAAATGGACAGAAACAAATGAATTTTTGTAAGGAAGAAGGTGGTAGCGAAGGGAAGAATTTCCTCTTAACGTGGGAATACTTAAGAGAAAAGGGAGGAATGTGTGGAAAGAGATGTTCTAATGTTTTTAAAATTCGTACAGCTCAAAAGAACACTTAATACGCATATGTTCACAAAAAATATGCATTTAGTACCTCGTTAAATGTTGCGATTGTTTTAAAATTGGTTCTACAGTTATTCGATCTTTCGATTACCCACACTACTTTTGCTTCCGATTAGGATACTCAGCGCTCATACTGTAATATTTTATTAGCTTACCGTCAACAAATCTCAACGTACGTTCTTTTAATCGAACGAAGAATGCCCAATCATTAACTAATCTCCTACTAACTTTGGTTCGGCAACGATGGTGGTTACAAGAGTTGTTCTTTTTGTCGAAATGCAATCATTATCGAATATCGTATTAGGCACATTATACATTTGTGTGAATGTTATAAAGCAAACACGCATTACAAAATAATACAAAATACGAGTATTTATAATTTACTTTGTGTAGTGCTCTGTTGATTTTACACCTAGTGTTATAAATATTTACGCTGATAAGATTCATTAACGTATGTTTTTTACCGCAAACCTCAGTTTAATTGACCCTTACGTTTTTATATTATGGTCTTTATAGTAATTCTTTATAGTAATTCTTGGATAAATCGTCCATATGTATAATGATAGATTAAATGATTAAAGAATTCAGACACACATATGTCTTTACTGCAATATGGAATGAATGATAATGTCGCCTGAAATTAAGTGTAATTACACAAATAATATAATTTGAAAATCACTTATATCAAGTCAAATATAAACATGAGATAAATGAAAAATACAGACCACCGAATCCTATCTCAGACCATTCGGTTACATATCGAATGCTCTACACATAGTACTGTGGTCACAGCTTAATTTCACTCTCATTAGATTTCTTTTATACAGTCACACATATACGCAAGTGGTAACATATACATAACACGAATATATTTATTACATTATAGAACGAGCGCCAATATTGGGTGATAATTATGAATGTAAATAGGCAATAATTAATTTAATTATTGAAGAATGAAAACGCACGTGGATATATTTATTGCTGCACGAACCTAGCTTTGAAGTCTAGGTCATTTATAGTTTTTTAGAATGAAGCTGAGAACTTCATTTCTTCATTATTGTCGAGGTCTTCTTACAACATACTCAGCCCATTGACATATTTAAGCTTTTTCAATTTTAAGAATGATGTCATCTCTCCTTATTTACTGTCTTCCTCTGAAGGAAAAAGAATATTAATCGGCGTTTGAGTTGTTTTAAATTTTTATGTTGATGTTTTTGTTTGATCTCCTATTTCAGGATTCGTGTTTCATTATTCCGTAGGCGAGGACTGGTATACAACCTAGATGAAGACAATAGATTTCTCTTGATATAAAGGGAATTTTCAATACAGTATAAAATTGCTTCTTCCTTACGCACGCCAACTAATTTGAATATAATAATATGTCCAATTAATGGTTTTCAACGGAAGAATAAAAAGCGCTTTTAAAGAGAAAGTGACGTTTAAACCGAGTGTGTGCAATTTGATGAAGCATTGGCCAGGACCCCTGGACGGACAGACGGACATATAGACAGAAGACTTCATGTAACAGCAGGCTGTACTTATCATGGCGGTTTGTTGATTTGTGTTTTACAGAGCAAAACAGATAAGGTCAAACTCATCCTGCCCTTATGGTTTTCTAAGGACTTTTAACCTTACTTAACTTAATCTGATGCCTAAGGAATAAAACCCTAGACTACGGTGAGTAGAAGAAACACGCACCTATTCCAATGCAGCACTAGAATCAAACCCGCAATAATGGCATATTAGACGACACTCCTACGGCACTGTATGGATTTCTTCATCAACCATTGTATTAAATTGCTTAGGGCGGCACGGTGGCGTCATCAAAATGTATTTTTATTTTATTGTGCAAAAAAGGGTTTGAATCCTGTTCGTATGGAGAATTCAGTTATAACGAGCACGGATATAACGAATTCTCACTATAACGAAAACGTTATTTTGATGATTTTGATTTAATAGATAATGTTCATATTTTAGTTTGATTTCAAGTACAATTCAGAGCAGTGAGAGGTTTCTACTCGTTGAAATATGTAGGGTCTAAAAACTGTAATACCGAAGCGCTGCTATAAAAAAGAAATTCACCCCATCTCCTGAATTTCGTTAAAACCGAGACCAACTGAACTTACATTTCTTCTTTTGCTAGTCTTTTTGGACCGTATTCCAGAATTCCATTCCTACCTATGGTGCCAAAGACTTGAAGACTGACAGTCCTAACGCAAAACATGCACTTATTGCAATTCCCTTGATTTATAAAACACAAAAATCGATTACTGCGCTGAAATATTCAAGTTATATATTTTTTGTCCATGTTAGAGAGAAATAGAATCCAAAAAATAATACTTTTTTCTCATGCAAAAATTTTCTACAGAAACTAAAGTCTGGAACGGATTTTCAACTGTTGTCAAACTGAAAAATTTGAGGGCTTTCTTCCTTTCAATTTTGAAGGACGCATTCGCTTTTTTGTTGCCATTTTCTGGTCGGGTCTTCAAATATAAAGATCGTAATCCTGCTTCATAAAAAAATCCTGATATAAATATCGAAGACACATTCGAATTATGTTTGTGCGAATCTACAGGCCCAGCTTAACGGAAATAATATAGATCCTATGAGATAATATTATGAACTTGATAACATAATCCATGTATAGATATTCAGTATACAATATACATATGTATGATACACACAATAGGCATATAAAATATAATATACATGCGCAATACACATAACCGTATATACAGAATATAATATACCATGTATGATTGTATAACTAACGATTCGTATTTTACATGTGTCTTACATTTATGTAAAGTAAGTGCATAATAAGTATTTTTATACAAAATAAGTGCATAAGTACTTTTACATAAAATGAGTGCATAATAAGTACTTTTATATAAAATAAGTGCTTATAAGTAGTTTTATATAAAATAATATGCGTATATACTGTATATGCGTTATATAAAATAAGTGGATAAGCATGTACCTTATTACTACGTACAGAAGTGATTGACATAAATGCCGTCACAATGTGGAAAATATTTTATTTACAAAAAACGGTTATTATATTATATAGTTAGACATACTCCCCGTCTAATTTTATGCACTTCCGCTATTGGACTGGCAATTTGCGGCTGGCTGTGACGAACCAAACATTGGGTGTGTTGGTGCACCATCTATGGACAATAGCCTGCAATTCGCAGTTACATTGCCGTCGCCCATTATTGAACTTGGACAACCAATGAACAGTTCGCCTTGATGGTACTCTGTCTCCACACACTGAAACCATACGACGATGGATATTGTCTCGTGAAACCTCCTCTTTCCACAAAAATCATGCTGTCCATCGCTGTCCGTGATAATCGTTTTCATCGTTGCTGTCTATGCTTGAACTGACGGCAACTGGAAGAATAACCACTTTCCTTAATCGTTCACGAACTGGTAGCGCCATTTGTGCATTCCACATAACGCAAGGTCCCTGATGTCTATTTCCTTGTGTTTCCCTGTCGAATGGAGTTTATTTACGATGTAATGCAACGTAACTGCGAATTGCAGGCTATTGTCCGTAAATGGTGCATCAACACACATCCAAAAATTGGTTCACTACAGCCATCTGGAAACTCTCAGTCAGATGGCAGAAATGCATAAACTTAGATGGGGAGCATGTCTAACCAATGTAATATTCATTTTTGCTGAATAAAATATTTTCCACCCTGTGATTGCATTTGTGTCAATCATTTCTACACGTAGTAATACGTTTATATAAAATAGTAATTACTTTTATATAAATAATTTTATATAAAGTAAAATGTTTCTTACTTTTAGATAAAAAATTGAGTCTAGTCAACATGTTAGAGAGAGAGAAAAGAAAAGATACCAATGTTATTTTCATATATTTGTAACCTGATAACATGATATGAAATTTTCAGTGATATTATATTCACTGTATTGTGGTAAAATTATTTCAATTCATGTTAATTAGATAGGGTGTCCACGAATACATGTTACGGCGTTTAAAAGGAAGTACTTGACGTCATTGTAAAAACAAAGCCATATATAGTTTTTCAACCTGTAACTGCATCACGGAGACGTACAAAACGGAAATTTCATGGCTTAACTGCCTTTCGTTTTGACCACAAAACATTAAAATGTATTATATTAGCGAAACATATGGACTTATTGTAAACGCACAGAGGCCGCTGGTTCCCAAATATATTTTGGGGCCCTTTTACACTTACCTTCATGTTTTGAAATTTTTAGAACAATGAAAATGTAGTGGATAAACTCCCAAATAGTGGTCTTTGCTGAGTCGGGGCTCTCTCCCCAGGCGACGTTGGCCCATTCGTTAAGACGCCACTGTCAACACATGATTAATAATAATGTTATTTAATTTATCTCTGGTTAAAAATCCACGTTTGCTTCAAATTTCAGGTTGCATAATATGCAATGATGACTGCACAACATTGAATTTAAACTGGAATCTACGACATAAAAGTTCCGCGCGTCTTTGTTATCTTCGAAATCAATTTTTATTTGAAAACTTAAAAAAGACATTGATATCAGGAAGGCGCCAACTACTAACTTTCATACTTATTCGCGAATACCCTGTATATACGAGAAATGAACAAAAAAATGGAAACGCTGTAATATCGGGTAGTGTTATCAGCAGTTGCGGCATAGCGTCTACTTCATGGAAACAAGAAAAACATTTGTAAAGTAAATGTACTTCTAGCGTTCCTAAGGACATAGTATATATATAATAAAGAAATACGCTGACTTTCTACAGATCATTGATGTTAGAATAGAATCAAGAGGCAATCTCGTTTATTTTAAACGAGATATGTGCTTTTATATTTTTTACATTTAAAATGTGTTAAACTGTAAATTACAACGTGCCACGAAGGAGCGTCTGCCCATGCTGGTTCTACAAAAACTAAAGATAGGCTACCATGGTATTTCTTTTGGCCAGGGTGCTACAAAGAATTGGAAGATTTTATACGTACATGTCATAAATGCCAGAGACTGGGCAAGACAAATGAAAAAAAGGAAGTCCCATTAAAACTGGTTCCTACGATCACCGAAATATTTTCTAAATTGAATATTGACGCCTGCGAACCATTGCCGACAACTCTCAGTGGAAAACGATATCTTATTACGGCGATATGTTTGTCATCAAAATATCCGGACGCTGTTGCAGTTTAATGATATAAGTTCCGTTTCCGTAACGGATTCGCTTCTAAATGTATTCAGCAGAATGGTATTCCACCGAGAAATACAATGTGATCAAGGCACCTCATTCATGAATGTTCTTACCACAGAATTTTTCGAAATGCTTAGAATCAAAGTTACACATAGTTCTGTATATCATCCGCAATCTAATCCTGTTGCACGATTTCATCGAACTATTAAACGGTTGTTGAGAACTTAATGCTTGGAAGCCGGAGCAGACTGGGAGGGACACTTTCCATTCGTTTTGTTTTGCGTTACAAACCGTGAAACGTGAGACCACGAGGTACGCACCTGCCGAACTGGTGCACGGGAAAATTTTAAGGGTAGCTTAACATCTCAAATGTAGACAAAAAATATAGCACAACAGAAAAGGAATGTGCTAGCATTATTTTTGCCCTCAAAAGACTCTATTACTACCTTGATGGACAAAAGTTTACAATAGTAAAGGACTACAACCACCTAGTGTGGCTGAAACATAATCAAGTTCTAACCAAAGGCTGATGCGATGGGCATTAGCACTTCAACCACGTAATTTCGAAGTCATTCATAGATCGGGAAAGTTTAACCAAAATGTTGATTCTTTAAGTTGGTCGTTAATGATGATAATGGAAAAATAATAACCAATGGATTTCGAGTTTTTATGTGTCAAAATCAATTGAATTATTGTATTGTTATAAAAATTATTAGTTATATCACGATACGTATTATTTGTATTATCTTGTTAATTCCTTTTGTGTGCGACTATACTAGTTAGATATTTTAAAATTTTGAATCACTGGCCTCAGTGTAATGTCTTGATATCTCTTGATAAAATATTCCATAATGTATACTCAAATATGAAACTATGAAGGTCATTACTATTCTCGTGTTTCGCTAAGAAAAGTCCACCGGAAGAAAGGAGGAGCTGTTACATCGCCGATTTCGGTGTATGGAACTGAAGTTAACATCTAGTACATTGTTATTATAAACTCCAAAATACGTGATAAATTCAATCTTTATAACTTTTTTTTATTATTTACCGGCTATTGATATTTTGTGTCTCGCGCTTCAAAAAGTTGAACGTGAATGGAAAACTATAAAAGAAAAGTTAATTTAGTTCATCTGGAGTAGTTAGTTTGGTTTATTAATGAAAATTCTCTTGGTTGTTGAATGTTGGGATTGTCAGAAGTGTGAATTTGTGTTATGAGTTGCAGCTAACCCCTCAATGGCTCAGGCATTGTTGCGCTCACAAATATCGAGGGAGAACGAGTAAATAATGTCTAACCCAGTAATAATTTTGTAAAATTGGAAATAAATTTTGTTTGAATTTGTAAGCTGTGACATCGTTTCGGTGCTTTGACCACCACGCTACCCGAAGGCTGTCAAGAGGAGAAGTCCATTACTTTACAACGTGTGCACACGTGCCATGAAGGCTCCGCCAGCAAAATGGCCTAAAAAATTTCTTCATCTATGTATTTGAATTAATTTATCTTTCGGCGAATTATTGAATCAACCTAAGCATTTTAAACATTAATAAATATTATTTTAACTGGACAAATTATTATATTTCTGCAAGTTTAAATTTATAGCTATCGTTTAAATGAGTGACACTCGTTTAAATAAATGCATGTCTATCTTTTTAATTAATATTAATTAAAAACACACTTTTAATTACGTTATCTGTATGGATTATTATTTTAGTAAACTTTAAATTGGTTTCTTGCACACACGAAAATGTATAGTATTTTTATTGGTTAATCTTTTATAAATATCCATTTGTTTTGCAGAGGTTGGACCTATAAACCTCTAGCGTAGTGTTCCTCAAACTTCAGTAACTCACGGACCACTTTAAGCATTCCCTTGTTTATCGCGGAGCACCGCGGGGTGGGAATTCTCCCCCACATTATAAAATATATAGCCTGAAATTTAGGTTGGCAAATATGATTAATAATATTAAGCCATAATTAGCCATGTAATCGCCCTCTTCTCCCAAGGAAAGATATAACCATTAGTGTATGCAGGGGGGTGTTGATGGGGGTTGTAACCCCCATTGCAATGAAATTTTGTATATTTAACATAGGAACATGGTAATTTTGGCTCTGCAACCCCCATTGAATCTATAACTCTTCTTACGAATTTTCTGCTTACGATTATGAATACAGTCAAAGTAACTTTCGGTTTATGCGATTTAATGGCAGATTTATATATGTATATGAGTTCTTGGGGAATAGAGATTTATTCATCCCATAAAATATAATTTGTATTTAATTTTATCCCCTTTCATGGTAAATTTTAAGCTTTTTCTGTTTTTGCTTACTTTAAAACACCACTAGCTTTCTGTAAAAAATTTCCGATCATGTTCTTAAAATATGGGTTGGTTGCCAAACCCACCTGAAACAAAATAATTTTTAGAGTAATGCTATTTGATAAAGAGAATGAGTTACGATGCTATTTTGTATATTTTTATTAAAATTGGCAACATTAATTTAATTAAATAACAATATGTAGTGTAGACAGCATAGGTGTATTCCGAGATTCAAACCTTTCACGAAATGCCGAAAGATAAGTTTTATAACAAGTAATATTTATGAGAAATTCCTTAAATCTCACCCGAACCTAAATTCTAGCTACGCCTGCAATACCTAATTCATATTTTTCTGAAATTTGGTGATGACCCTGAGGACCACTTTATAAGCCACCGCGGACCACCAGTGTTCCACGAACCACACTTTGAGAAACACTGATCTAGTGTTTCAAACACGTAAGGATATTTCATATTAATATACAGGAAAATTATCGTTTATGGCCATCAGCACGTAACTAACTATCGACGTCATATGACGGTGTCGGGGATGAAATTATTGTTCGTTAATGGTAATTTAGAAACTTAGTCCCGTCTAATAAATTTACACATGCTGCAGCCGAACCATTTGAAACCGTCAATAGAAATGCATTATTCAGATGAATTCGTTGATACATTGTTTATGATGCAATAGCATTCCAATCTGGAAAATCCTTTACGAAATCAATTTGAATACTTCACCATGCCAGCAGTTAGTCAACATACATTTCCCTTTATAATTTATACTATTACAGAAATTATACGCTTGCACATACATACATATCTCATACATACATATCACATACATACATATCTCATACATACATGCACGCACGCACATCCATCCATCTATTCGATGTAAGTTTTTCATTAGTTCTATACTATCAGCGAAAGGGTAAACCCAAATTGGCGACTTTGCATGCTGTCTTCACCGTGTTACAAACAACAAAAGTAAAATTTACAGTATTCTTACGCTCGGTGATAAACAGTTTGTTAGAATTGGCGGCCTAACGCTATTTCTTACATCTCTCCCCAATTAATAAATATAAAAAACCTCAGTTTTTAAATATTACACACTAGAGAACATTTAGACACCGTCCCATTTGCCTATGCTAACTGCGGGGGAGCGGAGATCGCGGGGATTTGACCTCCATCGCTTAGTTTTTAACGTGCGTTTTGTTTTAACATGGTTAGGATTCAGGATTGTGGGTTAAAAGTAACCTCACTCCGCCACTCTAACTTCCTGGTAATGCTTATGCACCGTCTTATAGATTTTTAATTCAGTGACCTTTTGCCCCAATACAGTGTTGATAATTGTTATTATCTGATTGATGATGTTACAACTAATCAATGGTTCCGAAGTGCACCTATTTTTAGAATAAATTTTTATAAATTTTAGATTTCGAGAATATAGCCAGCATTTTCCAAAACTACAAAATACAGTCGCCAAACGGAAAAGGCCGTAAATTGGAAAAACGTTATTGAACTAATTACTGTATTATAAAAAGTCTATTGCGGAATAAATTTTCCTAACAAAGCGATTATCTGTTCCCAATTTGCATTCCAGATAGTAATATGCAAATTACACTTTTACGCATTTGAAACTAAATAGGCAATAATATTAGGTTTTCTTAAACATAATTAATAAATAGAAATGTTACAATAAAGATGTTAAAATTTCGCAGCAATCAAATCGGCTAAAATATTCTTCGCGCATTATTATACATAATCACTGCATTAACTTAATTTGAGGTAGTTTAGATCAAATTTAATTTTGTTACAAATTGAACAAGGAATTTTCAGACAATAGTTAATAATCTTAGGAAATTGATATAGTTCGCTTTAAAATTACCTATTTTATTTACCGAATATTCTTCAAAATACTAAGGATCGCAAATCAGCACTATTGAACAGGATATGTGGTGTAATTATCTCTGGTAATTGGTTTAAAGTCACCGCTTTAATTACTCCCAAGTTACCTTAGATTCTACTGAATCAGCAAGACGCGTTTTCGGAAACTAAATAATGGGGAAAACCACCAACGATAAGGTGTTCGGAAAAAAGTTATTTTCAAAGTGATTAATGGCCAGCACAAAGAATTCAACGATGGAATGTCTGGCATTTTGGTTAGAGAAAATTATCTTTTCCGTTATCGCTTAAAAAAGTATCGAACAAAGTTAAGTAATTTTCTGAAGTTCACTTCCAATTTTTTATATTTTTTTGCATGTGTGATAATTGTTATATTCATTATTCTTCTAGAGTCCGCTCTATCTGGTCGATATATTTAGCTATCATAAAATGACATAATTAGTCAGCTGCATGTAGAGTAGAAGGCCCTGAGGATCACTTTATAAGCCGCGCGGACCACACTTTGAGAAACACTGATCTAGTGTTTCAAACACGTAAGGATATTTCATATTAATATACAGGAAAATTACCCTTCATAACCATCAACACGAAACTAACTATCGACATCATATGATGGTGTCGGCGATGAAATTATTGCTCGTTAATGGTAATTTAGAAACTTAGTCCCGTCTAATAAATTTACACATGCTGCAGCCGAACCATTTGAAACCGTCAATAGAAATGCATTATTCAGATGAATTCGTTGATACATTGTTTATGATGCAATAGCATTCCAATCTGGAAAATCCTTTACGAAATCAATTTGAATACTTCACCATGCCAGCAGTTAGTCAACATACATTTCCCTTTATAATTTATACTATTACAGAAATTATACGCTTGCACATACATACATATCTCATACATACATATCACATACATACATATCTCATACATACATGCACGCACGCACATCCATCCATCTATTCGATGTAAGTTTTTCATTGGTTCTATACTATCAGCAAAAGAGTAAGCCCAATTTGGCGACTTTACAAGTTATCTTCACCGTGTTATGAACAACGAAAATAAAATTTACAATATTCTTACGCGCGAGAATGATCAGTTTATTAGAATTGGCGGCATATCGCTATTTTTTAAATCTCTCCTTAATTAATAAATATAAAAAACCTCAGTTTTTAAAAATTATGCACTAGAGAACATTTAGACATCGTCCCATTTGCCTATCCCAACGGTGAGAGGGTGGGGGGTCGCGAGGATTTGACCTCCATCGCCTAGATTTTAACGTGCATTTTTTTTAACATGGTTAGGATTCAGGATTGTGGGTTAAAAGTAACCTCACTCCGCCACTCTAACTTCCTGGTAATGCTTATGCACCGTCCTGTAAATTTTTAATTCAGTGACCTTTTTCCCTAATACAGTGTTTATAATTGTTATTATCTGATTGATGATATTACAACTAATCGATGGTTCCGAAGTGCACCTATTTTTTTTTCTTTTGTGGGTAGAGGGCAGGAAAGCTAGGTTCGAATCATCTTTCGAAAAATTATTACAAAGTTGTAAATCAAGTTCGTGAGCACTTTTTGTACAACCTAGCAGTAGTAGTATTTTTATCTTTTTGTGTTTAAAAACTGCTTTGTTTGGGGTATGGTAAAGGCTTCAGCTAATGTCCGGCCCTGAACATTTGGTAGTTGTAACATAAAAACTATTTGTAATAGCACCGGGAGCAGGGGTTAGTCATAACCCCATTGACCTTTTGTTTTCCTGTATACAATTAAATTTTGATTGCCGAAACTCTCCCCACCTCTTAGTACACCCATAACCCCTTATAAAATGTTTGCGTACGTTACCGAAACATTGTATTTTCTTTCA
>QLNU02014802.1:117679218-117693744 GCA_006491805.2 Dysdera silvatica | reverse complement strand
TTTTTGTTCAATTCTTGTACATACAGGCTTTTCGGGAATAAGTATGAAAGTGAGTAGTTAACACGATATTGATATCAATGTTTTTTACAGTCTTTCAAATTAAAATTGATTCCGAAGATAACAAATACGTGCGGAAGATTTATGGTTTAGCCTCTAGTTTAAATTAAATATTTGTCCTTCATCATTTCGTGTTATGGTACCTGTAAAGTGCAACGAACATGGATTTTTAAACAAATGTAGGCCTAAATTAAATAACATTATTTTTAGTCATATATTGCCAGTGGTGTCTTAATGTATGAGCCTAGGGGTTTGGAGACAGGACCCCGACTCAACAGAGACCTCGAATTGGCAGTTTATCTGCTATATTTTTCTTATTGCAAAATTTTCTGAGTAAAATGTTTAATGTACAAGGGCCCCAAAACATATTAGGGTACCCGCGGTCTCAGTGTGTTTAAACAGGTCCATGTTTGTCGGTGATATAATATATTTTAATAAAATAAAATATATTATATCACCTATATTATTTTGGCTATCACAATATATTATTTTGGCTACAAAAATATAATATATTTTTGTAGCCAAAAAGAAATGAAGTTAAGCCATGAAATTTTCGTTTTTGTACTTCTACTTATTGCTGTTAGAGGTTGAAAATTTATGAACGGCTTTGACATTAATATGGCATCACCTACTTCCATTAAAAGTCGTAATATATATTCCTGGACACCACGTCTAATTACTGATATATTTTTTTCACAATACAGTGAGTGAAATGTTATAGAAATTTAAATTATATTTTCTTGTTACGAATGCGTGAATATAAATATTTTTTTTCTCTCTCTAACACGCTAATTAGACTACATTTTTTATCCGAGTATAAAAATAAGGCACATACAAAATAGGAACCGTTATATATACATAGTATATTATATACTGTATATACATTATTGTTTATTGTGCATGCATAAATTCTATGCCTACTGTGTGTGTATCATATATATGTGCAATATATACTGAATAGTTATACATGGTTTTTGCCATCACGTTCATAATATTATGGCATGTATTATTTCCATTAAACTGTGTATATATATAGTCGCATAAATATAAGCCAAATATATCCTTGTTATCTATATCATAACATTTTATGAAGCGGAATTACGATCTCAATATTTGATGACCCGGTCAGAAAATCGCAATAAAGAAGCGAATGTTTGAAAGAGAAAAACTCTCAAATTTTTCAATTCTGCAATAGAAGCAAACCCGTCCAAAATGTAAGTTTTTGTAGAAAATTTTGTATAAAATAAAAATATTATTTTATTGGATCCTATTTCCTTCTAACATGAACAGAAAATATGTAAGTTAAAAGTTTCAACGCCGTAATCGATTTTTATGCTTTATAAACCAAGGATAACTAAAGTAAGAGCAAGCTACGCTAGGACTGGCGGATTTAAGACTTTTGGCACCACAGATACGAACAAAATTCTGGAATGCAGGTCAAAAGGCTCTCTAAAGAAATGAAGTCCCGTCGGATTAAGGTGTAATAAACTTCAGGAGACCGGAAGATTTTCTTTGTTGCAGCAGCCATTCGCTATTACAGTTGTTAAGTCATACATATTATAACAAGTAGAAACTTCTCACTGGTCTGAATTATAAATAAAAACAAACTAAAATATGAATATTATATAATAAATCAAAATAACTCAAATCACATTTTGGTTAAAGTTGAGAACTTGTTATATCTGTGCTCGTTATAACTGAATTCTCGACACGAACGGGTTCAAACACTTTTTTGCACCGTAAAAAAAAACTACATTTCGCTGATGCACCGTGTCGCACTAAGCAATTTAATGTTACGTTCGAAAAAGGAGAAATTCATACGGTGATGTAGGAGTGTCGTCAGTCATGCCGTTATTGCGTGTTCGATTCCAGTGGTTTTCTGGAACGGATGCCAATTTCTTCTGAACAAAGTAGTCTAGGGTTTATTCCCTAGGACACAAACGTTAGAATTCTTTGGAAAATAGTAAGGTCCAGATCAGTGTGACCTTATCTGTTCTTGCTCTATAAAACACAAACCAATAACCCGCCCTGATGGATATAGCCTGCTGTTACACGAAGCCTCTCCGTCTGTCCCATACTAACTGGATACGAATTAGTATGGAGATCAATTGCAGGGACTTCCATCAAGCAGGGGATAGATAATAGTTGAATATGATGATGATGGTGATATGAAATACTCCTACAGTATTCTATAAAGAATTTTTAACAAAGTGATGTCCGCGCACACACAAATACACACAGATACAGAACACGCAGCTTCCAGGGATTGCCACAAGCATGCTGATATACTTTTATCCTCCAACTTTTCTCCAAATATTTCACACATCAAGTATTTCTGTAGCATCTGGAGCAGAGTACTTTAAATATCAGTGCACGAAATTGTCACAATATAGCATAAGGGATATGTATGATTCTGTATCTAACTGATGCATCCGATGTATTTAAAAGAGCAAGGGCTAACTATATATATATGACACTGAAGGGAATTATAATTGTGCCGTTATTCTGAAATTTTTTCCCTTTTTTGACATTATATCCACTTATTTTTTCACCGTCACAATTATAATCACACCTTAATTACTTAATTACAAATAATTAGCTTAATACATACCGGAATAGCGTACACTTGACTGAAACAATGAATAAAACAATGTGTAAGATAATGATGGTAAAATACTTTTATTCGAATTTTCCATTCATCTGAAGTGTCACTGAAACTTTTCACTAACCGCTCGATGAATAAATTCAGTAAATTCCTGGATCAAACGAGCAACCGATAGCTGCGATTGTCTTCATTTGATATGAAGCTATTGATTCCTTTCATTTTAGAGATAGCCAATATTAAGAGATTTTCCTAATGGGGAATTTCTCCAGTGATGCGAGTTATAGAGGAAATTGCCAAATTGCTTTGTGACGTCTTTTATTTTGCGTTGTGTAAAACTGATTGCTGGATTGCTTCTGTATCTACACCTATCAGGGCTAAAAACCAGTTTTAAACCAATTAAGACCAGGCTGAAAACCAGTTAAAACCAGAAAATTTATATCCAGTGAAAAGGGCCTTTAACCTCAGTTGAAGGTTAAAGGCCCTTTTCACTGGATACAAATGCGCCTTTTATACTAAATGATAAATCACATTATCTTTTTAAGTTAATTGACTCCCCCACACCAACTTATGACTTTTGAATTGCTATGTTTCTGTATTAAGGTAGCTAAGGGAAGCATACCTCAGTCCTATTTGAATATTGATAGATGAAATTCACCAGATCCAGAAGTTTATGCGTCGTGTTCACATAAAATTCATTCCGCCCCCTCCTCCTCTATTCCTGCAGGATAGTAAGGTCTGTATGAAACGAGTTTATAAAAGAGATTTGGATAATATCCTACATCAAACGTTATACTACAAAACGTTGTCATTAACATGTAATGAACTTACTTAGCGTACGTGTGTCTGCTATTAAGTGCTTCTGTGTGTGCACTTAACACTTTACGTAAAGGAAGTCTATTAATAGGCTATATATACAGGGTGTCCCAGAAGGTCGTTTCCAAATTTCTAGGGGTTGTAGAGGACAAATGAAACGTATCGGCCAATGGAACCTATGTCCGAAACGGAACCGGTTTCGCAAGAAAGTGAATTTAATGTATACGCCCACCTCGCGGCTGCGTAACCAATTACATCAATTAAAATATTTTTTCCACACAGAATTTAAGTGATTCACCTAATAATACAGCAGAGACAAAAACATCCGGAATTCTATTTCTGATCCGGATCTGCGTACCACATAGTGAGAAATAATCATAAAACTGCCTTTTTTAGCACACTAGAAAAGAGTTGTGAACTGCCAAGTACATGCAGCAGGTAGAGGACATGAAAATAAACAATTTTTGTTTAGTCACTTTTTCCTAAAATTAGTCGTTTGGCCGCTACTGTGAATTTAGTGTTCGCATCCAGCGCATTCAAGGTTACCGCATATGGCAAAATGCGCCATTTAAAGAATTTCCAAAATTATTTAACGCTAACGGACGGCGGCCTTTCTCTGCTCGGCGACTTGGTATTGCCCCTAAGTGCTACTTCCCCTGTACACACATATGCACGCAGGAGAAGTTTCGCCCCTAGACGATACTTGTCCTACATTCATATCTGTATAGAGGGAAAGTAGCACGTAGGGGCTCGAAAAATCTGCTGCTGGCCCGATGGAAGACTACATGAGTAATATTCCATTGCAGTAAAACATCCCCCCCCTCACCTAACGCCGATCCTGACTGAAATATGTATTATGAATTATACATAGATTGTAATTAATTTATGTCAGTTTATATGTATTTCAATAATATTAAATAACTTCGACATTTTTATCGACACAGCTGAGATTTCTTTAGCATTGTCAATATTGTTTGACCCCAGTTCGGTCTAATACAGTATGAGATATTCACTTATCAGTAATTACAACACTTCAACATTTACAAACTTTACTTTCTGATCTGTCAGACCATGACAAACAAGTTTTACATAGGAAGTTGTGTCCGGAAAGGCGACCGTTAGAGGGCGATGTTCGCAGGCGTACTGGAGACGGGGAAGCGGGATCATTTCAGGTGAGGGCGTTGCAGGAGAAGGATGCATCGGTTCAGTAACAGTGAATTGGCAGATATGCATTACGTTTATGGCGCCGTGGATGGAAATGGACGTGCCGCCGTACGCATGTACCAAAAGCGCTTCCCAAACAGACGTCTGCCAAGTCGTTCATTGTTTGGACAATTGCACCGCAGATTATATGAGGCAGATGCTTTCCATGTATCCTCTCTCGTCAGCCATCAACGTACTACACGCTCACCTTTCATAGAAGAAGCTGTGTTACGGGAAATTGAGAGGAACCCGCAAATAAGTATAAGAGCAATCGAACACGACCTTGGTGTGTCTCGCTCCAGCGTTATGCGTACATTGCACGAGGACAACCTACACCCGTACCACATTCAAAGAGTACAGGCACTGGGCGCAGTCGATTATCCCCAACGTGTTGCATTCGCACGTTGGTATTTGGATACAAGTCTCTCACAACGGGCATTTCCATCGTCGATTCTATTTACTGATGAAGCGACTTTTTCACGAGACGGTATCCTCAACCTGCCTAACATGCATATGTGGGTGCACGACAACTCAAGAAGTGAATGTGCCCATGCAAGCCAACAGCGCTTTAGTACAAATGTGTGGGCTGGTATTATCGTTGACTTTTTAATTGGTCCTTGCGTACTACCTAAAAACGTGAGTGGTTATATTTATAAGATTTTTTTATAAGAGGTGTTGCCGAATTTGTTGGCTGAAGTTCCAGCAGCTTCACGTCGACACATCTGGTTTCAGAATGATGGCGCCCCCCCCCTTTCCATTTCAGCACGAACGTGCCGGCCTACCTTGATTGGATCTATCCTCATCACTAGATTAGCAAAGGCGGACCAGTGGCATGACCACCACGATCCCCCGACCTCACACCCCTGCATTTCTTCCCGTGGGGATACATGAAGTCTCTGGTACACAACACACCTGTAACATCCGACTTCGACCTTGTCGCCAGGATCGTGGAAGCAGCGGCACGTGTCCGTGAAAAACTTGGCCAATTTCAATGCGTACGAGACTCCATGCGGCGACGTTGTCAAGCCTGCATTGTGGAAAATGGAAGGAATTTTGAACATCTTCTATGATGTAACTATGACTTTTTCCTTCATAACGCAGCCTTAAGTTTGTTAATAAAGTCATGTTAACACCGCTTTCGACTTCCTTTCTTTGTGTGTTGGTCACGTTGCTGTAGCACCGCACGGTTTCATTTCCAAACACAACTTCCTATGTTAAACTTGTTCGCAATGGTCTGATAGATCAGAACGTAGAATTTTTAAGTGTTGAAGTGTTGTAATTACTGATAAGTAAATGTCTAATACTGCATTGGTCCGAACTGGGGTCAAACAATATTGACAAGGTCAAAGAAATCTCAGATGTCGATAAAAATGTCGAAGTTATTTAATGTTATTGAAATGCACATAAACTGACATAAATTAATTACAATCTATGTATAATTCATAATACATATTTTAGTCAGGGCCGGCGTTAGGTGAGGGGGGTATGGTTTACTGCAATGGAATATTATTTATGTAGTGTTCCATCGGGCCAGCAACAGATTTTTCGAGCCCCTACGTGCTACTTTCCCTCTATATAGATATGCATGTAGGTCAAGTATCATCTAGGGGCGTTACTTCTCCTGCGTGCATATGTGTGTACAGGAGAAGTAGCACTTAGGGGGGCAATACCAAGTCGCCAAACAGAGACAGGCCGCCGTCCGTTGGCGTTAAATAATTTTGGAAATTCTTTAAATGGCGCATTTTGCCATATGTGGTAACCTTGAATGCGCTGGATGCGAACACTAAATTCACTGTAGCAGCCAAACGACTAATTATAGAAAAAAGTAACTAAACAAAAATTGTTTATTTTCATGTCCTCTACCTGCTGCATACACTTAGCAGTTCACAATTCATTTCCAGTGTGCTAAAAAAGGCACTTTTATGCTTATTGCTGACTATGTGGTACACAGATCCGGATCAGAAAAGGGAATTCCGGATTTTTTGTCTCTGCTGTGTTATTAGGTGAATCACTTAAATTCTGTATGAAAAAAATATTTTAATTGATGTAATTGGTTACGCAGCCGAGAGGTGGACGTATACACTAAATTCACTCTATTGAGAAACCGGTTCCGTTTCGGACATGGGTTCCATTGGCTGATATCTTTCATTTGGTGTCCTCTACAACACCTAGAAGTTTGGAAACGACCTTCTGAGACACCCTGTATATATATAGTTACAAGCAGAAGGTAAAGTATTGGTATAAGTATAGTAATTGAAAATAAACACGTTTTTAATTCATTTACAATAACAAAAGCGAACATATAAGTGGAAGAAATTATGAAAATATTTCGTGGAATGGTATTTTATTTACAAAGGAAATTCATACAGTATTACAAAGTATTTTCTGATTCAAATTTCGTTTTGAATAGACAACGTATAAGTTGTGTAAGATTTAAGGAGTAATATGCGTAAATTTGTAAAATATGTAATATGGTTTAGCGCACATAAGTAGTTGTAAAATTTTGCATCTGTAAATCAAAAGCTATTTGGCACAGATAATTTATACATTTGACATTAAGTATGCATTTTAATAATAAAAATACATTCTTTTCTAAATTGACACGTTTTGGAAAAATTATTTATATATTAAAAGAAGAAACATTCAATGTTTTGTTCTTCCTTAATTAAAATTTACATGAGGGCATTTCTTTCCTTTACTAAGAAAGATGGAATCATCCTAAAATTAAATTCATCTTTTTCACGTATCATAGTCTCCTTTTCTGAATAAAATTTTAAATTTTATGAAAAAATTACGAAGATAAAATATGCGTAGATTCAGAATGTATGTCATCTATGGAAAAATACATATTTATAAAAGGTGCTAGAAAATGTGTAATTTTAAATCGTAATCCATATATAAATATTATAACAAATAATATGCTGTTTTGAATAAATATTAGACAATAAAAAGTAATGACTTGTGTTTAAACGGTGTATTATGAGAAAAATTAATTAGCGAAAATAAACTATTGTTTTTTGAATAACAGAAAACTGTTTTTCGCAGAATGATGTAAAAGACATTAAATATATTTTGAAAATATTAGTTGGAACCTCTCCATAAATATGCCTTCTGTAATCAAAATGTCTTCAACAGCAAATACATAAAGCAAACTATTAAAGTTGAAACTGTTGAACTGAATAGAAGGTAATTTTATTATTCTATTATTTATTGTTAAGCCAAAATCATGTTGTTTTTACAATAATTTCCAAATCAAACGCTAGAAATTGCCCTTACATCAGATTTTCATGATTTGAGACGTAGAATTAAAGGGGTGATTTACGAATTTTTCGCTCAAAGGTATCGTATTTTAACGTACAGGCCAAAATATATTTTTATATTTATTAAAATATGAGTAAAATTAAGCAAATACTGCAATGGTTTATTCTTTAAACTACAGAAGTACAGAATGGGGAAGATAGCATATATATTAATGGAAATAAAATGATGTATTAAATACCGTACCAATTTCTACACAGCTTTCCTTTCAGTGATTGCAGTATTATACAATAATTTCCAATATATATTCTGCTATTGTATGTTTTAAATAATAAAATACATCCATTAAATCAACATCAGAAATTTCGTTATCAAAATTAAATATTAGAAAAAAAAGGTAATTAAACGACGGATGAAATATGTCGTAAATGGGTCTTTTGTCACTTAATGTGTGGTCTTGTTGCTTATAATTCTGAACATTATATAAAGGATGAAATTATCTATTTTTTTCTAAAAGGTTCAATTACATTATTCAGTATTTAACTTGACGATTGCCATAGACAGAATATCCTTTCAGTATGTTATATATAAGTGGTTGTGAATCAGTGGTCGAAATATATACTTTGCTGGTTTCTATTTGAAACCCATGCGACTGCTGGTAATAGTTTAAGAATTAGTGATTTTTTAGAAGAAAAAAATAATTGTATCTCCATTTAAAGCATTATATATTAGCAGTATATTTATTTTTAATATGTGGCTTTGTGGCAAGCCGACGTCACTCCAAACCAAATTATAATTAATTTATATAATAAATTTAACTGCCTGGCAATTAAATATGAATGATATATGAATAAATATGATAGATATTGTGCGTTTTGATTTCTGTTTTGAATTCTGTAGAGAATTGAGGTTATAATATTTAATATTTAATTTCTAGTTACAACAGAAATTGATGTACAGCGTTTCTAGTAAGTGGTGTGGCAATTTCATAGAACATTAAAATCTGATTTGTGCATGACTTTTCTTACAAATTACTCGGACAAATGCTGTTCTGAACTTTTACTATAATGAGAGAGAATAGTAATTTTTTGTATTTAATTATGTTAATAAATATACTTTATATCTTATTTCTATTAAAATTGGCAGATTTATTCATTGAAGCTATTGGGAATTTGGTTTAAATTGTTTGTAATACGAACAGTCAGTGAAATTAATGCATTTTATATTATAGCTGTGTTTGGTACTATTATTTAAAATATAATGCTCCAATCTCGTGCAGAATTATTTTGATTTATTTGCCTCTATTATTACGTAATTTGATTTGTAAATATTTAGAATATTACGGAGATTTATGAAGCATATTTAAATCGAATCAAATTATTAAGATATAGGATGGATATACTTCTGAAGCGAAATCTTCTGCTGAATTTGGAATAATTTAAAACAAACCGTATCTTGTGTCCCATCGGTTTTTTCAAATTGAATGAAATTTTGTATATTACATGATTACGTTTAATGTCATTTAAACGAGTTCTCGGGTATTGTCGCTTTCGCAAACATGCGTTTTAATGAAATATAGAGATTTCTATTGTTGACAATTACGAATGAAAAATGTTTTTGTTAAAAGCATACACTCTCTAAACTAGTGAGAAGTGGGTAGATGAGTATGGCTTTGTATGATGATAGTGAATCAATCAATGAAGGTACACAATTAATGTAAACATAATGATATGAAAATTATTACACATAAAATAATAATAATAATAATATATAACAAATAGTTAAAATGGCAATGCTAGTGAAAGATTTGAGTGTGTTTTTATATTTCTGGCATATTTTCATGAACACAGGCCCAACAAAATTCTAAATTTATTAAAGGGGGCCTATGGTGGAGATTCTGATTTATCAACTGTGACGAAGCCAATGTATAGCAATTTGTTGTAATAAATGTGTTAGCATTAAAATTTTGTATATTATTGCAACATTTATATATTAGTCTTAGAACACATACGTTTTCATACGTAAGCAAAGCATGAAGAGCATTTATTTAGATATTTATATTTCTAATGGGAAATCATAGCCTTATAGAAACTTGAGGACTTATAATATGGCTTAACGGTATTGACATGTTCAAACCAAGAATACACTTTGCTATTCGTTTGACTATATAATAAGGGTGTAACTTCAGAAAATTTCTCCACTGTTGAATCTAAATAAGGTTTGATAGAAATTCCTTTATATTATTGGTAAAAAGCATGAAAACAACGCATGCAGATTGTATTTATTAGATATGTGGGTTTTTATTTAAAACTTCAATACGCGATATAAATTTTTAGTAAGACTACAGCCGTCAGAATATGGAGTTTAATAATAGATCCTGTTATTAAATTTTCACTTTATAACAAATAACTTTAAACATTTATTGACAAAAAAAGAGATAAATCCGGTTGAGTTAATATTATGTTTTTTATGATGCCAGTATATTAATTAGATCGAATCCATTTGCCTATTTCTAAAAGTATTGTATTTAGATTTGTATACGATAGGATTTGATTATGTTATACCTGTAGGATTGAATAAAATGTAGTATTTTACACTGGTAGTTAAAATAATTTTTGAATAAATAACCGATTTACTATGATAATTATCGATCTCGAAGTCCATGATAACTAACGAACGATGATTTACCATGGATACCCAGAAAAGTATAAAATGTAGCTATCGAATGCGATTTTATTTGGCAATTTCTAATGAAATGCATACAGAAAGAAAAATATGATTATGTATTTGTGGATAAAAAAATTAGCAAGCATTTGTTTCGTCTAATGTTCAGTAATTCTGCAGTAGGTACGGGGCATGTCGCAAATTTGAAATATAAAAAAAATGTGAAAATTTATACTCTGCCAATTTTAACTCCAAGCTGATTTCAAATTAGGCTTTTTATTGAAATTCGTTTTGTGGTATAACATTTAACTATTAAAAGTGCGGATTAATCTTTCAAATCTTGGTTAAAAAACGCAACATAAATATGATTTAATCAATATACGAAATAGGGTACTACGGAACTTTACCTATATTAAAGGATAATAAAAATATTATAGAATATACACACTCTACAAGTTTCAGACGACTTCTAGTATAATGAAAAAGAGATGAATTTTTCTATTTAAATGATCATTCATACTAAATGTAAATATTTGGATTCACCACCGATTTTCAGTCAAGTAATTGAAAAAAAATATTTCCCTATGATTAATACCGTTATGGAAATTAAACGACAGTGAAATTGAGATTGCAAGAATTTGTCATTTTTCAATTTAAATTATTAATTAACACAACTTCTACTAATAAGCTTGTCAGTGTATTTTTCAATTTAAATTATTAATTAACACAACTTCTACTAATAAGCTGGTCAGTGTATTTTTCAATTTTCTTCAGTGATGTTTATAAAATATTGAAAAAAATTAAATGCGTATAAAAGTTGTTTTGACATAAATTAAGGCTTATGAAATAGCTAAGTTAAATACATAGGTGATTCCAATTAAATGTGATTAGGGAAAATTTCATATATTGAAATATAACCCTGAGACTCAAGAATATGTTATATCTTTCATTGTTGTTTAAAACTTGCATTAAATATTATCAAAAAGCTGTTTAGGAATGAAGCATGTGGAAGAAATTTGTTTGGTTCTGTTCGAAGTTGGAGATGGTTACTAAGTTTCATCACTGATATTCTTATAGTTTATGTATCAATATGAAATTGAAGTAGAAAATTATTTTAAGTGAAAATTAAACTAAATTTTTAAATTTTATTTAATAACATTAGGTATTATGTATATGTATAAAAAGCCCTGCTATTGTATTGCAAGACAAACGTAGAATAAACATAAGACGTAATTTCTTTATTGATGTTTTATATGGAACAAAGGGGCAATTTGTCACCAAGAATATAAATTCCGCACAAGAGCAGAAAGGGTTTAACCATTTCTATTCAAATCAGTAAGTAATTTTGATGAAAGTCAATTATAATTAAATGTAAAAATTTTACTCTACTTGGGACAAATTCAAATTGATATGTATGTATGGGGGATAAACTGTGAAAGTTATCAAATTTTAAGTAAACATAAGGCGTTTGTAATAATTTTTTCAGTCTGAGTTAAAATCAAATATTTAGAGTTTCATTCTCTAGCTTACGATTTAAAAATGAAAAATGTCTGGAGGACATCTCGTGGTTGGTAAACTTTTACGAGGTAGTATTGAAGGTCCTGACTATGAGGTGTTATGGAATAAAACAACGGCAATGAAGTCCAGAATAGACGAAATAAAATTTCCAGTTATTTTTGTCAAGGAAAAAGATATTATTTTACGAGAAAATAAATATTGTTGATGAAAGTTAACTTGTATCTATAGCGGTGCTACCGAAAATGGGGCTTACGATCCACAAATTGGGGGGATGATTTGAGTGTTAAAGGGGGCAATTCGAAAATGGGCTTTACTATACATAATGCAATAAAATGGGACCACTGCACTGTATATATGCATCAATATCATGTACATAATTAATGTAATATATATATATATACAATTTTGTATTTTATGTGTTTTGGGGTCATAAAAAACTGAGGAGGGCGCGGAACTTTTGATTAATATAAAAGTGGGAAAAAAGGTTGGGGACCACTGATTTATAGTGCTAAAATTGATAATTGCTGGGCAGTTAAATTTGGAATTTATTTAATTTTGGGCAATGTGAATTTAATATCGTTTTATAAAAATACATAACATCTAGAACTATTACGGATAATATAAAATGTAACCTTATGTATGAAGAAGCAAATATCCAAAACTGTAATATTTCGATTCTCTTATTCGTAAACGGATATTTATCAGTGTATGCTATAAAACTGTATAAGATGAGTATATTAGCAATAAACGGAGAAATATGTGGAAAATGACAGGAAAGTAAATTTATGTTTACCTACCGAAGGTTCCAAACATATAACCGGGATATATACATTTTCTCTGAATAACTCAAGTGTTTCAAAGCTATTTCGAGTAAAGTTACTCTGAATTGAGATGAAAGAAACAATTTTATTTTTATGTAATACTATCATGAGAAATATATTTTATTAACTTCTGGATAATATTAAATATGCTGAAGCAAACGGGGTGATGTGAAAACAATTTATTTATTTGATATTTAATATTTTATGCGAACTAAGACATAAAATGCAATGTCGGTGTACCACTTTACTAATTTTATACTATAAAATTATTTATTATTGTGAAATAAGCAGCACTGTACAATGTTCAGCGTCATTTGTTACTAAATGAGAATGTGATTTTTGGTTTCTGTTATTGGTAATATTTATAAAGGTGTTGGGTTGTAACTTATATTTCTCTATGTCAGCAATATCAGAAAATGACGTTTACTCCTCAATTCCATTCACTGTAGAATAAAAATATGAAATATATTTAAAATATAAAATCCTTGGTTTCTCTATTATTCATAATATTGGCAAAATGCAGAAATTTCCTCACTTACGTTATTAGGAAATATGAGATTGAGAAATTAATATAAGGTACGTTGTTTTGAATATTTCCATTGAATGGATCTAAGTGTTTTTATGAGCTGGGTCGAAGCAATTCATTTTCCATATTTTTTAACTCTATTAATTTAAGGCTTGTAATTTTTTAAAATTTTTAAGATTAACGAGGTACAGATACACGTAAAATATGATGACTTTACTTCAATATAAAAACATATTTACTGAATATCTCAATTTTGTATATCGTTATGGAAACAATATTTCATCCGGATATATTTTATTATTGAGAAAATAAGTTAGATTTACTCACAAATTAATTTATTGTCCAAAGTTTGAAAGACAATAGTTAAACTGGAAATATATAATGTTATTATAATCAATGGAATTAAGATATTCTATCATAAGATACGGATTAACTGAACTATGTTCAATACTTTTTGTATGTCTGTTCTTAAGAGAAATATAACCAAAATAATTGTTAAGTATAAGTATATTTATCTCAATTTCGGAATGAGATATTTTATTAATGGTTTATCTTTGAGGGTCATTTTTCAGTCTAGTGGATTTCAAATAATGTATATAAAATATATTAGATACTTTTGAATATCGCCAACGGATGATATATGAGTTTAATTCAAAATGATATGTTACCATGTAATGTCCAAATTAATTGTTCTTTCAAGCTTTATGAAATATTTTTAGCTTATGCGAAAATGCAGGGATTTATAAAGATATTTAGTTTCTGAAATTCTTTTGTAATACGAGATTTTAAAGTTTGAGATCCTGTAAGGCTATTTTAAGGGAAACTTGCGACTATGATTTTATTGAACACTGATAAAAAAGTGCTAAATTTATCCATATAGTTATGACTCCTACATATTTTATGCATATATAAATAAGTTAATTGAAGAATGTATAATTTAAAAGTTTCTCTAAAATTTTTGTAAAAGGAAATACATTCGGATCATTTATTTTTTCAAAAGAACTTCAAAAATACTTTTGTAAATAATATTATAAATATTGCACCGATATAAATAATGTCTT
>QLNU02014802.1:117667806-117679118 GCA_006491805.2 Dysdera silvatica | reverse complement strand
AGAAGTCCTTATAATGAATTCCTTTTAAACATTTCACAACATTTAAGAAATTAAAATTCTATAAATAATTATAACGTGCCTCTCCTAACTTACTTACATCAATGGGACATTTTAAATTAAAATTGTGCCAACTAGCTAAAAATATAGTGCAGAATTTTACATTGGCAGATAGAATTTGTGAATAATATTAAATGTTTTTAGAATATGAACATTTTAAATGCGAGCTTTGGTAGAGCTATCTTCATATATTGATATTTCATACCCCATATCTCTGTTGAATATAAATGTCACAGTCATTTTCTTATCTCTCTTGAATGAAAATTACTAAGTTGCAATTGGAAAAATATTTGCAAACGGTACTTCTTGATGACTTGCAGGATATTCTTTTCTCTATATCTTGATTTGAACGATATTGTTTTCCAAAGGATATAAACAAATTTCTGGTATTTTTCTTCAGCCGACTGGGCTAGAATGAAAATATCATATCTAAATATCTAAAACTTGTTTTATAACTTAAATATTTTGTCGATATTGATGAGTATTCTGTCTGATACACAAATTAGCAGTGACTCCCATATGGTTATATCTAATAGGGGGCCTGGGAAAAATTATTACACCGTTCAAGGCTGTCAAACATTCTAATAAATGTATAATATATTACACTAAAATATTGCAGAAATAATTGATACAGTTTGGCAGTTAGTAATGAGCTAAAATGTAACTTATTTTAAATTATGACTAAAATTTTTAAAAGCAAATACAAAGCAGAATCGGGAATATCAAACTTTTAGACAGCGATTTTGGGGCTTGAGCCTCCCTTCTGTCCCCCACATGAGTGTCCATGCAAATTAGTGCCAAACGTAAAACATTCTATATATAACAACATGGCACATATATTATTCCATAGCTGTCTACACATATGGGCAAAAGAGCCAGATAAAACTGATATGGTTACCCTTCAAGCAATTTTAAGGTTAACAAGAGGTCCAGTTTAGGCTTTTTTAAGGTCTAAAATTTTAATTTAACAATTCGCTATAGCTACATATTAGATTTAATTTTAAAATAATAAATCTTGTTTAATAATTTATTTGTTCCGTGGTCCTCGCATATAAAGTATATTCTAAATTAATTGAAAAAATAACTCAACTCCTATATGGGAAAAATGTTTACATACTTACTGAAACATTCAACAACTTATTTTTTACTGTGTGTATAATTGGTCTACAACTTTCTCTTTCTTTTTCCTTCTGCATGAATTGTCATGTTTACTCTAGTATTCAGTGCTGGATCACATAGGCAGCTTGATTTGTCAGAAATTAACGTCTTTTTCCATCACTGCCCAGGAAAAAAGTTAACAGTTAGAAATAAAATATAGGGCACCACGGGGAAATTTACATGCAAAAGGTTAAACACTGGTAAAATAGCAATGAAAAAGATCACTCAAGCTTTCGGACGCATCAGCAGCAGTCCTTCATCAGGAGTAACAACCCTTTCTCCTGATGAAGGACTGCTGCTGATGCGTCCGAAAGCTTGGGTGATCTTTTTCATTGCTATTTTACCAGTGTTTAACCTTTTGTATGTAAATGTTAATAGTTGATAGTAATATTTTGTAATATATTTTACTGATGTGCATTTTGCCTGTAATAAATTTTATTATATTGTAGTTTAATGATAAACAATACTTCATGTGGTTTCCATTTGCTCTCTATAACTCTATATATTTGTCTATTTACTATTGAACAATTTCAATTATTCTAATAATGACAAAACAATTAGGGTAGCTCCAGTTAATGAAGTAAGAAATTTTTTATTTCAATCAGAATATAACTTCATTATTTCACACATACATAATAGAGGTCTCCGTCTATTATGCTGGCATTTTTTTCTGCACAAGAACAGGAAAGCTTTTTAAAGATATTTAACTTCTCAATTGCAATACAATTTTCAATGTTGTTTTACTTTTACAATACAATTAATGTTTCTGCGTTAAGAAATGCCGAATTTGGTTGCTAATAAAATTTTTTACGGAGTAATAACGCGGTTTCAGAATAGGTTGTTTTTTATAGATTTAAAAGAGAATCATTTATGGAGATTTCGAAAAGGGATAAGAAAATAGAATGTAAAAAGTGCGTTTAAAAATTAAATATTTGAATACAATTAATATATAAGAAATATGATAATCATAACACCTAAAGGAAAGTATTGATTTAAAATATGTTTTAGGAGGAACATAGAAGGATAAATATAAATATTAAACAATATATAATTTACTTACTTTTCACGCGTTCATTGAAAGAGATTTGAATTCCTTCACCCCGTATTAAGCAGGAAATTTACTTCTCTATACTTTACATGAAGACGAATAAATTTACATTTCGGGATGTGAGCTTTTTCTTTGGAATGAATGTCCTTTTGTGGAATTTTTTTCTTCAATGGCTTTGTCTTTCTATAAAATTTCAGTTAAATATTTTATGATTCTGTATGACCTTCTTTTGCTTCTTAGTGCTCTTGTGATGAGTGTTGTTTTTAACTCTTTTGGGAGGTGTATGATTTCTGATTTTTTGGGATGATTTCTATTTTTGTTTTGAGATAATTTTTATGCCTAACATTCCCTTGAGATAATTTATTTAAAATGTAGGATTCTCTCTAAAGATTTTTCTGATGTCTGCTCTCTAGAGATATTCCTGATGTATGATTCTCTCTAAAGATATTTATGATGTCTGATTCTCTTTAATGATTGTGCTTTATGAATCCCTTGAATGATCATGCTTTATGAATCTCTTGAATGATTTTGATCGACGAATCTCTTGTATGGGTGAATTAGCACGTATTTTGAATTTTTTGAATTACTATGCAATAAAATTTCTATAAATGATTATTATCTGGTGGTTCTTGAATGAATTCGTTTTAAGCAGCTTGAAAATATCTTGACTCTATGGATATCGTGAATTCTACGAATCTTCCGAATGATCAGGATTTATGAATCTCTTTACTGATCAGGTTTTATGAACCTCTTGAATGATTAAGCTTTAAGAATCTCTTGAATAATTAGACTTTTGAATCTCTTGAATGATTAAGCTTTATGAATCTTTTGAATGATTAGACTTTGTGAATCTCTTGCATGACCAGATTTTATTAATCTATTGAATAATTAGGTTTTATGAATCTCTTAAGGGATTAAGATTTATGGATTTGTTGAATGATTGCCTTCTTTAATCACTAGAATTGTTAATCCTTATGAATCTCTTGAGTGACTGTCTTCTGTAAATCACCAGAATTGTTAAACTTTATGAATCTCTTGAATGTTTAGGATTTGTGAATCTCTCGAACGATTAGAATTTGTGAATCTCTTGAGTGATTAGGATTTGTAAATCTCTTGAATGATCAATTTTTATGAATCTCTTGAATGATTGATCTTTATGAATATCTTGAATTATTGATCTTTATGAATCTATTGAACGATTAAATTGCATGAGTCTTTTGATTGATTAAGCATTATGGATCTACTGAATGATTAGATTCTGTGAATCTATTGAATGATTAGGTTCGCTGAATCTATTGAATGATTAGGTTCTGTGAATCTATTGAATGATTAGGTTCTGTGAATCTTTGAATGATTAGATTCTGTAAATCTCTTGAATGATTAGGTTATGCAAACCTCTTGAATGATTCGGCTTTATGGATCTCTTGAATAGGCTTTTTGAACTTCTTGAATGCGTTTTTGAATCTCTTGAATATACGTTTTTGAATCTCTTGAATATACGTTTTTGAATACCTTGAATATACATTTTTGAATCCCATGGGTGTGCTACTTGAATCTGTTGAATTCATTCTTTGCATCCCTTGAACATTCTTTTTCAACCTCTTGAAGGTTATTTCTGAATTACTTGGATAAGGTTTTAAATATTTGAATATATTCTTGAATTCCTTGAATATGTTTTTTTGAATTCCTTGAATATGTTTTTTTGAATCTCTTGAATGTGCTTTTTGAATCTCTTGAACATGCCTTTTGGAACTCTTGAAGTTGCGTTTTGAATCTCTTGAACATACGTTTTGAATACTTTGAATGTACTTTTTGAATCTCTTGTGTAACTTTTTGTATCTCTTGTCTAACTTTTGTTTCTCTTGAATATGCTTCTTGAAATTCTTAAATAATTACGCATCTATGAGTCTTTGAATTGTTAAGCTCCTGGGATCTTTTGAAATATTGTGCAACTACAATCTCTTGAATAATTTTGCATCTAGGGTTTCTTGAATGATTATATATTTCATGTCTCTGGAATGCATACACTTTTCAAATCTCTAGAAGGTTTATGCCTTTGGAATCTGTTAAACTATTATGTTTACTGATTGTCTTGAACGATTTTGTGACTCTTGAAAGATTTGACGTTGTTATGGCGTTAATTGTCGAAGTATGAATTTTTGCCGATTATAGAAAGAAAGGTAAAAAAACCTATTTTCACATTGTTAGCAAAAATAATGTGTTGTAAATTATGCAAGTTATTCATGTATATTATTGCAAAGGACATAAAACATTTCAAATAAAATTGATTGTTGTTTCATGTTGATGGTTGTCAAAAGTGTAGCATTGATTTGAATGTGCAAGTGATCGTTGTTTCAGGTCCTTCCGAAACAAAAATATTTGTTTCTTTCGAACGTTTCACCATCTAATCACGCCATAACATCGGCGCTGGTATCACTACGCCAATAAACGTTGATTAATATTGTTGTTAGATTTAATCTGCGTAGTGTTCGATTTATATAAATAAATTCATTTAAATGCTTTATTCATTAAATAAATATTAATACATTTTAAGGCGACGTGGGGCTTTTCAACCATCATAATTTTTTTCTATTATTGTATTCAGCATCTTATACTTTTGGGGACATTTTGATACCAAAATTCTTTACCTATGTTAAATAGAACTGAAAGTATTCCACAAAATGTTTACTGGAAAAACGTATATAAACAAACGATTTTAAGGTAATTTTAAAAGTCTGTGCTGTCATCTTTGTGATTTATGTTCTGAAGTTGAAGAACATTTCCGTGTAATTATAAAATATTAAAGCGGGGATCACACATAAGCTACTGTTAAGAACATAAAGAATAAAACAACTTTACTTAACTGTAATTAAATTATTTAATTAAAATTAAATTAGAATTAAATTAAAATTAAATTTGAATTAAATTAAAATTAAATTTGAATTAAATTAAAATTAAATTAGAATTAGAATTAAATCAAAATAAATTAAAAAAATATGAATTAAAATAGGAAATTAAATTAAATTAAAATTAGTTTATTAAAATTAATTTATTAAAATTAATTTACTAGGAGTGAATTTATTAAAATTAATTTATTAAAATTGGTATAAAATTAAATCTAAATTAAATTAATACAATACCTAGACACTGTAGGTCCAACGAACTTGACTTTTTATCATTTTCTTACCTGTGGATGTACTGGATGTAGTACATTTAATTTCAATAAAAATATATAATTCTTTCATGGTGCTTTATTTATTTTCAAAAGTGTGTATATAGATTGCTTGTGTTTCTTGTTTTGAAACCCCTACGTCACCTTGAAAAACCTAAAAATATTATTAATTATGCCATCACTAATAAGACTTTGAATAGATAGACATTCTGACTAATAAACCTTTTCTTTGGAATTCGCTTGGTCTAATGAATTAAAAAATGTTTAATTAAAATAATGATTTAAACGGTTAAAACTTATTAATCAAAATAATAGACGTAAAAAGTATTGCCAATTTCATTAATAATCCGTAATCGATTACTGATAGTGGACTAATAAAACGTCAAAAACCACCGATGTATAGTGAAAATATTAATTTAATACGTGGCAAAACTGTTTTTGAACTCTAATTCCCACGGTAGTGAACCAGTATCTAAACTATGATAATTTACGCATAATACTTCCCATCGCCGACAGTTTGGAGAAGACATCCGTTAACGAACATACAAGAAACACAGATAACGACTTTACGACCCTTGACTATATATAAGACAAACATGAGGGTATCTCGCATGCCTCAAGCCACGCCCCCATGCCTCCGTGTCTCCTTTCCCGAGAAGCACGGATTTCTTGCCATATCGGGCCGTATACTACTCTATTGCGTTATTGCATTTTTTTCTGTGCTCCCGCTTTTTTTTTGTTTTTTGAAAATGCTTTTTAGTAATATATAATGTATTATTTGAGAAATAATCGCCTTGATTTGGATGTTTTGTGCAAATAAAGCTTTACACTTGAGAATCGTAATAAAAGCATTCGATATCTCTATGCATCAGAAAAGAATAAACATAGCATGTGTAGATTATATTTTGCTTTACTGTATGAAATAAACCCTGATTAGATCCGAAATAACAGGCCCAAACCCGATTTTGGATAACCAAAATTGCAGATAATCTTAAAATTATATTTTAGTGCAATGGTGCAGAGACTACGACAGTTTATCGAAAAGCATATTATTAAACTGTTTCATTGATAGTTTAGGTTGTCAAAAAGCATCTAATCTATCTCATATCTAAAACCGTCCGCTTTCATTTTACTGTCAATTTTTAAGATTAAAGGATTTTCGTCACCTGTATTTGTGATGCAACTAAGTTAAGGTTCTATTTTCTCTTTTTAAACTTGGTTCTCTATAGCTAGATTGAACTCTTTTACTCGGTTCCTAGTAAATTTCTACGCTTGCAACTAAACGAGTTAATTCAGCACAGATGCGTATCTTCGTTATTCAGTAATACGTATTATTTGCCTTTGATCATAACAAGTTATTATTTTTAAGTTTGAGTACAGTGTGTATCTATAGGAATCACTGCACTGGCGCGCATCACGTTACGAAAGGATTTTTGTATATTTCAAGAGTGATCGTTGTCTAAAGTTTATGGATGCTCTCTCTCTATTTTTCGGCCCGCAAGGATGCGTTCGATACCCATCAGTGCTGTCTTAATGGCTGGGCCAAATGTATACCGATCCTATCTGTGCTCTCATACCGGATAAGTTCGTTGGTTTAGGTTATGTATTTTTTCTGTAATTTTAAGTTAACTTTTACCAAGAGCTTATAGCTTCATAAAGCAACATATTTTGAATGTTCCAAAAATCTGAAAATTCAAGGTTTATGTTTCAGGTGTAAAGTTTTAAACTGTTAGTGTTTAAAGTGCCTTAGTATTCAAAGTATATTAGTGTTTAAAGTGTTCTATTATTCAATATACGTTAGTGTTTAAAGTGTTTTATTATTCAATATACGTTAGTGTTTAAATTGTCTTAGTATTCAAAGTATGTTAGTGTTTAAAGCGTCTTAGTATTTAAAGTATGTTATTGTTTAAAGTGTCTTTGTATTCAAAGTATGTTAGTGTTTGAAATGTGAATAGTAGTGTTTAAAGTGAGGAAAGGGCCCCCCCAAAAGTTGATCGTGAGCAGAACTCTGACAGCCTATATTCTCTGGCTGGTCTACATCTATGTCTACGACACAGTCGGCTGACTGATATCAGAAAAATAATCCGCAAAATTATAGCAAGAATAAATAAATATTTGTTTGTGCTTAGAGCAATGAAAAGCTTCTTGAAAACTAGCATGAAGTATATCTATAATGATACTGTCTACAGCCACAAGTTATATATGACGCTATTTTACCTCCATTCCGGAAATTATAAATTGTGTCATATTGACCGTGTCTATAGCGTTGAAGTGTCAATAACGGTACATCTTCTAGATTTCCGTGTGTATATACTTAATCGTGAAGTTATGCCCTCATATTTCTAAAATGTGATGAAATTAATTGAAGTGATAAATATATTTCGAATATAATTGATGTCCCCGTGATATTTTAGAGAAGCGGGATTTAAGTAAGTGATTCCATAACAAATCAACTGATAATTAAATTTGCAACAGCGGAAATTATGTAGAACACTTCATATCCCCGATCGCCGATAATTTTATACCTTGTCTGGTTTTACGGTTTTATCTTAATTTGTTTTATATAAATTGTTCTGCTATTCATAAAAACGGCTTCGTTGCATTTTATAAACTTATTTTAACAACAGGAAATACTCTCGAATTGGTCGAAAGATGTTCATTATTTTCGATTGTCTTACTTATGAAAATTGTGTTTTCAATATCGCTTATTACCCTTCAATATATCCAAGCGCATCGCAGAATTAGAAGGAAAGCTCCGATCATTACAACAACTCATCTGCTAAATTAACTCTCGAATACTATGTGCAGCAATTTGTTAAAATTTAAGCAAATATTTGATTTCAACAGATGTTATGAAGATGTAGGATTCCATGCTTATCTTTTCCCAAATCTCATAAATATTATAACACGGGGCATTTCTCCGGCAAGCTGCAGTGCCAAATAGGTGAGTTCACGGTGCGTCGAATGCGGCCGGTTTCATTAAATAAAATTCAGTATCTTCATTATAATGCCGGCCTCTGAAATATTAATTCATGGAACATGACAAACGCCTGGTTCGAGTCACCACAGAAGGAAGCATTCCGATTGGAATGCTAAGCAATTAAAATTACATTTTAAAATGAAATTTTGGAACGTTCCCCAAACTGCACTACTTATGATCTTGTAGGGACTTTATCCTTGACTTGACTCACTTAATAATTCGTTGTTTGTTTAATACAGTTTTATTAATTTTACGTTAAAATATTATTTTTATCATATTTGTGTACAAGTATTGATATATTACTTATTTACGTGACCTCAGGATGATAAGATCACGTACATTCGAATTTAAAATGAAAAGAAAGCAGAAGCAGTTCATGATTGTTTTGAGAGGTTTTCCTTGTTGAGCAAAAAAATACTTTTTTCTTGTCTAAAGTAAAGTGTTCTTTTCCATTTGCTATGTGAATTTTCATTATGCTAATCAAACACTTTAGGTCCTTGTTTTTTATGGAGGTGTCATTCTACTAATCCTGATTCGTTTGATGTCACTGATCATGACAACACTACACTGGTGACCGCGGACGTGGTTGGAATTGATTAGCTCATTCATCACTCAACTTCAACGAAGAATAATTATATGAATTAATTTGTCGCTGGCCGACAAGAGAATCCTACTCTCAAAGATATTCTTTCTTCGAATGACTGATTGCAAGAAAGACAGGAACTTCACTATCCTAATCATCAGACTGACGTCGAGCATTCAAATTCAGTAGGTGCGGAAATTAATAAGGAACCTGCCAAACCGCCTAATATTTGGAAACAAAAACCGAGACTTTGGTTTTTACAACTGGAAGCACAGTTCAGCCTAAGTGCTATTCCTCATGACAAGATAAAATATAATATTGTCATCTCCGCAATGGATGAGAATGTCTTAGTTTGCATAGAAGGTATGCTAGTTAATCCTGCAGCACAATTTATATATGAAACTTTAAAGCATTCATTGATATCCCGATATGCCGACGCCGAAGAAATCAGACTGAAGACACAGCTTCGCGACATCGATCTTGGGGATTAACGACCATGGGATCTGTGTCGCAAGATGATGAGTCTGGCAGGACCTTCATTTTCTGGAGACATTATCAAAACGCTTTGGTTGCAGCGACTTCCACTGCAAGTTCGAGCTATTTTTTCTGTTAGTAAAGACTCCCCCGCAAACCTAGCGGAAATGGCGGATAAAATAACCATAGTCTATAACCCTCCAGAAATTTTTACATCCAAATTTTCAAAAGCGAGTTTCAATCGTGATGACTTACCTTATGTACTCTAACCTTATAAATGTCAATATTAAAAACTACAGATGGTAAAGAAATTTATCATCTAAAATTACCACATCATGATGTTATGATGAGAGAACAAACTTCCCGTACTTTAATTAAAAAATATGTACTGAATTTCAAGGTAGTATACCATGAAGTTAATAATACAGGTATTTTAACAATTATTATAAAGCCATGATATTATAACTATTATTATAAAACCATGATATTATAACTATTATTATAAAGTTATAATATTACAATATCAAGAAGTATGCGCGCACATTTATGGTGTTATACCATATCACTTATGACAAGTTTCAAAGTCGACTTCGAACGTTATTTAATCATTGTATTTCATTTGAAGATAAATGATTTATTGGCGTGCTTCTTAAAAACATTCGTGGTCGTTCAGGCAGGACAAATAACCGAACGTGTTTTTAATCCCTTACATCTATTATTATTATTTTCCGAAACAGTGAACCTGCTTTTATGTTCGGATGAAAAAGAGCTCAGCAACGTGAAAATAAAAAGAATCATTTGCCTTATTAAATTTTGAAAAATATTGTGACTGAAATTTTAACCCACATTGAAAAGTAAAAAGCAGAACGTAATAACAATAAAAAGAATTTTCACTTTTTTTTCCTTTTATCTTAGAGACATATCCATCCGCAAAAATTACTGTTACAGCCCGGTTTCTGATATCCTTTGAAAAGGCAGGTGTTCGCAAGGGTACTTAGTCGTTGACAAATTACCTTTCAGGAAAAGGTTTATCTTTTGCTTTGCTCTGGTAAGTTTGTCTTTCTTTCATCGTTAATCCTCATGGTTTCAGCGCATGTTGTGCAAATACTTCGTTATTGCGAAGACAGCAATTCAGTTATTAAAAAGGACATTTTGCCGCCGTCAGCAAATGATAATACTGCCCGAGAAAAGAATTGAGAATATGGCAGAATCTAGGTCCTATAGGACATAAATATCATTACCATACTCATACCAAGGGCGCTCCATTTTTAAAGGAAATTTTTAAGATAGGTAAAGCAAACACTCTGAACTTTCTAAATACCTATCATTTCTGCATGTGCAGATAAGATGTGCTAACCTACTGAAGCCATTGGAAATACCCAGCTTCTCAATGGGGTAAAAATTATTCGTTTATGTTTACATAACAAGGACAGCAAAGCTCATGTTGCACTGGGAGATTCAGCTTTCCAACGATTCTGAAGCTCTGTTCCCAGGGAGACCACACCCTAGAACACGATGTTCAATAAAGCAGCATGCGTTTTACAACGCCAAATGATCAATAATCCATGTCCGCATCCCACCAGAGTTTCGGGCCTAGGTTAACGGCGCAATAGGCGTGATCAACACGCTACCTAGTGTAGTAGGCCGACATTTTCCCGAGGAATACAAACTTTCCAAAATGTAGGATACATACTCCCGGTTAACTGGATGCTAGATGAAACTATTATCACTATTTCATTGGATGCCTGGGCTAAATGCACGGATATTTTAGCGAAAGTTCTTTCTATAAAATCATTATTCTTTTCTGTACTAATATTGATTATAGAACAGCCTCTGCAAT
>QLNU02014802.1:117636216-117667706 GCA_006491805.2 Dysdera silvatica | reverse complement strand
TCTTTGAAGTTATCTCATTTTGGATTTCTATCACGGAACATGTATGTTTCGTGAAAATGTAAGTATTTTTCTATTGATATTGTATTATTATTGCAATTACTTTTCAAGGTTATGTATTTTATTTATTTAGTGTTTATAAATAAGGTAGGTTTTTTTTAGGATTGGCCAGATATGGATTTATTTCAAGTTTATGCCGAACAAGACCAGGCAGTGGACGATGATATTATCATAGGACATGATGACGATGATAATGTAAATAGTTTTTTTTTATACTTTTGTTTTCAAGAGGATGGGAACAAAGTAGTTTTTATTACAATTTCTTAAATATTTGTTCATGGTTATTTATTTAGTGATTGAATAAGAGACTTGCTTTTTTAGGACTGGCCTGATACAGATTTATTCCAAGATTATGTCGAAAAAGATCATGAATTGGATGATCGTATCCATGATTTTGAAAATCAAGGTGGAGGCAACGAGGTATGTATTCTTTATTGCAAATTTTTAATTCCGTTTATTTATTTATTTTTCATTTATGTGTTTTTTATTTATTTTATTTTCTATTTATTTATTTTTTATTTGTTTTATTTTAGGTCGATTTACCTTACGTACTGAAGGAGAGGCCCAGGAGTATCAACAGACGTTTTCAAGCGGAAAACATCGTCTACGAGTCCCGTATCAATCCCAATCAGAGCCCTGCCAACAATGTAGGAAGTACCATTGGAATGGCACTGATGTTTTTTATGATGCTTTTGATGGCCCTTTAGCAAAGGCATTAGCTAATTCAGAAGGCAACAATACGATACGGTGAGTTTTCTTTTCAGTATACAAAGTTTTTTTTTTCTTTTCAGTAGATAAATTTGTTTTTTAGTACACATTAGTAGTATGCATAAGCTTGGTTTCTTTTTCAGATTCTGTTTTTACTCTGGTTACCTGGACGGGCCTATATCCATCTGTTTGACGAGGGTGTGCGACATGACTGTGAACTTTCTCTTAAACACCATTATGAAGTTTTACAAGCAAGTTTCCCTACTTTATTTTTCTGTGTTATAATACTTTTATCATAATAATAATATTTTCGTTCACTTTATATTTTCAGGATATTTGTGTTACATATATATGCATTACATTCATTTATTTATTTTACAGCGATGATTGTACACGCCTCGATGACTCGTCCCTTGGGATTGATGTCAACACCGTTCAGAATCCTGTAGTAGGTGGAGGCTTCAAACGAGAAATAGTCAACATTGACATAGATCGACTCCGGAAAATGTCTGTAGTGTCTATCCCCAGAGTTGACGACGTGTTGCGCCAGAGCCCTAATTGTGAGCAAGGCCTAACTGGACAACGACCTTAAGCTTAAATCATTCAGAGACTATAGATGGCTCATGCAGAAAATGTTAGCCAGGAAACTCCACCTCGATGCGGGTGTACCCGAAGGGTCTTGTGGTTTTGAGCAAATTCTCAAATTCGAGGATCGTTGCAAATTCAAGTTTATGTTGTTTCTGATGAAAGTTTCAATAAGGTACTTTTTTTTCATATATTAACTGGCTCCTACAATCAACGGAGAGATAATTATAGAAAATAATAATCTGTATGATAAACTAGTGAATTCTTTTATCGATGTACTAAAACCCTTGATCGAGGCTTATGAATTATATTGTAGGGTCTGTGAATTGAATTATGAAAACCAATTAGGCCACGAATGTCTGAATGCTTCTAGGGTTGATGGATGTTTTAGCAATAGCGTGTATAAGATCAATATATTTGAAGTTGCAAAAAATTTTGTTAGCCAAACTAATCATGTTACCAAATCGTTATATATGAATTTCTTAAACACATTTGATCGTGAAGAATTTTTAAGTGTTTGTTATCTTAATGTGGTTTGTCGGTATGATAACTGATGTTTTTAAATAAAAGTTGTTTTATTCCAAAAAGGACTCTTAAAAAAAAAGGTGAAAACAATTTGTTTTCTGCTATGCATATATTTTTTCAAAGATTTGAATAAAATCATGATTTGTGTTATAAATTCCTGATTCTTTCTCACTACCATCTATAGCGTTAAGTTTAAAAAATGTAGATAAGAAATGACTAACTTTTTAACTCCTTAATAATAATAATAATAATACAATATAAAAAATTTGCAGAAGAAAAATATATAGTCCATAATAAGATAACCATTTTCTTTTTACAGTCTCTGTTTTTTTCAGAAAACCATTTCCAATTTGCTGAAAAATTTGTTTGTTACGTACTAAATTTAGGGGTAAATTAATCTCTTTTGAAGCTCCTAAATACTGGTCGTTGGCTAGTAAATCTGATCTAAACTTTTTTTTTCTCTCACGGTGTTATCGATCAAATCAATAATGTTCGATTTTGGAAACACTTGCTGTCTGTATGCCTTCTGGTGTCCAAAGTATGATCTCTGGGTGTAACTTTAAAAAATCCACGATGTTATGGGCATGTCGTTGGAAAGTTTTAGGGATGATACGAAGAACAAAATCCTTAAAAAACGAACTTTCAACTTTCACTTCAGTCTTTAGTGCAGGTTGCAAAGGGGGTGACAGTGGTGGTAAAGTTTCTTTAGTTTCCGGCGGGTTGAAAATATCCGTCTTCAGACGTTTTTGAAGTATTTGCAAATACCGCTCGAGTTTGATATCGTCAGACTTTTTACTCATTAAAATTTTCTTTAGCTCTTGGTCTAGTTTAGATAATTGTTCGTCTGTCACCACGTGGCGTACAAATCGTTTCTCTGGTACGAGAATCGCCTTTTTAACAAACTACATTTTTTCCTCCGATAAATAGGCTTGCGAGAACACTCAGGGCCGCCGGCAGTACAGTGGTTAGGAATTCTCATTTCTGAACGAGAATTTTCCCTTTTTTGATAAAGCGGAATTTTCTTCTTGACGATTTTTCGTGAAACTTTCTTGTAAATTTGCAATTTTTTCCTTTGCTTCACAGTGAGGCGGATATTTTATTTCAGAGTACTTAAAATACATTTGCACACGGATCTTATAGCAGTAGGGGGTAAATTTTTAAGCAGTTCTTTTCGAGATATGTCATCATTATACCTTTTTCTTTTGCATAACCCTCTTTGACGTTTCTTTAAAAAAAAGTAATGGAGAATGGGGTAGCCGTAGCCTCCGTATGGTATACTATCTAGTTGCGCTGTTTTAGCTTCGCTATATCTAGTATACTATACAATTCCGTTATATAGCTTTGCTAAGAACGCTTCTGATAGACCACCTGTATCTGATTCGGTAATACACTACTTCGTAATAGACACTTTTCTAAAGTCTCGGGATGCAAGTTGATCATTAAATAGGAAAAGTTTTTTTTTGTGGCATCGGCATACACTTCCTGGAAAAATTTGAGGTGGACAGAGTAGAGTTGACTGCCTAGATGACTGATTTCATTCAAATCCCTATGAATTTTAAACAAAAATAAATAAAGAGCATTGAGAGTTATTTCTCTCATTTCTTTTCATTTATGAAAAAAAAATTGGGAGATGAACAAGATGGATAATTTCAAATGGTGGGAACCTCTCATGAATAAATGAGTCATCTTCTTATCGTTCACACATTCGGACAGTAACCTTTAGCTTAAGGGGTTGAAAAACAGAAATTGGTGCTTCCGTACGGGGAACTTCGTTCCTTTCTTACCGCCTTAGGAAAACCAACTGAAGTTACAGCTGAAAGGGTCGCTACATGGAGTCAGGAGGGAGGTGTAGTGGTGCTACATGGGGTCGGGGGGTTTATTTTTCTATTATCTGTTCGGCTTGCAGCTACAACGAAGACTTCTCCATTGTCATCTTAAGACAATTGAGTAAACTTAACTCCCTATCTATATTTTCGATTATATGTTTATCAGTATTATTTATACTATTTGCAATTATATCGATCTCCACAAATGCCATGGGAGAATAGCAATCCGCATACCCAGAGCCAATCTGTATTCATTGCAGGTAAAATTTTTAAATAGGGAATTTTCTGGTATTACATAAGTAATATTTCGGCCATTTAATACCCCCATCCCCAGGTAAGCAAATATTAACATTGGCTAATATAAGAAAATAAACACCTCAGCCACCTCCTCTCCCCTCAAAAGTGCTTACTTATACTTGAACTCCCCCATATGTAAAAATGGCATTCTTTAGCATTTTAGTTTACATAATATACACCGTTTTCACACATAATATACATAGAAAAACTATGAATAAAAAAAGAAAAAAATGTAAATAAAACTCGCATTGTTGCCATCACAAAAATGCAAAAAATGAAACTGGGAAATATATTTAATTTAATGTATATTAATATAATATAAAATTATTTAAAAATGAGATTCTATGAATATTATAAAAAAAAGCAGGATTTAAAGCGGCACGTTATTCAGATTGTGCTATGGGAAATTTTGAAACAATTTAGGCATATACCGATGTTACACTTTTCGTAAGAAATGTGTAACCGTTTATATTTTCCCTTTGAAGCACAAACGACGCATCGATGTCTCTGTCTGGAAAGAGCTCAGGCAGGAAATTTTATAATAGGCCTTTATATCGCAACCCTTTTCGTTACCACCCCCAATCAAGCCATTTGTACTACTGGACTTCCCATTGACTTGGAAAATACAGAAAAAGGGGAGAAGAAATCTCTGGGATAGCGTATATCCCAGCCCTGTGTTTTTCGAATGTCAATCTGCTGGGATATATGGTATCCTACCCTTAGGCTAAAGGTTAAATGGTCGATCAGGAAAAGCGTACTATTTTTCCCATATAATCCTTGAAATTAGGAGGTAGATCTTTGACAAATTCCACGTTCGGAATCGTGTCGTATAGTTTCTGATGACTGCCGTAAAACCACACTACCTTGTTGGATGTCGCATGAATCATTTCCCGTCTGCATAGTTACAGATCACGCATAAAATTACATTTTCCCGGTCCACTGGGACTTGCTGTAACGCAGGAAAATACTTACCATTGCTCAGCTTTTGCAGGAGTCATCCGATAACGGACTTACAAGAAATACAGATAACGGGTTTGCGACCCATGACTATATGTAAGACAAATATAAGGGGCATCTCTCATGTACGTAGCCGCCTACTGCCATAAAAACGAGGCGTTCAACCCGGAGGGCTAGCGGTTGACGCTAAAAACTTCCTTTTTTTTTGTAATAATTAGTCAACGATACAAAACAGATTCTTTGGAGATTAGGGATTGATCCTGGAAGATAAGGGATTCCTGGGAGATAAGGAGATAAGCTTTGCTTGATATAGTAAAATTATTTGAACTTATTAAATTTATCCATCATAAGCACCACGGGAGGATCCATTAATAAGAGGTGGTCATATTATAAGGAGAAAGACTTCGATGGATGTAGCTGAAGTCCATGTTGATGACGTCAATGCCTCAAACTACACCCATATGCTTCCGTGTCTCTTTTCCTGAGAAGCAAGAAATCTCTCCATATGGATCCCTACACTACTCACGAGAACGGTTTTAGCCTTTGTCATCCATCATCTTTTACTAGCAATTTCCTTAATCCTGCTTTCAATGTTTACATAATATTTATTATAATCGTAGAACTAGCCGTCTCGAGGACAGTGACGGTAAACGCTGATTTATTATCTTTTAGTTCATTTATTAATTCTCCTATTCAGGCGAAAAGGCCTTTTATTATGATTTCCCCAATTAGGATTACGAACGGGTAGCCAACGGTTAATAAAGTCTTATTAAAGTTTACGCGATTATCTTATTTTTATCTGCAACCATTAATTTTCCCTCCGGTGATTCTGATATATGCACACATGTACCCAAAAACACACACACACATATTATTTATTTTAATAACGTAATGGAACGACAGTTTTATCCATATTTTTGGAATATTAGAAAAATGCATGAATTTATTAATGTGTAGTTTGGTGAAAACGGAACAGTACATGCCACGAATATTTAAACATTTTTTGAAAACGTGTCTTACTCTTTCATAGAGCAAGGAGATCAAAGTTCACACGTCGATATTTGGTTTTCAGAGTGAAGAAAACCTTTGCAACCTAAGGAACCGAACTCTAGACTGTATTGAGCAGAAAAATTACACGCATTTTACGGTGCCACATAGATTTGAAAAGCAGTATTTATAGCACAATATTCGCCGCGATTATCTTTCAGCTACGTCATGCCACTGCAGGACAGTGAACTGACATTTTTTCTGAAGAAACTTATCCGCTCAAGCCCTACCGAACAAAACCTCGGACTACAGTTGGTAGTTAGGCGGGAAACGGTTTTGTTTGGCACCATTGGGAGCCAAACTAATATTAAAATCCTTCTAAGCACACGAGCTATTGTTTCGCCACAATGTGGTTGCACTCTGTGGATAATAACATATAATACTGGCCATGTTTGTTAATTAACAAGCGGACTGTACATAATATACATAAAATCGTGCTATATGTCAAATAGCTGAGGAATATTTTAGAAAGTTACATCATAGACATTTGATTATATTATTATAATCATTTAATTAAAAATTTAGATATAAATTTAACCAAATTGAATTATTGTGATCTCTATAACAAATATTACTATAATAAATGTAATAACTATTACTCTATTAACTAAATAACTATTACTGCAATAACTAATAAAAATTATTACTGTAACTACTATAGTAATTCTGACGGTGCAAAGATATTAAACTTGATTCTTCTAAAAAATAAATGTGGTTCTTAAGATTTCGTTCCTTATAAAAAATATATATATTTTTTTTAGAAAAGCGGAACCGCCATGCGAAGCGTAAGAACTATTATAAATGTGAGAAGTTTTGTATTAAAGGCGGACAACTCCATTTTGCATTTTTTTCAACAGAGCCGAAAAACTGTAATTTATTGCTACCTGCACCAGTATCCCAGTCCCATATTTGATTACGATTTTCTTCATGTTCTGGCAGTAATTAAAACTATAGGGGCGTCGGATTTATATTCAGCGGGAAAATTCTACAAAAATGCGTAAATAAATAAATTTCGCAAAAAATGGATGCGTCTGTCTTTGATAACAAACCCTTACATATTCTTTATAATTAACACAAAAATGCATATATAGTCAGTCCTCCATATATCAAATATGATACTTTCATAAACAAAATTTAGTATATAAAAATCATTTTACTACATAATGTCCAGTCTAATGTTTGAACATGGATGAGGCGGAGAGTTACTCTCTTTAGCCGTAAGAGTACCTTCGAATTCCTTGTGTGAAAATATTTGACTAATGCTCTGCTGGGGTGTAGTTTTCAGGTATTGGGTTATTGCAGTATTAATCCGGGTGAGATTTTCAATGGTATTGTGGAACACGCGCTGGATTTTCTGCTTACCGAAGTCTGGTTTCTTCGGTAGCAGAGGGGTTCAGATTCCTCGTCAAAGTAGAAGGCTATGTGTAGCACGGCCTTTATTAGTTTTACGCTATACAAACAAAGACAGGTAGTCTACTGTTCGATGGCGAAAAGAAGTCCTATAGAACAGTTAGAAATAACGACATGTTACGTCGCAAATGGGCTATCCCATTAAAGCAGGGGAGGACTCCTATTTCAGATTTTGATTTTGGCGCCGACAAATGTTAACCGAAAACCAATTCTGAAATCGGAATCCTCCTCTGTTGCAAAGAGTTAGCCCGTTTATGCGTAATTTTCCGTTATTTCTAACTATTCCATCAGACTCATTTTCGTGAACGAACAGAAAGTAAGGATCACGACGACTTTAAATCGCTCATTCATCAACACTTTGGTATAGAACAATGATATTTCCACAACAGATAAAATCAAAAAAGAAAAGTATAAATTCAATTTTCTTTCATTTCCCTTTGCGTTTCATGTTCATCTTTCCTTTGTATTTTATGTTCGTCTTTCCATTGCATTTTATGTTCATATTTCCTTTTCATTTTATGTTCATATTTCCTTTGCATTTTATGTTCATCTTTCCTTGACATTTTGCGCTGCCGACGTTGCTCAGCATCATTCCAGCCTGAGTTCCGCGTGAGTTCAGCCTGAGGAAACGTTCGAGTTCGGCTGGCAAAAAACGCGGATCTACAAAAAACTGCAGGAATCCTTATTTTAGTGATTGCTTCCTTAGATGGAAGAAGTACTGATATGGTTCCTGAACAATGTTACGTCCTGGAGCAGCAAAACTTGAAGCGTTCTTACCTCGTAATAATGCAACGTACTAAACTCCTCTTTCAGAGTACATTATATTTCATAGCAATTCCACCATAGGTTCATTATATCAATTGATTTATAAACACATTGTGTCGCTAATAACTGAAAAAAGTCGCTAACATCTGAAATAGTTGTTTACGAAATATCAAATTTACCAATAGGCTAAAGCTTGCGGCGGCAATTTTTGGATGAGAAGTTTGCAAAAGCAGAATTTTTTGGTGACCAAATGAATTACTAATTTAGATTTGTTATGTCAAGAGTCATAACTAGGCATTGGCGAATGGCGAGCTTCCATGGGAGCCGCCTGGAGAGAGGTACAAAAGGCGCCAAATTCTCGAGCACTTGCACAAGGACGAACTTCGAAATAACGGTCAGAGGCTATAAATTAATTATTTGGCAAAAGCGCCAAAATCTCTCTCTCTCTCTCTCACTCGTCTAGCTACGTTTAGTACGATTAGGCTGTAAAATGTATCAGAACCTACAGACATCAAAATGAAACATTCATCCCTGTGTTTACTACAATGGTGTTACAACCATGTTTACGACATACAAGTTGGCAAGATTTCCGCACGTTAACTGAATTTGATTATACTACACAATAATTACATATAAAAGGAAGAAGAAGCATAAAAATTTTATATGATGCAACGGTTTATGTTCCTTCCTTTCATTGAAAGAGAACATCTGACGTAACTATAGGAGTATAGTCCAGGCTCGTTAAGAGTAATACGCTTAAAACGATATCCTGTTAGTACAAACCCTTTTCTTAAGTTCCGTCAAATCGGATAGCATATTATCATCCTTTCTAGATAAAGCCAATTAATCTTAATACGAACAGAGTTTCTCTTCCCTTTGGTGTTCGTTTTAAAGGTGTTCGACTGTATTAGTAGTAGTAATTTAGCCTTCTCAAGCAGAAGAAATTAGCCTCCTTACAGGAAAATTAGAATTACATTTCAATGCTATGTGCAGACATTTGATTTAGAGGCTAGATTCGTAAATTAGTGAAATATGGAAATTTGAATAAAAAACCATATGCAGAATACAAATACAAATATTTTTGGTAAATTGAAAGACGCAGCGTTAAGAAAATTTGCTAATTAAGTATATTTTCAACAACTTAAACATATTTAACATTAAATGAAAATTTGAATTGTGCAAGAAGAATAGAATAGAAATTACATCTAAACCGAAAGCTGAAAGCGGACTATTACAACGGAGTCTGGATTATAAAAAAAAGTTGTCAATCTTCACGTCACTTAATTTTTTGCAATGAAAGAACAAAGCAAACAGAAGAAGCGTGTTTCGTTCTTATTTAATTTAATAAAGTAAATGGGATTCAGACTTTAAGTAAAAAGAAGCCCTATAGCTATTTACTAATCATGGGGTAAAAGTTATTGCAGTCTATATTTAATATGATTATTTTTCTCCGCGTTTTATATAACAATATACAACTTATACATTGTTATGATTTGCTATTAAAAATTATATTGCTTTTCGAAACAATGTTATTTCCTCATTCATTGTTGTCATCAAAATTTAAACAAAATTATTTATTATAATCAGAACAATAGCTAGCAAAGCATAATAGCCTTCCAAACTTTTTCTTTAAACTTGATTCCTCATTAGATTAAACCACATCTTCATGAAAGTTGTTAGAACGTCATTGAAATTCAGTGTAAACCGTTCACAGCACTCACATATTAGACTTAAACTGGCAATGTGCAAACATACGGAATTAAAAATCAAATGTTCAGAGAACTGGATGATGATATTTTGCAACAGAAAATTTTACAATGTGAGTATGTTGATTTTTTAAAACATGTAATTTTAAATAGTCTTTAATGTTATATATGTCTTTATGCGTTTAAGAAAGGGAGAGAAAGAAATGAGAAAAATTAAAATATCACCTAAGGAAAGTCATGAAATTGATTTCGGACTTATATATGTGTAGATCGTAAATTGCACCTTTCTCTCTCTCTACACTGATTGTTTTTCTGTCGTTGAATCACTTCTGATATTTGATAGATTACTTAAATCCAAAATGATTTCTACCAGCAGATTAAGACATCTGATTGTTTATATATGTGCATAATTATATATTTAAATAAATATATTTAAAAATAATATGCATACATTTTGTTAAAATTATGTTCTACTTTTTTTAATATTTACAAAGGTCGTTTCCTCAAAATTTTTATTGGATTCGACAGGTTGGGGGGCCATTCCCCATTGGCGATTATGTTTATACAACTGGCCAATAGGAAAAACTTTTCCATAATAAGTTACAACATATTCTTTATGAGACAGACAAGTATCGTTTTTGTTTGTCGAGCCATGTATATACATAGTGCGCAGTGACATTTTATTTTAACGTTTTTTATCACCTTTGTTAAAATAGCAATGTTACAAAATTGTTATTCCAGCTGTTTAAGAGCAAGCTCTTTGGGTAACTTACATAATTTTTGAAACTGGAAATAAGGAAAATATTAAACCTAACATCATTATCCTTACATATTTTGTATCTAAATTACAATTTACTACACTTTTCCAGATTTGTATTTTCTCCCATGATATTTTGGAATTTTACACGTCCACAAATTCTCTTGGAATTATATTTGGCTGTTTATAATATAAAACTAACTGCGCAAATATAGGTTATAAAATATCCCCTAATAATTGCGGAATTCTCTCACACACTCTTTATGGAATTCTAAGCGAACTATGTAGAAACATGAAATGTAGACGTTCTGGAGGGAAAAATTACGTGTCAAGAAATAAAATGACATTGCAGTAAGATATACTTGAAATATTAGCTCGTATTACAAATTTGACCATTACCTGAAGTTGGCATCAGGTGTAATGGCATATTTAGGCCCAATTAGGAATTAGACATAACCCAATTAGGAATCAGGATTTATTTCTCATGTTAAATCTTATTTTTATATGGTTCCGTTAATTTATATTTAGTATTTATTCCTAGATATTCGTAGAATTGTCCAATGAAACAGAATATTGATTGTTGATATAGATTTTCACTTATATTATGAAATTATTTATTATAAAACGGGATATATAAGAAGAGGAGAACGAAAATTATTAAAATACTACTTTTGTTACAATAACATGGCAGTGTTAGATGACATCTTCATTTTAAGTTTCGTATTTATATTTCCGTAGAGTTATACACGTGAGGGTTCATTAAGTAATGACAGAATGCCCAGAGGGTGATATCGTAAAGTAATAATTATTATGTGTGCTTATTTTGTGTTTGTCATTTCATTATTATTAGTAGAAATAGCAAAGATTGTTTTTGAATTTGATTTGATTTCGTAGCGTATTTTGACATAGAGGTTTCCGTAATTTTTGTATATTTTATAACCTGTGTAATTATTTGGATTTGATTGTGGTCATATCTGACGTGAGAGATAAAGTTTTAGGTGATACAGCGTTCATAGTAGCTTTGTGAAATTTGCTGCATCTTAACATACTTTTCAGGCCTTGGCCTTTGCAACATATTTTGGCTATCTATGGAAATATGTATGTCTACACCTATAGATATTTAATTTTTTGAAAGTTCGTAACACTATTTTAAGGTTTATTAATTTAGCATGGAATTTAAGATATTCAGCAATTAAATTTGACAAAAACTATATTTTACCAATTACATTTAATGCTGTATGTATAATTTTATGGGGATGATTCAGCCAATATTTCAATGGTTAAGGCCAATGAAAATGAAGATACTTTATTATAAAATAAATAAATTTTATTATTGGTTTAATATTTAGTATTAATTTCTAATAATGGATTGCTGCTATTTATAAGAAATTGGTAGATTTATGTAAAATTATTTGTTCAATTCTCTGGTCTCTTGCAAACCAAATATATACCATAATAAAATATAACCAAATATAACCAAAATAATGGTAGTTCGATTAAATTTATAGATAAATTAGTTTATTTAACTTATAAGTCGATATAATTTTGAGCTATTTAATACACCTTAGATCAAGTAGAATTTATATACATATATATATGAATATAATTTTTCACGCAAAAAGATAACAATCGCTTTTACTTCAAGAATGTTCATGTTCCTTGCAATAATACTATTTCATAACTTGTAATACAATATTGTTTTCAATAATGTAATAAACTTTCCGTTACGTATGCTATAATAAATAAATATTTACTTTTTGTTTCAGCAGACAATAGAACTGGTTTCATCCCTCAATATTAAAACATCCAAGAAAGTCTAGGCACATGAAGGTCTTAAAAGTAGCATTTCAAGGAATTAAAAACAGCAGAATTTGTCAAGGGCTAAATATCAAAAACCAAAAAGATCATTTATTCAAGAATTGCATATAAAGACACAGAGAGCCTAGTCGTTCAAAGGATGTATATCGGGAGCGAAAAAACATAATCATTCAAGAGTTATGAAGAACTAAAAGGCATAATTATTTTATAATAGAATAACGAGTGATTAAAAAAGAATAGTGACAGAAATACCACCAGGAGGTTTCAAAAGGGTGATCACTAAAGAGTAAAATCAAGAGATTAAAATTAATAATCGATGAATAGTATCATCACTATATTCCAAAACCTAATCCTTCAAGAAATTTAAAAATTATAATAATTCAAGAGATTCAATGAGAATAATTACCATGAGACTCAAGAAGCATAATAATTTAAGAGATTTTGAAATCGCAATCACTCAAGAGAGTTTGACAACGATCATTCAAGAAATTTTGAAAGCACACATATTCAAGGAATTTAAAATGAATTCCTTTTCAAGAGATACAAAAATTATTGTCCTTCAAGAGATATTAAGTTCATTACCACTCAATAGATAAAACTTGTAATAATTCAAGAGGTTCAAAAATTATTGTCCTTCAAGAGATTTTATGTGCATTATGATTCAATAGATAAAAAATTTTAATAATTCAAAAGATGCAAAATTTTAATAACCCAAGAGATACAAAAATTGTAATAATTCCAGAGATGCAAAAATTGTAATGATTCAAGAGATTCAAAAATTATAATCATTCAAGAGATTCAAACAGAGCAGTATTATCTCAGGAGGAGAAGAATATTGATACAACAAATTGAAACAGATGAGTATTATCTTAGGAGGAGGAGAATAATAATGATACAACAGATTCAAAAGTATATGCACCTCAAGAGAAATAGACGTTTCACTAGTTTTAGAAAAGCATAAGTATCTGAAGAATTTCAATGCCATTCAAAATATTGAAAAAGTACAATCGGATAAAAGGTTTGAAATAGTCAGTCAAGAGATTCGAAAGAGCACAGTCATTCAAGAGGCTCAAAAGGGTATAATCATTGAAGAGTTTCAAAACTGTATAATCATTAAAGAGATGCCAAAATTATAAACATTCAAGAGATTCGAAAAGGTGTAGTTATCCACGAGACTCTAAAGTGTATAATCTTTCAAGATATTTAAAAAGGTATAGTTATTCAAGAAAATCATAAAGGTCTAAATGATTCATAATCATTCAGGAGATTAAAGAGTATATCTTTTAAAAATTCAAAAGAGTGTAATCATTCAAAGCATTATAAAAGTACGATTATTCAAGAGATTCATGATCATTCAAGAGATCTAATTCAAGAGATTCATTAAAATTCAAGAGATCTAATTCAAGAGATTCATTAAAATTCAAGAGATCTAATTCAAGAGATTCATTAAAATTCAAGAGATTCATTAAAATTCAAGAGATTCATTAAAATTCAAGAGATCTAATTCAAGAGATCTAAATTAATTCAAGAGATTCATTAACATCCAAGAGATCTGAAATAATTCAAGAGATTCATTAACCTCCAAGAGATCTGAAATAATTCAAGAGATTCATTATTATTCAAGTACTCTAAGATAATTCAAGAGAGTCATTACCATTCAAGAGATCTAAAATAATTCAAGAGATATGTAATAACTATAATTTAAGGGATCTAAAATAATTCAAGAGTTTAGTTATCAGTCAAGATATTCATAATCATTCAGAAGATCTGTAAACACTCAAGAGATCCATTGTTTTTCAAGAGATGCATAGTCACACAAGAGATTCATTATTATTCAAGTTATCCTTAATCAATTAAGAGATCAGTTATTATCATTCCAGTGACTTATTACCGTTCGTGAGATTCATAATCACTTAAGTAGCTTATTATCACTCAAAGGATTCATGATCACGTAGGGAGTAAATTAACATTCAAGGTTTTCATAATCGCGCAGGAGATGAATTAGGAATCAAGAGATCCTTTATAATTCAAAAGCTTTACACTCAATCTTGTGATAATATAATTTTAATTTTCTATTCCTTCCAATTTCTTCCCTCTCCGTAATTGGAATAAAGTCAATAGATCTGTTCAATGCAATGCGAAGAATTTCGAAATGGCTTATCCTTATACCTCGGTAAGTTAATTTTAGATAATTACCCCACCCCCTCTATATACTTAACGATTTTACTTTACTTCTTATACTTAAAGATTTTACTTTACTTCTTATACTTAAAGATTTTACTTTACTTCTTATACTTAAAGATTTTACTTTACTTCTTATACTTAAAGATTTTACTTTACTTCTTATACTTAAAGATTTTACTTTACTTTATATACTTAAAATAATTTCTTTACTGTATATGCTTAAGACATTTACTTTACTGTACGCACTCAAAGTTTTTTTCCTTACTGCATATGTCTTAAAATTTTAAAAATTACCGTTCATGTATATTATAATCTTACGCGTTGTGTATCAATGATATTTAAACACGTTAACATTCGGTTTAATTTAAATATTTTTAATACTTTTTATATATACTCTCTTGTAATAAAATATATGCACCCAGAAAAAATTGAGCCACAACCACTCGGAATGTGTATAGTGTTCGAGTAGTCGAACAAATGTTCAAAACATCAAAGCAAAACAAAACACCGTTTTATTGACGTGTAGCAGTACAAAGAATGTGCTTTTCAATAGGTGGTAAAACCACCCCTGGCAGCCATATAAGAAGATACTCGGTGGGTCATGAAGTCAATTAAACGGCTAATGTTCCTCTGGGATAGATCCTGCCACAAATGCAGCAACTACTGAACAAGTTCGGAGGTATTCCAAGAAGGCTGAAGTTGCCTACCTAATATGTCCCAAACGAATTCGACAGGCGAAAGGTCTGGAGATCTGACAAGCCACTCCGGGACATTAACATCTCGAAGATATTATTGCGACAGCCGAGCAGTATGGGGCCAAGCGTTATCCTGTTGGTAAACAGAACCTAGCCGGACAATTACCATAGGCAGTACCACCGGCTGCAAAATATTGTCTATGTGCCTTCGAACGGTTGTGTATTTCGTAGCACGACTAACGGCGACTGGTTGTCCAAGAAGATCTCTCCCCCAGACAGTCACGTCAGGTGTAATGGCGGTGTGCCACTCGGTAACGAATGTTGGGTTCGGCCGCTGATCTTCTCGTCTCAACACACGTGTACGGCGATCATCAGCATCGAGTAAAATGAGGGATTCGTCACTAAATATAACATTCCTCCAATTTGGATACTGTGCAGCTTGATCGTGAGCAGCACCGTTCCAGGCGACACGGCCTATGGCGGGGTGTCAGAGGCAAGCGCCGTAATGGTCATCGAGATCTGAATCTAGCGTCAGCTAGTCGTCGCCGAATGGTATCCCTTGATATCACTGGACCCCAACGAGTTGTCAAATGCCGTCGAATTGTTGATAGCGTCATTGTTGGTGCGGACGTGGTTGTTCTGCTGATTACGTGATCCTCTCGAGCACTGGTGGCTCAAGAACGTAGAGAGCCACTGAGATGGCTGACTGTACCTTCTCTGAGCCACTGCTTACAACACTGGGCAACTACCATATCGCTTCGCCCAATATTCCGGCCGATCTATCTGTTCGACCAACCGGTCTCACTGAGACCTATGATTCTTCCCCTCTCAAAGTCAGACAACTGTTTGTAATGCCGTGATGTACGTCTGTAAGGCATCTTTCGTACCAATGTCGTGTCTCTGAGCTACCAATCCGGTTGTAAATACCTATCAGTGAGCGCACCGGCCTTTTTAAATTCTACTCGCGTCGCAGTTCATACACGCGTTACATACCTCCACAATGCTCATTGGTGCTGTACGTTTGATCATTTGCATAACTCGCCAAACCACATTTGCATGCTGAGTTTTATAGTTGTGGCTCAATTCTTTCTGGGTGCATATATTTTATTGCAACAGAGTGTATTTAAAATATATAGCGGTTGTATAATAATGTATTTCTAAAATGTTTGCAAGTGCAGTTTTTTGTTAAACTATTTTTCCCTAATGATCCTTAAAATTTTTATAAATATTCCATCGTTAAATCTGTAAAGAAATTTTCTCATCCATCAAAATTATAAATCTTTAACGTCAAAAGAATAAGTGTTCATGATCAAAACAAAGAAACAGCAAAAAATTTTACTAATCTTTATGCAGATAAGGATTTGAGAACTTTCAAAAAGGTTTTCGTGTTCTGAATCAGCAGAAATATAGAAACATGTCCTCCATGTTACCGGAGGCAAAATCACATTATCCGTAATGTTCTTTTACCTTAAATTGAAGACACTTTTTTTTTATTTTTATATATCATGATACATTCATTATGTCATTACTGTTTGATTAGTAAGCAATAAAAGAATTCTTTCTCTCTTTGCAAACCCCAAAATTAATATATAAGGGCCATAAATTGATAGTATATAATTAAACTGTACTTGCTTCAAGAAATGGAAATTTACTTGGAGGCGCGGATTCCTCGAAAACAGTAGGTCCTGGTAGAATATGATCTGCTTTATTCTTGCAATACACAACGGAACAATAAATTACACTTCTTCTTAAATTTGAATAATATATTTATACTTTACTGTGCGTTAAATCTAAATGAATATGACTAAAATTAAAATGTACGCGATTAAAAACTGTGTCTCGTAATGTATTTTATGTCCAGACAAAATATTTCCCTCTTATCGGTAAAAGTTTTTATAGTGATAGAAATAAATTTATATGTTTGATAACTCATTTTCGTCATGTCTATATTTGAAGGAAATTCAAAATTTCATAGAAATTTGTAGAGAAAGAACATCGTTGGAAAAATTCATTGCGAACTTTCCGCTTCAAAATAAGAGATAAAAGAAAAATCCACTCAAGTTTTCATGCAGAATGTAGCTGTTCCATGTAGTATAGGAGAGATATTTTTACCAACGCTTGCTGAACAACTAACTCTCAGTATTCCAGAAACGTTATCCCTAATGATCACAATTGTCTACCAAGGTAAAATTTTCCACTATATCTTTAGCTATTTGGCACAATAATAACGTTTGAAATTGGGAAAATGATGATAAAAGAAAATACCTCTTGTTTATATGAACATAATTTCTTAATTTTGTATGAAATTGAAAGAATAATTTAAGAAATTTTTAACCGTATTTTTAGAGTTTTTTTTACCGTAATTGGACCCTTGCCAGAGATATTTCGGAAACATCGACATCTTAAGAATTTTACTATAAAACAATCGCGAAATATGGACTTAATTTGACTAAATTAGAATTATAAATAGACTTAAGATTAAGCATTTTTTTATAAAAGTCATGTTCTTTTAGTTCATGAAAGAGCAGCAAATTTCAAATTCTTATTCTTAATATATGATTAAGAATAAACATTTATCGAAGGATGGTCATTAAAACATAAGCATGTCACTAAAAATCATTTAGATCCAAATTCATAATTAAATAATTTACATAATACACCAAATAATGAAATTTAATCTACATTTAAATTTTCTACAATGAAAACGAAGCGCCATTCTTTTTTATTAAAGGTAAATTTAGTTTCACATCGAATCTTTTGTAATCAAAATGTCTTCAATTACAAAATTGTATTAGCAACTAAAGATGATGACTGAAAACAATATATAATTCAAAATAAATTCTTAAATCTACATTAGGCATACAAAAGATAAAACGGAGACTGCAGAAAGTAAAGAAATGTAAAATAATATGAATTTTTTACGTGTTGTCAGAGAATTTAAGTGAGTTAGAGCCCGTTTCGTATTTTGTATTTTATGTTAATTTACCCGCTTGGCCTTTAAAATTAAAAAGCATGTTACATTTAAAGCTTCTAAATTAGTTATGGCATAAACTATTTCTGCAAAATTGTAACATTTGAAACAGTATTATCTAATCATTCTAATTTTAATTCACTTTCTAATTCAATAAATATTTTTAGATAACTCATAAGTAATTATACATTCATTTCTTTATCACGCCAGGGAAAATAATTTTCCCAAAAAACCCAAAACTATAAAATAAAACACAGATTTATATTCTTCATATTTCCTTTACAATAAGTAATACGATATATGATTTGAATACTATTTAAATTATAATAGCTCCCAACCTCATAATCTTATTCAAAACTTAGTTTCCAGCCGCTGTGTACTGTGCCAATAATTGCAAGACAATATTTATAACGCTCCAATATTTATAAAAATACTTACAAAAGTATTTTGGAAGTCCTTTCGCAAAATTAAATGATTCCAATATATTTCCTTACAAAAATTTTAGAAAACTTTTAAATTAAACATACTTTAATCAGCTTATTTATATATGCATAAAATATTTAAAAGTCTCAAACATATCAATATATTTAGCAATTTGTTTGATTTGTGGTCTCTGAAAGAAAATTTGCACGTATCCCTTAAATGGCTTTAGAGGATATTTAACTTTAAAACCTCGTGATACAAAAGAATTCCACTCAAAAAAATATCCTTTTAAAGCATTGTATATTGGCCTAAGCCAAAACTGTTTAAGAAGCATTTGAAAGAACAATGAATTTGTACATTACAAGCTACCAAAACAATCTGATTTAACTCATGTTTCATCCATTAACGAAATTTGAAAATATATAATTTATTTTGAATACATCATTTGAAATCCAATAAACTCAAAAATGCCCCAAAAAATAAACCACTAATAAAATGTCCCGTTCCGAAATTGAGATAAATATACTTCTTTATTTATTTTGACAATAATTCTGATTACATTTATATTGCAAAGAGTCGTACAAAGAGGATTAAACATAGTTCAGCCTAATATGTTTCAACCTACGATAAAACATCTTAATTCCACTGACTATAATAAAGTCATATATTAAAAGTATAATTATTGTCTTTTAAACATTGGACTTCTAAAATAACATATGAGTTACTCTCCCTCCTTTGTTAATATAAGATATCTTGATTAAATACTATCGCCATAAGGACATCCAAAATTGAGTTCTTCAGAAAATAATTTTTCTATTTTATGCTAAAATGAAGTAATATAATACTGAGCTACGTTTAGACGCACGTCGTTAATCTTAAAATTAAAAAAATTGAAAGCCTTAATTTAATACATGTAAAAACGTATAAAAAAGAATTGCTTCCACCAAGCTCATATAAACATTGGGATTCATTTATTGCAAGGATTTAAAACTACCTATTATGTTCTGATTTTATGTTTCTTAATAATGAAAACGAGAAAATTGCTGCTTTTCACCAATATTATAAGTAATAGAGAAATCAAAAGCCTTGATACTTTAAATACATTGAATATTTTTTATTCAACTGCGAAAAGGTTGACGACTGGACGATTATTTTTCGATATTGTTTACATATAGAAATACTTGATAACCCCAGCCCTTTATAAATATCACAAATAAAAGAAATTAAAATTTTATTCACATTTAATACCCAGTAACAATGAACATAGTACAATTCTGCTCACTTCAGAATAAGAAATAAAAGGACAAAATAGGTAAATTGGTAAACCAATATTAAATTCTTTGTTTTAGTTCACACCAAATATTAAATATCAAATTAATAATTTGTCCTTATATCGGTTCGTTGGCTTTATTAGTACATTTAACATTATTGAAAAGCTAATAAAATATATTTCTTATGCTAATAATAGACAGACAATTAATGATGATTTTTTTATCTCAATCTGGAAAAACTTTCTTTGTAATAGATTTGAAACATTTGTGTTAATCGGAAGAAAAATAATTTTTGACAATTACATTTCTGGAACTTTCGATAGATTAACCCTAATTTACTTTATTATAGGTCCCCATGTATTTCACAGTTTATCGCTAATAAGCTCTATTTATACAGTTTTATAGAATACACCCATCAATATCCGTTTCTGATTAAAAGAACCGAAAATCAAATTTCAATTTATGAATATTTGCTTGTTTAAATATATGGTATAAATTTTATATTACCTAAAATAATTTTAGATCTTATGCCTTTTCATAAAACGATATTCAATTCACAATCACCAAATTAACAAAAATGGCACGTTAACTGCCTGAAAATTATCAACTCTTACATTACAGATAGAAGTTTATTTTAATCACCATACCTTTGATTTTTGACAAAAATTCGCTGGAAATTTTATTCTATCTATTCTAGACTTTAATTTCCGATGTTTTATTCCATAACGCCTCATAGCCTGGACATTTATTTCCACTGGGTAAAAATTTACTAACTACGAGACGTGTTCTCCATTTTTAGCTCATGAGCTAGAGAAAAAAAAATTATATCTTTGATTTTAAAGCAGCCTTCAAAAGTAATAACAAACGCCATATGTTTATCCAGCCTATGATAATATTCACAGAGATTACCCCTCAAATATATCAATTTAAAATTCTCCAAAGTACAGCAGAAATTTTGACTATAATTTGATTATATTATATTTGATTTTATTTGATTATAATTTGGCTTGTATCCAAATAACTTACTGCATTTCTATAGAAATAATTATAAAACAACACTCTTTTGTCTAATCTACATTCTTAGTGAAAAGTTGCTCAAGTTTTCCATATAAGACCTCATTAAAGAAATAAAAGATAATGTTTATTCTACAGTTTGCTTTCAATAAAATATTAATGCATATTATAAATATCTATAATACCTAATTTTATCAAACAAGATGTAAATATTTATATTCGGCTTCCAATAGGTTTGTTACACAAAATATGGGATAATTACTGTTGAAATTTAGTAAACATCTTGAACTTTGAACCGCACCAAACGTATTTCTTCCACATGAGTTTTTACTAACCAGTCTAATGATATTAATTTATGCAAGTTTTAACCAGCACCAACAGTCACAGCATGCTCTTAATTCGCATGGTGATAATCCGATACGTGGAATTTGCCCTAATCAAACTTAATTGGAGTCACCGACGGATTAACTTAACTAATTCATAAACTTTAATTTATTGCCCAATGACAATAATGCGCACTTAATTGTTTTCAATATTTTATAAGAATTATTAAACAAAATCGAAAAATCCACTAACCAATTTAATAGTATTTGTTGTCGCATACATTGAGAAATGTCAGGTTCTTGAAACATCAACATCGCAGCTATTTAATTTTCGTAACGATATTAAACCTAAGAAAATATTATGTGCCAATATTTGACTGCAAATCGGTAATGAATCCAAATACTTATACTTAGAATTGATGAATATTTAAATAGCAAAATGCAGCTCTTTGTACTTCATTATAACAGAAGTCTTCAGAAACCAGTGAAGTGTGTATAGTCTATTATATTCTTATAACCATTCAATATATGTAAATTTCCGCAGTTCCCTATTTACTGTATATATGGTCAGAATTTATATTACATACTTTAATCAATATTCGCAAGATTAGTACCAACATTTAATAGTTAATTTGTATACCAAAAAACAATTCAATAAGACATTTTATTTGCACTCAGTATGGAATTTCAATTAACGGTATACAAGTTTTCACATTTATTGTATTTAGAGTCTTCTATACGCCCCGTGCATATTTTAGGATTAATGAATATTTGACGAGAATAGTGTTTGTCAATTCCTTTTATCCAAATACATAATCATATTTTTCGTCCTGTCCACATGTCGTTAGAAATCGGCGTCAAATCGCATTCAATATCCCAATTTTATATTTTTCAGGATGTCCATGGTAAATCATTGTTGGTTATTTACCATGGAATTCAAGTTCAAAAATTATCATAGAAAATCGGTTATTTCTTCCAAACTTATTTTAATTACCAGTGATAAATAATTATATTTTATTAAATCGCATAATATAATCATGTCCGTTCTTATACTAATTTCAATGCAAAACTTATAGAAATATGTTAATGGATTCCATCTAATATCTTGGAATCATTAAAAACATAATTCTTACTCAATCGGATTTTTCATTTTTTAATATATTATTAAAATTATTTGCTGGAAAGAGAAAATTTAATATCAAGATCTATTTTTAAACTCCATATTCTGACGGCAGTGGCCTTATTACAATTCTCCATGGTGTATATAACTTTTAAGTATAAACCTATGTATCTAATAAATACAATATGCATGCCATGTATTCATTTTTTTGCCAATAATAAAAAGGGATTATCATCAAAACTTATTTATATTAAACAGTGGAAAATTTTCCGATGTTACTCCATTATAATACAGTCAAACGAATAGCAAAGTGTATTCTTGAGTTGAACATGACAATATCCGCTAAGTAGTATTACTGTCCCTCCCGTTTTTACAGGGCAAATAAATTCCCGTTGAAACTTTAAATGTCTACAGAAATATTCTTCAGGATTTGCTTACGTATGAAAATGTTCGTATTTTCAGGCAAATATTTAAATGCTTCAACAAAGTACGAAAGTTTTAATGCAAATAACGGGCTCATTTTAACAAATAGCTATAAATTTTCTTCCACCCTATTCATGAATCAAAAACTAGACTATAAAATCCTTTTAATAAATTTAGAATTTTGTGTGCCTCGGTTCATAAACCGATGCTAGAAATACAAAAGTGAACACTTCGATCTTCCATTTGCAGTATTATTTGTTGTGTATTATTATTCCATGAATCGTGCTTTTCATATCCTTATTTTTACATCAATTTTGTGTATTATTATTTATATCATGTAGACGTAATTTCCTCTAAACACTAGTTTTGAAAAAATGTGTCCAGTACAATTTTCCTCAGTATCTGTCAGCAATAAAAAGTTTTATATTTGATTAAAATCTATGATTTTAAAAGCAACAATGTCCAAATTTCCGTTTAAACTACATCAAAAGTGATCATGTATTATACGGAATTTTACTCAATTTAAAACCAATGGGATACGAGACGCGGTTTACCCCAATTATTCCACATTCCGCAGAAGATCCCGATTCAAAAATATATCTATTATATATTATAATAATATGATACGATTTAAATATACTTTATAAATCTCTGTAATATTGTGAACATATAAAAATAAAATAATTTCATAATAGAGAAAAATGAATCAAAATAATTCTGCACGAGATTGGAGCATTATATTTTAAACAATAGCACCCAATATATCTATAATTTAACTGTATTTGATTTCAGTGACGGTTCGTTTTTTTAAATAAATTGTTTAGTCACAATTTCCCAATAGCTTCAATGATGAAAATTACCGTTTGCAATAGAAAAAAGATATACAATGGAATTAATAATGAAATTGAATACCAAAAATATCTGTCTTCACTTTTTGTAATGAAATTGAAGAACAGCACTTCTCTGAGTAGCTTGTAAGAGAAGTAACGTACAAAGCAACTTTCAATTCTGTTTAAATATACCATAACATCTACGAGAAAAGATGTCCACCAATTTCCTTTGTAACTAGAAATTATGATAACCACAATTATCTACATAACTCATAACAGCAACCCAAACGCACAATATCTGTCATTTATATTTCAAACAAACGTTCGTGTACTTTTCACTGAAGTAGTGACGTTGGCTTGCCATTAAACCACATATTAAAAAAAATATATACTGGTAATATATAACACCTTTAATGGAAATGCAGTTCTTTATTTCAAAGGACACTTTGGTTTCTATTAGAAACTTACAAATATGATTCACTTTTCGTTCTTAAATAATGTCAGCTTATTAATGGTAATATTTTCGACGGCTGTTTCATAACCACTGATACATAACATACTGAAAACGTTTCCAATTTAAAGCAATCGTCAATTAAATACCGAATAATGCTAATTGTATATTATATATGTAGAGAAAAAATAGTTAATTACACGGATAGTATATTCTTCAGAATTACGAGCAACAAACCAACGCTTCGGGCGCTAAAAAACCCACTTACGATATATCTCATCAATCGTTTGATAGCCACTTTTTTTAATGTTCTATTTTGATAACTGAATTCCTGATGTTACTTTGATGGAGACAATTTATTATTTACCATATTAGCAGAAAATATATTGACAATAACTGTATAATACTTGCAATCGCTGAAAGAATAACTGTACAAAAATTGGCATATTATTTTATGCTTAATTTTATTGTCATTAATAAATATGCTAGATGCCCTATTCTGTACTTCTGTAAAATAAAGAACAGATCAGTGCTGAATTTGCTCAATAATTATGAAAATATATTTTTTTCTCTATGCCACAACACAATGCTTTTGGCGGAAAAAATCATAAATTACCTGTTTGATTCTATATATCAAATCATGAAAGTTTGACATAAGCAACAATTTATAGCATTCGATTTTCAAATACTAGAAAAAGATGCATGATTCTGATTTTACCATATAAATAGCAGAATAATAAAATTCCATTTTGTATTTTATGTGTAATAGTTTGAACATCAGTATTTTGCTTTACATATTGGTGTTGAAGACATTTTGCTTACATACAGACGATTTTTGAGAGGTTCAAACTAACATTTTCAAACTATATTTATTATTTTACGCATTATTTTGTGAAAGAATTATTCTATTATTCACAGAAATTAATTTATTTTCGCGAATTATCTTTTCGCTTAATACGCTGCTTAAACACTAATCACTATATTTAATGCTACGCCATTTGTGGTAATATTTATATATGGAATATGATTTAAAAGTACATATTGTCTAAAAGATTTTATACGTATACATATCTCAGTAGACGACATACACTTTGGACCTACCTACTATTTTTTCATAGAATTTGGAATTTTTGCTCAGAAAAGGAGATAATGATTCATGAAAAACGTGAATTTAATTTTAGGAAGACTCCATCTCTATTAGTAAAAGAAAAAAATTCCTTCATGTCAAGTTTAATTAAAGAAGAAAAAAGATGAATGTTTATTATTTTAATGTATAAATGATTTGTCCAAAATGTGTCAATTCTGAAAAAAATGTATTTTTATTATTAAAATACTTATTTAATTTCGAAAATTTAAATTATCTGTGCCAAATAGTTTTTGATTTATAGTTGAAAAATTTTACAAATACTTCTATGGACAAAAGCATATTACATATTTTATTAATTTTACGCATATTAGTCATTAAATCTGACGCGTCTTATATATTGTCTTCTCAAAACGAAAATCGAAGCAGAAAATACTTTATAATATTGTATGAATTTCCTATGTAAATAAAGTATCATTCCACCTTATTTTTTCATTATTTCTTTACTTATATATTTGCTTTTGTCAGTGTAAATGAATTGAAAACGTGTTTTACTTTCAGCTACTATATTTATATTAAGCGAACACATAGGAGTATTTAGAGACAGACATATGTACTCTTAATAAATGCATTAAATGCTAATTATAACGCTATGTAATACATCGTTTGGTATAGGATATTATCAAAACCATATTAACACGTTTCATACAGATCTTGTAATCAGTCAGGATTGGAAGGAATATGACGTAAAAGCTTCTGTTATTAATGACTTCCATACATCCATTCAAATATGACTGAAGTATGCTTGCCCCAAATACCGTAATACAGAAACACAGCAATTCAAAAATTAGTTGTTATGAAACGGGCGCAACCAAGTGGCTTTAAAAGTATAATGTGATTTTCTGTTAAAAGTAAAGAAGCTGCCTTTATATCCAGTGGAATATGGCTTCAATCCTAAACTCTTTTCCTTACGCTAATGTCCTGATGGGTGTAAAAAGTAGAAGAAATCAGGCAAGTAATTTTACACAACGAAAATTAAGAGACGTCAAAGAGCAATTTGGCAATTTCCTCCACCTCTTGCATCACTGAAGACATTCCCTATTGGAAGAAATCTCTTAATCGTGGCTATCTATAATATGAAAGGAATCAATAACTTCTCATCAAATGAAGACAATGGCATCTATCGGTTGCTCATTTCATTCACGAATTTATTGATTTTATATACATCGAGCGGTTAGTGAAAATATTCAGTACCACCTCAGATGAATGGAAAATTGGAATAAATGAATTTTACCACTATTATCTTAACCATTGCGTTATTCCAAATCAGTGACTCTCGTTTCTAGATTTTATAGTTGACGTCATGATTAAATACAAAATGACGGTTCGAGCTAAACCCATAAAGATATTTTTGAAAGGATTCTGCATAAAAATGATTTTCAGTAAAGTTTTTCAAACTATATAAGTGTGCAAATGGCATGCAGTATAACTTTTATAAATATAAAATTGAACAAATAGCAGGGAAGTAACAAAATGTTGATAATGATTGTTACGCGAATTGTTGGTCATAAGGACCACGACATTGAGAGGAAATACAATCCTTAATTATTTTTTAATGTAATTACACATTTAAACAGAAGTATCATAAATCTACATTTTTATATCAAAAGTCCATCGATAATATAATAGGGTAAAATAACATTATTCAAGTTGGGGGTAAAATATTGTTACCGTTCAAGAAATTATATCTGAAACAAAGGAAATTCATGAAAAATAAGAAATAAAATTGATTTTATCAATTTTCACTTGCACCCTGAATAAAGAATTTTCTTATAATATTGAAGAAAAACTACTGTGTTTTATATAAGTGATAATGTAGTACTGCTTCTCAAATTTATAAGGCTGCGGTGCTATGAATACTTTTTATAGGATCTTGTACCAACAAATTTGTTCGTGCTTACGAATATTATATACACATTTCTTTTAAGTTCCTAGATTAAACTCTCATAAGTATAAATAAATAATTATGGCATGGAACAATAAAATAATTAATTATATATTATTAATAATTAATTGTGTATTATTAATAATTAATTTAATGTGTGTGTTATTATATATTATTAATTATGTATTATTAATAATTAATTATATATCATTAATTATATATCATTAATTATGCATTATTAATAATTAATTATATATCAATTAATTATTATTAATGTTAATTATATATATTTTAATAATTCCTTAATAATTAATTATATATTTTTAATAATTAATTATGTATTATTAATAATTAATTATATATTTTTAATAATTAATTATGTACGGTAAATAATATATTATTATTATTATTAACCAATAAATAATAATGGCACGATCATAAGAAATATCAATACACCCCGTTTAAAATACACTTTGCTCATACACTTTCTTGCTGATTGGTCAATGGTATTTGCTGCAGAACTGTTATTTAAGCGTTCTGGGTCTGAGTTCTTCGACACATTCGCGAATATTTTCTCCTCCTCAAAATAAATATTTCCACGATAAAATTTTTATTCACGAAAAATGCTTAGAAAATTAAAATGGCAAATTTCATTAGAATCTCTCGCCGTCCGGCGGCTTAGAAACAGTAGTGTAGAAGATATTCTATAAAATAAATTGAAACACAAAATTTATTACAAGACTTGCGCAAAGATATTAAGGCATCTAAATGTATTTTATATTGAATATCCAGTGTATTTTTTAAATTTAAAACTAAAATTTCACTTCTACGTTTCAACGTACTTTTAACCCTTTCACACCCGCGAAAGCCAAAAATTCTTGTACATTAACACCCGGCAATTTCGAAACCAGTTTTTCTTAAAATCGACTCACCCTATGGAGGGGCTCACTTTTTGGCTTCGTCCACTATCTCCTCTCAACTGCTACTTCATTATTAACTCTAATCATATATCAACACATTAGTACAAAGGTAACAAGGGGTGTACAAACAAGCTAGTGTGGACCTTCGTCTGCTTATTGTTGAGAGTATATATCTGGCACATGTAGATAATTTTTCAATAAGGAGAAAGGGGGTTTAGAAAACTTTAATGTTAGCTTTATGGGAGCCAACTAGAAAGCTCGTGTACAATTAATGTTAATTTTGACTCTCCCCCCCTACTTTTCCCCCCTTTCGGTCCCCCCCTCCTACATTTGCACTGACATGGTATATGTGTGCGTGTGCAGGGAAATCCGCACAAAACTGAAATTGCACAAAGCCGACCTTTTCAAACCGACACGGGCCCCCTCAGAAATTAATACATATAATATAACTTTCATAAAGTGAAACCTGCACATGGGCGTAGCCAGGGTCAGGATATGAGATCAAAGGTGGGATAAATGGTCTACAAAACGTTATTTTCTATTTCCACAACTTTTTTTCCATTGAAAAGAAAATAAAATTTTAAGGGGTGGCAAGTGTCTACTCCTTCCCCAGCCTCGCTATATCCATGAGCCTGCACCTACGGAATATATTTCCAACTTTTCTCAATGATTTTCATCTTGAATATTTGGGTTCATTATTTGTTGCTTCCCCCCACCCCTAACTTGATGTTTGAAATCAGAGTGAATATATATATATATATATATATGGACTATATGTATACATGCATTTATATTTTTTCGAACCCACGGGCGCACCCCATCTTCTCTTTGAAAAATTCTTACATCACTCCTAATTCGTTATATGAGAGTTTGATGTCTTTTCCCAAGCGGTATATAATTATTCTGCTCTTTCATAAAGAGAAATTTCTATAATTAATTAGCCCATGTATCAAACTCCCGTTCAATAGGGGCATGTGCTAATTAATTAGCACATGCATCAAACTCCCGTACAATAAGCACAATTGAAAGAAAAATGCCGAAGGTTCTCATTAAAATCCCCCCCCCCTCCTTATTTTGTGAACGACCCTATAGATTACGTGAAATGTGAAATAACCTTTTACTATAAATATAATAATTGCATAAAAAGGAAAATGCTGTAATATGTCAAAATAAAATAAAAATCTACTTTGCAAAAAAAAAATAATGAGTAATTCAATCACACCCACACATAATAGCGGCCCCTCGCGTTTGAACAAGGTATTATCTTATACGTATTTTACTGTATATGCATATTTCTGCATCTGTGTTTGAGCGGACGAAAAAGAAAGAAGAAATTATGTTTTAAAAAGTGCGTATTATTTTGCTTCTCCCTCCCCCCTCTTCTTGTCTCCTCCTGTCTCATTTAAAAGCATGCATCTTCAAGTAACGTAAAATGGAGAAGTTGACTTAAAAATCTTCAAGGAACGTTGAAGTTACTAATAGTATATAGAAAATAAAAATTAGTACAGCATATTATACAACGTTGTCACTGACAAAATTATTTGTATTCTTTTTACATACATGCGTTTAGCCGAGCAAAAATTAATTTCAAAATTCCAATCCCGTGCAGTTTATTTTTCCCTTTTTAAGTTTAATAAATCAATTTTTTGCAGTTTATTTTTTGAACTTAAACTTAATTCTTACGGACCGTAAAGCGCCGAAGTAGACGGCCATTTATCTATTCTATATAAATTGGTAGCCGCCATATAACGTAAATGCAGACTTCAAAAGGCACTGACATTTGAAGTGGCGATCTTTGAAGAGTGGTAGGAATGGTGAAAAATGTTCGTTTTTCTCCTGAAAGAAGGCTATTAGGGACTAATCGCTTGGTGAAAGAAAGACGAATTCATTATTAACGTTATAATGTTCAGTTCTTGTAAAGTAAAGTAAGGATTGCATTCACGCATTGATTCATCTGTCAGTGTCCGACATCGGAAGTTCATAATGGAGAAGCTATGCTTCGTTCAATTGTTATTTGTTCTGTGTGTGTGTGTGCGTGTGTGTGTGTGTGGAGTCCGACCTTAGAGCAGATATAAATGTGTGCTTTTCATATAGCATGGAAAAACCCGAAGCTGGGCTCCAATGACGTAGAATAAAGTAAATGCAGGTTTTGTATGAAAACGCCTTCTATATAATTAAAGGTAAACCATACACAATGGGTAAACCTTTTACCGATATTCCATAGTAGCTATTGCTGTCTGCATGTAATGGATAATTATAATAAGACAAGATTTACGGGCCGCACTTTCTACAGCACCCCATTCGCTTAATTTTTTTTATTTGTTTGGGTTTCTTTCATGCAATAGAACACGATTCGGCAATTTTTAGAAGTAGTGTCTGTCTGTTTCCAATTCATTTAAAAACTACTGCACAGATTTTGATCAAACAAACACTATCATAAGGCAGAGAGCCGCGATTGGATCCAGCATTTTGTTTCAGTACGAAGGTAGAGCACTGTAAAATATGTCCCATTGAAAAGAGGGAAATCAAAAATCCCCAGAGATAATTATTTATTGTATTGTTAGAGAAGGAAAACAATACCACTGTTACTTACTTTTTTTTCTATATTATAAATGTTGATTTTTTATATAATAGCAACAAAATAAATTCACCTAATAAACTGAAAATACATAAAATTATAGAAGCAAATTATAGATGTTAAATACAAAAGAATAATAGAAAACGAAAAGAGAGGCTAAAAAACAGTAGTGTTTTTTTTTTAAGTTTTCAAATAAACCACAGGGCGGACATTTGACCTCTTCATAGGGCCGCAACAGACCCCCCGAGGTGTTCTATAAGCCGGGCACGTTGCCGGATACTGTTCGCAGACCAAGTCCAGCGCTGGTTGTTTTTCTCCACAGGAGCAATGGAGCATAGAACAGTTAATTATTAAATAATTTTACATTGCTTAATTATTAAATTATTTTATATTGCTTAATTATTAAATTATTTTATATTGCTTAATTATTAAATTATTTTATATTGCCTAATTATTAAATTATTTTATATTGCTTAATTATTAAATGATAATCTTTTCATTGTCAACGTCGCTCTCCCATGTTAATAAATCGGAGTCCACATCATTAGGATCATCGTTCAAAGATGCACCATCATCATTTCCTTCGCGTGGTTGAAGAAATGACGGTTCTTTACCATCTGATCTTGATGAGTCATTATCGCCATCATCCAAATTTATATCTCTACCATTTTCTAAATAGCAATTATCGAAAAACAAATCCTGTATTTGGCTATCGAATGGCCCATGCTGATGGCGAGACATTCTTAATTATAAAATTAATAGGTAATGTACAAATAAACAAAATGAAATCTTCAAAAATT
>QLNU02014802.1:117624761-117636116 GCA_006491805.2 Dysdera silvatica | reverse complement strand
CAAAGAAGTTCTCTCAAAATGAGCAGAACCTGAACAAATTTATTAAGTGCCAGACGATTCCCCGATTTCTTACAGGAGAAATTCTTAAATAGGGAACTTGAGATCATAACTGAAGTAGATCTTCCTGCCTGGCGGGTCTCAATTTTCAAACAACAAGCCGGTGAGTTTGCTCATGATGAACTACGACAAATTTTGGCATTACCCGTAAAAGAGTACGAAATTGGTGTCTACAATATAATCTTTGACATAGCACAGCAACAAATATCTGAGAGGATTCATCGTAATGAAGCATTATTGGTTGCTATTGTTTGGATGGATCCAAGCAACTTTAATCAGATTAAAGGCAGGAAGGGCAGGGTGCCTGAAGATGCACCTGAAGAGTTGTCATCGTTGACTAGTAAGGATAAACTGAAGCTGCAGGGAGAATTGTGTCAACTTGCAATGTACTTTAATAATTACTGCCCTGATTAATTCTCAATGTCTTCGGTATCCGATGCAATTCGGCTTCTTTTGGACAGAATTCTGTAAATTGTCATCGAAATGGCTCATCCGAGAGTGAAAGAGATTTTGATGATCCTATTCCTGAACTCAACCAACAACAACGGTGAACAAACTCTTTCATAAGAGTCTATGGATATTTCTTCGACTTTAGTCCTTTATAACGACTATGACGAGATGATTCAAACTATCTAGGCATCTAAGGACAAGCAAAACTGCTAAAAGTGTTTAGTAGATGCTCTTGAATTTCTATATGAAAATTTTTTGTCAGTGTCAAATGAACTGAATTCAAAATGTCCGATTCACTACATGTGGCATATAAGTTCATATTTACTGAAAGTACGCTATATTGCACCCAAGTTTCTTCTGAAATAGTCTTTCCTGTACTCAAGACCAGTAAAAATCACCTACGATCATCACTTGGACAGGAAATCCTTGAAAGTTTCAAGATGTTCTATATTAACAGAGACTGAGTTTGACTACAACGAATCTTTATATATGTAAAAACAACGTTATAAGCGTAAGAAAGGTAACCTTACATACGCAGAGCCGACGAGAGTGAGGCAGCAAGGGGTGCAGCCCGGGGTTCCGGATAAATTCCATGCGCTCGCGCTGGCAAAGATTTACGTTGTGGGGAGGGGGGGGCGGCCCAGGTAAGGAATCATGGGGCCAGTCGAAGTGAGTCTGGGGTCCCCGTTGTCTCTCGGCGCCCCTGTACATAGACTTATAATTCTGTCTTTACTTAAAAATCTTATCTGCGCAATGCTACGTCAAATTATCTTACATATATCAAAGTTAGTGATTTATTGGCGGAGAGTTCTTCAGAATTATCAAGGCAACTTAAATTGTAGTGTTCTGTGTATATGTTGCCTATGTTTGTTTAGGTATTTGCTAAATAGGCAAGAAAAAAACTTGTCAAAGATTTAAATTAAAAGTTTTTCACTTCATATCATGTTATATTTGCTGCCAAATCTAATCTCGATCAAACTGGAGTTACCAGGCTTTTACCATTTATGTTTTGTGAAATTAGACTGTTTGGTAGATTATTGTTGTTAAAATACTGCAATTTTTAAAAGCAATACTTATTTTCTTGAGACCTTTCCTAGTGCAGGCATGTCTTAATTTTCTTTTTTTTCAACTTTTGCTCTGCTAATACTGACTGTACCAGAGAAGAATAAATAAAGTTGTATTGTACTCTAAAACGTTAGTTAATTGACTGGAAATACTTGAAAATGAACATACAATGCAAACATTCCTACATGCATCTACCCTACTATATTTTAAGAAAGTGGCGCCCTGCGCATCGCTTTTCCCACCGTGACCTCATGCAGCCAGTCCAGTCCTGATTGTGGCAGTACCTGGAAGCTGCGTGTACTGTATCTATGTGTGCATGTTTATGCGCGGAAATCACCTTATTAAAAAAATTTTTATAATACTGTAGGAATATTACATTTCACCATCATCATTATATTTAACCATTATCTATCCACTGTTTGATGAAGGTGTCTTCAAATGCTTCCATCTTAAGCAATTCGATTTCATATCAACTCAACCCGTTTTCTTATTTCATCCACCCATCTAGTTTCAGGACGTTTCCTAAGCCTTCTGTGACCTTTTGGAATCCAGTTAAGAAAGTCGTCCATCCTTGATCAGTGCCGTTTGCGATATGTCCTAGCCTATAGCCATTTCACCCTTTTATTTTAACAATGATGTCCTCTACCCTTATTTGATCTCTCACCCAAGTGTTTCTTTCTCGATCTTTCTTGCATATTGCAAGAATGCACCTCTCCATGCTCCTTTGGATGGTCTGTAACCTATGTATTGATGTATTTGTTAGACTTCACATCTCTGATCGTAAGAGAGGACTGGAAAGCTTGTCCACACACGTACATACATACATACATACACACACACACATATATGTGTGTGCGTGTGCCAAATAGTTTTATTGTTCTTCTGTGTAAAATAGGTATTATTGGTTTTCTATATTTAATATATGATATAAAATAATAATGAATAATCGATGTGTATAACATGAAATAATAAGATTAAGCGAGTGTTCTTATTAATTTAGAATCAAATATTTCATTAAAACATACCTTATTAATAAGAAAATGACACAAAACATATTTTTAGACATTAGATATTTTCTAGGGAAATACTGCTTTACTTAAGTAGGAAAGAGTGTATTTTCCTATAGAAGTTATTGTATTTTAATATTTAATATAACATATGTATAATTTACTTCAAAAATAATTCTCTCCTAAAGGTTTCATTGACTTTAGTAGTATAAGATTATTTTAAAACAAAAGAAAACTGTTGGATGTATCCAAAAAGAAAAGTTTTCCACGGTTTAGTTTTAACAAGTAATGAATGAAGTTGACAGCTGAAAAGGAAACGGATACGTTAATGGTTAAGCCAGAAAAAGAACTTTTGGCGGCCATTGTGTCCGCTTTACTTCTTCTATTGCTGTATTTATGTCTTGTTAAAATCCTCTTCTTCTATCCATTAGTGTTTTGGTTTCCCATATCACATTAATTGGGTACATGAAATAAAATGACATACAGTTTTTATTGTATTGTATCACGTGTAATAAAAATCAGACAAACGGATACAAATGCTTCAAATATTTGTTGTACACAGTCTAGAAAAGCTTATAAATAAATAGATGGATGGATGAAATTATTACTTGTGTGAACGTAGCTCATACTATATGTATTAAATAAGTAATATATTATATTTCACATAATTCTTACGTAAAGAGATAAAACAATCCGTAGGTTAAATGAGGCGTTATAGATTTATGCGTCGTTCCCATTAAAATGACACATTTAAACGTACTATCAATTTATACATAATAAAGATATTTACGGCTACAGCATAATTAAAATTCATTTGAATGATCAGTTTGTTCTATCATAAAAACAAATTCAAAGCTTCCAACAACAAAGGCAGTACCATTAATATAGTTATTGTAAAATATTTGGATTTTAATGGAACTAACATTTAAAAACACACCAGGATTCCATTAATTTTAAGCTGCATAAACAGATTTATTCTAAATAGAAAACAATACTATGTTTCCTTGCCATTACTTTTATTTTACATAAACCTTAGTGACTACGATTCAATTTAAAAAAATGCCTTGTTTTCTTTGCCTCATAAATTTTAACAATTTCTAATCTATATTCCGGGCATAATATATTATATTTATTGCAATTAATTACATTTGCCTTTGGTCAGCATCCATCATTATTAATTATTTTCGAATTTTTATGTACTACCATAACTTTTAGCAGACGAGAAAAGAAATAAAAAAAAATAATGACAACGTATTTTGGAGCATTATATCACCTCTACCTTTATTAGGGAATTAGGTGGGGGCAGCGCAGGGGCAATTTCTGCGGTTTGACAACTTACATTATACAAAAGAGAGAAAAGAGACTCTTCTTCAACGAGAAATAATTGTAATATCTAAGATATGCACAAAGGAAAATTTATTTTACCCACGTGTTTATAGTCTTTAATTTTTTTGTTTCATTTGTTTGGCTTTTTTATGGCGCAAGAGCATCTGGGCTATACTGCGCCAAATGTTTCGTATTTATTATTGTTTCTTTGTCCGAGGTACCGTAACAAAATCTACCCTTACTCATTTAAGTACAAAACCGGTTTTTTTTTCGAATTCTTGGCCCAAATAATTTATCCCCTTCTCTGTAGTCGCCGCTCAGCACTACGTAATTCTCTCTTTGATCAGTGGTTCCCAACTGGTGGTCAGCGAGACGGATCATTATGTAAAAAAAATATTAAAAAATACTTATAAAAATTGTTATTATTAAATATTAAAATTAAATATAAAAATGAAATTGATGGTATATTTGTAGTATTTTACAATCTGATGGAACTTCAGAAAACGGTTCGTATTAAAAGTAATTCGTCTTAAGCGTGTTCATCTTAACGAGGTTTGACTGTATTCTCGTTAAATTTTTTTCTCTTTATTATTTCTTTTATTTTTCCAAAGAACGATTTTACAAATACATTTTCCAAAAAAAAGACCCGGCTTCTTTTTTCATTCACGTCGTAGAGTCAATTGGTGATAATTTTTCAAAGTGGTCCGCGAGTCCAATTGAAGTGGAAAAATGGTCCGCGGCTTAAATTGAGTTGGGAACCACTGCTTTAGATAAGTCACCTGTCTTCAAAACAGCCATACTCATGTTCCACCTTACTCATTCAAATATAGTTATTGATGTCCTGTCTTTTGTACAACTAATTCGGGTACATTTTACTCGTAATCCCAACTCACTAATATCATATATTGCTGCCAGAAAAAACCTGGGTCTGCCTCGTATTTTTGCACTGGCCCCCAAAAGTATAGAATAACATGCCAAGGAAAATCATATTAGAAAGCTCTGCTATTCAATTTAAAATATTACTTTATTTATTCCTTATTAATACATAACAATTTTGCCTACTTTTTCCTTGTTTCTGCCTGTCGCTTCATTGTTCCTTGAGCGATGCAACGGGGCTTCAGGGAGCTTTGTCAGACTGGCAGACTTTTCTCCCCGCTGTCCTGGCAGGATGTCCCGATTGTTTTAACTTGTTTTAAAGTGATGTTATTACGGTAGCAGTGGTTGGTGATTAACACCATTAAAAATTTCACTTTGATCGAAAAAATATAAAGAAAAGAAAGATGTAAAATAGTATTGTTTTTATTGTTACAGATGAATTCTTTTGGCGCAGTATAGCCCAGATGCTCTTGGGCCATAAAAAATAAAAAAAAAAGTTGATGTCCCATCCTGTTCTGTCTACTTCGTTTTGTCCATATCTACTGTCTATAAGTTGTATAATATATAATCACTTAATGTAATATTAAGGGAATATTAACATTATGTAGTATTAATATTCACCTTGTATAGACTCCTTGCTAAAATAAACAAACTTCAAATTTCAATTTTGTAACACAAAATGAGATTGGAAATTATTTTCTGAACCATTCTGATGTATATAGCAAGAATAACTGAAATATTTAAATACTATCTGGATGATATATTATTTACATTTTATTTTTATGTAAATACTATTATTTGTGGAATTAATTGTTGAAGTTGCAGGGACATAGAAATATTAATGTAATATTAAAAATATTTGTCTATCCACAATATCGAAAAATTACCACTTTTATATCATTATAATATTTTATTGCAATATGAATTTTTTGAAACCATAAATAAATTGTATATATATATCATCATCATCATCATATTCAACCATTATCTATCCACTGCTGGATGAAGGTCTCTCCAAATGCTTTCCACACAAGTCTATCCTGAGCAATTCGCTTCCACGTCACCCCAACCTGTTTTCTTATTTCATCCACCCATCTAGTTTGAGGACGTTTTCTAGGTCTTCGGTGGTCTCTTGGAATCCAGTTCAGAATTTCTGTTGTCCATCGTTGATCAGTTCTTCTTGCAATATGCCCAGCCCATCGCCATTTCAGCCCTTTTACTTTAACAATGATGTCCTCTACTCTAGTTTGCTCTCTCACCCAAGTGTTTCTTTTTCGATCTCTCCTAGTTATTCCAAGCATGCACCTCTCCATGCTCCTTTGCGTTGTCTGTAACTTTCGTATTGCTCCAACTGTTAGACTCCATGTCTCTGATCCATAAGAGAGGACTGGCAATACACACTGGTTGAAGACCTTTCTTTTTAGACACAAAGGCAATTTCCCCTTCAGGATAAAACTGTTTCTTCCAAATGCACTCCAGCCAAGTTTAATACGTCTGTTGAGTTCTTTCATAATGTTGCCATCCATTGAAATCAGCTGGCCAAGGTAAATATATGAATCAGCAATTTCTAGCTCAATGTTGTCAACTTGTATTTTTGTTTCCTCTACGAAATTATTGAACATGATCTTAGTTTTTTGTAGGTTCATCTTGAGTCCAACTTCTTTACTTCTAGTTGAGAGCTCCTGTACCATGTCTTGGAGTTCTGATGGGTTCGTTGAAAAAATAACAATGTCATCAGCAAACCGCAAATGATTTAAATATTCACCATTTATTTTTATTCCCCTGTTATTCCAATTTATCTGCTGAAAAATCATCTGTAAAGCTGAAGTAAAAAGTTTTGGAGAAATGGTATCTCCCTGCCTCACACCTTTACCAATTTTGATAGCTTCGGTATCTTTATGTAACCGAAATTTTGCACTTGCATTTTTATACACACATTTCACCATGTCAATGTACACATCCTCGATGTCTGCTGATCTTAAAGAGTTGATGACTGCTGATGTTTTAATAGAGTCAAAGGCCTTCTCATAGTCAATAAATGCCACACACAATGGAAGTTCATATTCATGTGTTCTTTCAATTAATTCTCTTAATACTTGAATATGGTCCACTGTACTGAATCCACTTCGAAATCCAGCTTGTTCTCTTGGTTGAGCTGCATCTAATTTTTTCTGCAGGCGATGTGTTAGCACTTTTGTGAAGATTTTATAAATAGCAGGTAACAAGCTAATTGGTCGGTAATTTTTTAAATCCTCTTTATCACCTTTTTTATGCAAAAGAATTACTGTTGCAGAATCCCATTGGTTTGGTATGTTACCACTGTTGAGGCATTTGGTAAAGAATTTTGCGAGTATGTCTTCTACATGTTCTCCAGCTTCTTTTAAGATATCTAATGTAATGCCATCATCGCCAGGGGATCTTCCTTTCTTCATACTTTTTATTGCAAATGCTACTTCTTCTTTTAAGATTTTAGGAGCTGTTCCTTCGACTATCTCAGAGTCTTCGTTTAATCCACTGTTTCCCTCATACAGCTTTCTGTAGAATTCTTCAACTCTTCTAAGTATTTCTTCCCTATTTCTTGTTACAGTGCCATCCTCTCCTTTTAATGCAATGATGTGTTTCTTCCCAATAGACAAACTCCCTTTAACAACCCTAAGGCTCTTGTTGCTTTCAATGGCCTTCCTTACTAACTCACAATTGAATTTTCTTATATCTTCTTTCATGTTTTTGCGCAAAGTTTTGCAAAGTTCTACATACTCGATCTTGCGACTGGTATTTTGATTGTCCACCTTCATAAGTCTTCGCCTTTTCATGAGTTGTTTCGTCTTCTCAGATAATTTGCTATTCTGCTTTTTACATATTACACCACCAATTTCCCCAGCAGTTTCAATTATTGTCTTAACAATGTTTTCATTTGCTTCTGAGATGTCAACTTCTTCAATAAGTCCTTCCAGTGCAGAAAAGCGATTTTTTAATTCCAACTTGAATGCCTCGGTATTTTCTTTTAATTTCTTTAAATCCACCCTCTTACATACTTGTTTCCTAATGAGCTTCTGCCTTTCTAGTTTAGTATTTAAGTGCATTTTACATCTCACCATTCGATGATCACTTCCAGTATTAAATCTGTTCAGTATGCTGCAATCTTCAATAATTGATTTCTTGTTTGCCAGTATATAGTCAATTTCGCTGGTTCCTCCATTGGGGTGTTTCCATGTCCATTTTCTTTGTAGTTTCTTCTTAAAAAATGAATTCATGATGCTAAGATTTTCAGCTTCGGCAAATTCTATGAGTTGATCGCCACGTTCATTCCTTTCCCCGTATCCGTATTTACCAACCGATGTCTCTCCTTGTTCCTGTTGTCCAATTCTTGCATTAAAATCTCCCATGATGAGCTTGATGTGTTGTTTCCCCTTGGTATGTAGCTGTTTGATTTCTTCATAGAATTCCTCAACCTCCTCGTCGGTATGGCTTGATGTTGGTGCATATGCCTGTACTATCTGAAGTTGGTATCGCTGGGTTAGTTGAACAACGAGCCTCGCTGCTCGATCTGACGTGCTTTCGACTTCAAGAAGGTAGTCTTTAATTCTTTTGTTGATTAAGAAGCCAACACCACTTGTTCTTCCAGTTTCCGTTCCTCTATAATAAAACAAATGTCCACTTTTAAGTTCCACCAACTCTTCACCTTTTCTTCTAACTTCACTGAGTCCTACAATGTCCCATTTGATCTTGTCAAGTTCTTCTTCCAATTCCTGAAGTTTTGCTTCAGAAGCAAGGGATCGTCCATTAAACGTAGCCAAGGTCAATAACAAACGGCAGCCTGGGCCATTCCAGTGATTCTTAGCACCCCCTGCTTTCATGCCACGCTGACCGCTGCCTTGATCAGGAGCACTCCAGCACCTGGAGACTAGGGGCCATGGTTTCTGGTGTGTCAACATAATGGAGGAATTAGCCATAATTTCACCACGCTGGCTAGACGGGTTGGTGAATTAGCCCTCCCCTTCCGCCTTTCTATCCGTGTAGCAAATATTAATTTGCCACATAAATAGAAAGCTCAGCCTGCACCACTTGAAGGCGGGGTAGGACACTAGGTTACTGGCCTGGCCGGTTCCACACATCGTCACATACGTTCAGCGTGTGGGTCTCCTTCCAGTTAGATACCAGCAACCCTTTTGCAGGCCATATATATATATATATATATATATATATATATATATATATATATATATATATATATACATATATATATACAATTTTTATTTATGGTTTCCAAAAATTCATATTGCAATAAAATATTGTAATGTCATAATAGTGGTAATATTCGATATTGTCAAAAGCTATATATATATATATATAGCTTTTGAACAGAAATCTATTCTTTTTAGACATAAGATGCACAAAACTCAGCTATGTACATACATTAATTTAACTGCTTCTAGATAAAGCATTCACATAAACTCTTTTTGCATTCAATCTCATATCAAATTATATATAAAAAATAATGGACTGTATCATATTTTGAAATATGATATGAATAACATTGCAATTTATTTAAGGCTGCGTAGTATTTTTACTTACCTTAGGAAATTTGCAACCACTGATTTCCATTCAAAAGAATTTTATAAAGAAATACGCATTTGTGAAACTACAGAGGCCAGAAGACGAGTTAAAACATTTAAATTCCCAAATGCTCCAGAATATTATTTTCATACTGACCCAAAATAATAATAATGAAAAATAAAATATTATGGAATTTTCGAATATAAGATCGATAAGCACCTGAATCATAATATTAACAACAGTGAAAGAGAGACTAATGTGGATAATTATATGTGGGTGCACTTAGAGAAAGAGTATCCGAAGACGAAGAATTTGATAAAGTTGGCAAATATAAATAAGAACGTAAAGATTGAAATAGAAAGTTTATATTGGCAGAAAATACAAAAGCCCTTCTCAAGTAATAGGAGTATTAGTTGAATTTCGGACAAACCATAAACATCATCTTAAAGCAATTGGACTAGACAAGATAGCAATCCCCCAATTACCAAAAGATCATTTTCTTAAAACTACTCACATACTAAGAAAATATTCATAATATCTCAAGAGTACTTGAGAAGAATTCGATATCAAAGGATGAATCTAGACGCGAAAACAATATGGACAGTCTTATATCATATTTATTATTATTATTTATATCATATCATATATATCATAACCATGGGTACCTCGCGGGGGGTGAAATACGGTACACTTGCACTCCTTGGTTTATGAAAAAAGGGGCAAAAAAAAGGACTGAATCAGCAAGAATCTATAGCCCAACAAAATTATTCAATTGGGATTTTTCCTTAACGAACCCTCCTACATATAATTCTGGGGACACGCATGATCATCATAGTTGTTCTCTATTCTCTAGCTTATGTTTAATACTTATTTTTCTATAATAATTTAACACGGTCATATTTTATAAACTATAACGATATGAATATCAAAATCTATATTGAATATATTCAGGTTTAATGTTTTAGAGACTATTAAATAAAGTATGTCTTAATTTTAGAAAAATATATGTAATCAATATAATGGAAAATCGAAAATTATTTGCTTTGTAAAAATATTTTTGAAAACATATTTTTGAGGATTATTAGCCATTCTTTGAAGTTCCGAAAATTTCCCGAAACTACGAAATACCAATTTTTAAGATTTTTGTCGGAAAGGTGCTTAGAAATTTCCTGATGCCTTTTTTCTTTCATTTAATCACGAATCCGTCGCAAACATTTGTTCTCAGAATTTTTCATATTGTATAATATCACGTCTTGGATAAAATGACGTTAAGAGGAATATATGCGTTTCCATTTTCCATAGAATAAAAATTCTAAAATTGAAAGTTTCTGATCTACATTTAAAAAATATAACTCTGTAATAATAGTTGTTTATTGCATTTGCAGTAAATTTTGCGTCTCTAAATTTAGTTAAAAAATTGATAAGAACTTAAATGACTACAGTGCGTTTGGTATTTTAGTGGACACTTGATAACAGTGCACTATCGTGAGAAATAATGCCAAATTTGAAAATGAAAATAAAGATACTACAATAAAACAGTATTCTGCAAAGTGGAAGATTAATAATCTTTATTAAATCATTCATAAATGTAACAAAATCAAGATGAGGCTTTCAATCTTGTTTGAAAATTTAATGGACACTTACTGAAATTGGAGCGTTTTATGTACATTAATACGCGAGATATCCTCCGTTTTTGCGTATAACTTTAAAGACACGTGAATCCATTGATTCTATCAATGTTTGTAAATACTTAGGATCGATTTGATACCAAGTTTCCACAATAGCGTCCTTTAAGGCATTAACCGACGTGAATTGCTTCCCATTTGCATATATTTGACGAACAATATAATCCCATACGTTTTCGATAGGATTTAAATCAGGACTACGTGTCGACCAAATCATACTTTTAAACTTTTTTGAATTTATCCATCTTTTGGTGGAGATAAGTGCATGGCACGGTGCGTTGTCCTGTTGCAAAATCCAGTTTTCCCCACATATTTCTGAGGCATATGGGAGG
>QLNU02014802.1:117581697-117624661 GCA_006491805.2 Dysdera silvatica | reverse complement strand
AAGCCAACCCAAATGGTCACCGACTCTCCTCCTTGAACTCTACAAGAAAAGTATTGCGGCGCTTTCCGTAAATCGTGCCAATAATGTTGAAAAGCATCCGGACCATCTAAGTTGAATTTCTTTTCCTCCGTGAAAAGTACCTGCAACCATTTATCGTTCCACTTCATGAGTCGTCGAGCCTAGTTTAAGTGTTCCTGTTTGTGAACTTGGGTGAGAGGTGGTTTGCCTTTTTTTTTCCGAAAAAGATAAATTTTTGGAATTAGAGAGCACATTCCATACTATCCAACGTTTAACTAGGAGCTAACTAAGGTCGTTTTGGATTTTTGCAGCCAACTTTCCTGTGTTACTGGCCTCTCTATTAATGTTCCGCTTATCTCTTTTACTCAGTTTTGGCTTCGCTCCCCGCTTTTTGGGTGGATCCTTTTGGGGTTTCTTTTTGAAAAGGCCCCTATAGCACTCCTTGGACGCTGAATAAGCTGACAAATTTTGAAAATGGATTTTCCATTTCGTTTAAAAGCCACAATTTCCTCTTTCTCGAAATCCGTAAGTATTTTCCTTTCTGACATGACTACAAACGCTGTTTTCGCATAAACCTGTTCACACGGGTATTTATACGAACCTACGCATCGAAAGAATACAATATGCAAATTTTTTAGCGCCTGCACTGCCATCTGTTAGTCAGGAATGATAGTGTCCCTTAAATTAACAAACAACATTTGTTACATAAATTTGCATTTTCCCCATTTATGTGACGATATATTTATATAAAATTTATTTTTCTACAAGACATTATGGTGTCTCGGCATTCTTCAAAAGCCAATTCGCAGTTTTTGTATTTTTTTTAGCATTTACGTAAAAATATCAGGTGTCCACTAAAATACCAAACGCACTGTATATACATGAAATACATGCTAGTAGTATCTATCAAAAATATTAATGCATTTTTATTTGTTTATTTGTGGTCTTTTTCTTTTCGAAATTTAAAAAGTTAAGAAGAATTAGAGGATATACTTGGTGTGTTTTTCCGAATTTGAATATAATATTCAATTTAATTTTCGCTACATATAAGCAAAAGGCCATTTCATTCTAATACAAATTGTAGTGCATAAAATAATATAAACTTGGAGTTTTAATTGCTAATTTGTCACATACGAACTTCCTGCATCCACACGCTATCCATAAACGATACTATCAAAATATTAGATGGGGTTTACCTATTGCTCGGCGCATTGAAAAGAAAAGTGATGGAAGTTATCCTGAACTAATGAGTATACAATTAAACGAAAAAGGTAGAAATGCAAATTTTCAGGCAATCAACTGCCTACAAAAATGATTTTAATTGTTTAAAAACTTAAGGACATTAAATGGTTTATTGCTACCAAAAATAAGAACCGAAATGTGAAGGATATATATAGATTAAACAGTTACAAAACTTTAGAATGGATTATAAAAAGAATTGGAAAAATTAAAAAGTAAATGATTACCTTTAAATAGGTTAAGAAAATAATTACTACGGGGTAATAGGAATTAAGACAAGAAAAGGAAGGGGGGGATATACAAAATTGCTAGTTCGCCTCTTAAGTGTTTACATGTAATTTCGATGCAAGTTCATAATAACATATTTTGCCTGTTTATTTAATAATTGGTAACAATATTCAATGAGGTTTGTTAGAAAGATAGAGACGAAAGTGGAAAAATAAGGTAAAAATGAAGGAATGGAAAGCTAAGCTTGTGGTTTAAGAGTTCCTATTTCTAGAATCAAGATTTCATCTTAGGATACCAAGTGTATTATACCATTATTATTATTATTATTTTATAAATTATTAATGGCATTTTTGGGAGTTTTCATTGTGGAATCTCATATGATGTAATATATATATTGTTTTTGTGTCCTTACTTATAGTCATTTGGTACCGTTTTATTGTGACTGTACATATGATAAATAAAGAAGGATTTTATTTAAAATGCTTGAGAAAATTAAGCGGCCCACTGATAAATAAATACAATTTGTGATTTGTTTTTTGAATGAAAATACCGTTTGACGTTCATCACAAGATACATGAAGTTTATGATCAAAGCCCTATGAATGAAGTTATTTTGTAAAGAAATGGGTTAGACATTGCTCAAGAAAGATCGTGAAGTGAAGAAATACATACTTCATCGTTGAAAACAGCCAAATTGTAACGCTCAAGTTCATGGACTTAGATCTTAAAGACGGGCAGCGCATTTCTCTTGTTAAATTCATGTCTCAAGACACAGGCCACGAAAGGTATTTGTCAGTGACCCATTACAGTACAATGATAGCAACTGCATCTTGTTTTGCGACTTTAGAAAACTGCTTCGCTTGATTTAAAACCAAACGCTGAGCTATGCTTACTAGAGGAGTTGTGCTGACAACTGATAATGCTCACCCGCACACTGCTGCTCAAACTCAAGCTTGCGTCATATCAGTTAGTTGAAATAAATCGATTGCGTCTTCCTCCATCCCAAATGACAGCACCAAGTGACTTCAATCTATTATTGTACCAAACTTCAGTTTCGTTATCACAAAATAGCTGCGGACTTTTAAGTGCACACTTATAAATTTTGGGAACATGTTTATTTATTTCAAGTACAATTTTAGTGCATATTTGCATGCATATTGTGCAGGCTTTTTAGTACATAGAATCCGGTCTCTAGTGATTTACAAGGAAACTAGCTTCTCAAAGACGAAGAAAGTCCTGGGTTCGACACAAGGCTCGAAAACGTGCATTCTCTTTATTGTTTTTTATTAAAACTAAAAGAAAATTATCCAGGTGAATGAAAAAGCTCACAACAAAAAGAAAAGTTTGCTCATTAAATGAGGCATAAGCGAAATACTAAAATGGCATGAAAAAACATTAAATGGTGAGGTTGGATCTTTTGACACCCATCGTATTTAATTACAGAGTCTCTTTAACTCTCTTAATAAGTACGTAACATTAATTATAATTCAAGGAGGAGTCATATCGACGACTGCGATGACAAACGCTGATATATTATAGCCTAGCTCACTTATTCCTATTCCTATTCTGCTGAAATGTGAAAAGATTCGGCATAATGATTTCCCAATTAGGATTAAAGCATGTAGCCAGAGGTTAATAAAGCATTATTAAAAATCTACGTATTTACTCGGGTTTTTTAACACAACCATTATTGTCTGCCCGAGAGAACTGTAGAAATGTTGAAAAATAAAAAAAAAAGTAATCTTTTGTTCGACGAGTTTTAATGATGCAGATATTCCATCATCTCGAATTATATTATTTTCGCTCTATGTTATTTATTTCAATGAAGAAATGTAACGAGAGACATGTACATTAGAAAATAAAATGACATTGATTAGAAATATCTTGGTAGAATAAGAAACGTTAATTTATACAAATATCTTAAATTCTCCAAGAGTATATTAATGCTCTTACGATGCAAAGAGAGCAAAGGCGATGCGGCGTCTAGACGTACCCTTTCCTGAGAAATCCGAATCTTCGGTGCCTTAGAAAACATAACCCAGGTTACGGTGGATAAAATGACAGTACGCGTTCTGCAAAACCATTGGAAAGCGAACCCGGGTTAACAGAAATATAGGCAAATACGTCATCCCTGTGCCACAGTAGGGAAGTAGATCTACATTTGTTCGACGCGTTCGAAGTTCCTAAGGCCTGGGGTACCAACCAGGACTATAGTCGCAGTTCTTCAGCAAGACTTAGTATTTTTGGCGCCATTGACCATTGAATCCCGATTAACAACATACTAGGGTAAAGGGTTACCACTAGAATGCCAATATCTAAAATATCAATTCTTTAATACACAGTGCTTTAAGAATTAGACATTTGCAAAATATACGAAATTGAAATACAGTATTCGAAACAGATTGAATGTTATAAACAAAGCGGTCATACGTATTTGACTGGTTTCGTAATGGAAATTATAATGTATTATCGTTTAGAAGGAATTAAAATTTTCACTCTGGATGAAAAAATCATGATAGTAGACTTTGGTTTTCATTATTTTTGCTATAAATTACTCTTATAACGATATTTGTTATAGCTGGCACGTATTATAGCTATATGTCATGGCTGGCATAAAAATACTGGTGCAATTATAATAACCCAATACTAACGTTGGTACCTTTATAATTAAGTGCATGTTATGAGATTATAGCTATTACTGTCTTGATTCCTATGCTGGCGGTGAGATTTTTGCATTTCATTTTCTTTGGTATTTTCGAGTGAATGGGAAATAGCCTTTTATTTGTTTTGCTTGAGTAAAAATTAATATTTTGACAGAAATACTAGTGTCTTGACAATAAAAATAGTATCCTTTCATCTGCAGATATAATACGGTTCTGAATGTCCTTTACTTGCTTCGGTATAGTGTATGTAAACAGCGACTGCGTAATATGTAAAGTATGAATAAATATGCGAGTAAAAATAATACAGATAGAAAGCATAATATTTCGAATAATTTTATAATAAGGCAATTGAAATTTAATATATAAAATTAGACTTTCTTGAAAGGCTATCTCATGAAGAAGTTTCATTGATTCTATGACGTTAAGACTTTACTTTTTTCGATAATTCAAATTCCTTTCTTGAAACAATATACTTATCTCTAAAACATAGAAGTTTATCTTTAAAAAGATTTATCAGTGCTAAACAGTTTATATAAACTAGTTTATTGCGAATTATTATTTGTAGAATATGTTATGAGCATAATTTGAAATTAAATGTAATACCATCAGCACTTTCAGAAATGCAAGTCTAATTTAAAGGCCATTTAAATGATATAATTAACCATAGCAAAGATAATTTTAGCTCATGTGGGCCCGTATTCTGCATGTTTTACTTTTCTGTTTCACAGTGTGTTTCACAAAGTGTTTCACATATCTGTAAAAGGTTTATTTAGCAACGTTTTTGAGCACAATATAACTTAAAAATTAAAAAATCGACGATCGTTTCGGACGGTAAAAATAGTCGTCCTTCTTCTTGGATTGTAAAATGTCGAATAACAGTAGCAACACGGGTGTTGCCGACTTCAGGCTGGTTGAGTTGCCACAAAAAATAACAAAAATAGAAACGAATAGATCATCTGCGTATCACAAGTGCTGAAAAGGGCGGCCAAATTGTTGTCCTTACTAAAGACCAGTATCGTGCCGAATCCCTCAAAGTTATCGAATCAGGCCCATATCCATCAATCCTCCGTGATTCTACCGAGCGTCTTCGTCTAAAATACAGCAAACGTGTTAAGAACTTTCTTTTTAATCAACCCCAAAAGTCAGCACTTTTTGTTTCGCACGCAACACCCGCTCGGTTCTACACTCTCCCTAAAATACATATACCTAGCATTCCTTTTCGCCCCATCATTTCTTGCATTGGTTCAGTGCCATGCGGGCTGCGAAGTTTCTTGTCACCATTTTCTCACCGCTTACTTCGTCTAATTCTTTCACCTGTAAAAAATCCGTCCATTTCATATCCGTTCTTCACTCATTTTCTCCGGATCACTGTACAATGGCTACACTTAGCATTAAGTCTATGTTCACTAACATTCCTGTTGACTGCGCTCTTAATTATCCCCTGTATCGCCTTTTGGAGTTTCATTTTCCTCAAGCTTAGATTGATGAATTAATCGCTTTAATTTCAGTGTGCGTTAACTTTCCCTATTTCATTTACAAAGGGGTCCATTACCAACAAACAACTGATATGGCAATGAGTAATCCATTCTCACCTATATTGTGCAATATCTACATACATTACTTTGAACTCAGGTTGTTTATCCAGGTAGATTTCAGACCCTGGATCAGTTACGTCGACGATATTTTTATTATCTGGGATGGCCCCCGGATCAAATCGTCTCTCTCTTTTGCCTACCATAAACTCCTTAGACGTTTGTATTGAGTTCTCTCATGATTTGGAAGAACGTAATACTATCTATTTTCTTGATGTTCTTATTAAAAAAGTCGGCTATCGGTTTGACCTCTGTTTTCCGTAAGCCTTTCGCTGTTTTACTTCCTCCACATTTTAAATCTTGCCATCCTTTTCAACAGAAAATTGTCGCTTTTTGCATTTCGTGTTTCGTGCTTTACGTATCTGTTTAACCAAAGATGCCTTAGCTTGTGGAATTAAATTCCTTAAAGATATTTTCGCTTACAGGGGTTTCAATCACACTATTATTGACTCAGCTTTAGCCGAATTTTCCAAACCATCTCCTTCTTTACCATGCTTTTTTATTTTTAATGTAAGTTTTTCCCCCAGTTTGTTGTAGCAATGGATTTACTAATCTATTTGCGGAAACACAGATATTTTAAATTATATTATCCTTTAAGAATTTACTCAATACTGATATACGCTGGCCCCGATTATTTATTTGATCAAGTTCAATAAGCCCTTCCATCTTAATTCATCTTTCTTCGACGAAGGGACGATATTCTACGTAACGGAGAGAGGGGAGGGTAAAAAAAAAAGAAGAAGAAAAAGACCGGAAAGGGAACTGGATTGATGACTCTGAGATACAAGATAAGCCTGTCAACAATTCAGGTGTCTAATATTGAGATACACTGAATGAGAACAAGTTTCTCTGCCGAGAGATATTGTCTGGGGATTCAGGAGGTTTAGCGCTGTCATTGGATCTTCTCTTCCCAATAAAAGTAGCCAACTGTACGGAATACCACCGTAAAAAGAAAGTTCTGCAAATTATATGACTCTGAGTATAAGACATTAGTGTTGGTTATGATAAAGTAGGGACGTATTTCTCTATTAATAAGACTAAAAGAAGTCGTGACATAGAAATTATTTTGTATCCTGCAATTTACTAATCAAATTATATGATAATTTCTTTTTCTAATTTATTTTGTATTTGGTATGGATTTAATTTATACGTCAATTTCTATAAATTTATTCTTTTAAAACAAATTAAATGATTATCAAAATGATTAAAATATTGTCTAATATTTGAGATCATGGTTTTCACCTCAAGTTAAAAAATTGTCCTCGCGAGAGTGGAACAAATTCCACTAAGATTAGAAGCTTATCTTCTTATTTTTCAGTTCTATTGAGGTTGCCGTAAAAATAAGAAATACAGTGAAACCTGGTAAAGCGACCACATTATTAAATTGACCACCTGAATAAGGTGATCACTTTTATAAAAGAGAAACGGTAAAGATTTAGTCGTGCTTATAAAAAAGTCTGTATTGTATACTGACCACAGGTTTATGGTGACTATTGCAGTCTAGTCCCAAAATTAATCACTTTAGGCATTTTCGGCTGCAATATAATATCATTATCTCACAAATGTGCATAGTTTTTATAAAGTTATAATTGACGGACTTGAAATACTTAGCTCATACTAACCTTTAGATTTATTTGGTAAGAAGTTCACAAAAGATATTCGATGTTAAGAGATTAATTCTTATTTAAACTCAATTAGATTTGAATCTTTAAAGTGAACACATTGGTAAATTGGTAACCTAAATAAAGTGAACACATTGGTAAATTGGTAACCTAAATAAAGTGACAACATTTTACAAGAGACAACAGGCAGGGACTTATTCATATCTATATCAATGTATAGTGACTACCTCACTATGGTGATTATTTCAGTACAATCAAAACAGTGATCACTTTAAGCAGGTTTTATTGAAATTTAATTAGTAATAATATATAAATAAAAATATTGGTAATAATGTATTTGAAAACTGAATAGAAAAAAAATAAAACGGATTAAGTAAAAACAAAATAAAAAAATCGCAATATAAAAGTTAGCAGCAAAAATAACCTCAATTTCTCGTACACAGTTTTAACCTTAAGTTTGAACTTTGTGTAGAATTTAGCCCATTTTACTTTAAGTAGTTGATTTAAGTAAAATTTTAGTTAATGTTGTTTAGCTCAATATTTTAAATAACTTATAGATTAAAGGATTAATCTATAATCCTTAATCGTAACCCTTTTAGGCAAATCGATATCGACATAATACCCAAAAAGCTTAAAAAGGGCTTAATACCCAAATAAGGGGTCTGTTGTAAACAAAATAACTTGGTTGTAGAAAAAATAAACTGATCCCAAAAAGTGGAAACGGATAGAACTTCGTAGCGAAAAAAATAAACATTTTTTTAATCAATTCAGAAAATAAGGAATTATTTTTGTGAAGAGAAGCTGTTGTCAACCAATTGGATCGAAACTGAGCACAACGTTATATCGTTGTTTATTAGGTATTAAAAATCAATTTCTTTCTACGAATACAATTCAATGAAGCAGAAGGATATTGCTGTTTACAGAAATGTTTATTCGCTGACTCTTCAAGACGACGAATGTTGTTTTCAAATAAATTGACACGACTTTTTGTTCATTTTCAGTTATTCTGTCAAGCTATTGAAGTTCAGTTCATGTGTATTCATCTGTAAACAGTCTTTCTCATGCATTTTTTAGAAAAAGTAATTGGTTACTATTTGTCTATAACTGGCGGCAAAAACATGAAAATATGTGGAAAAATTGTATTTTTATGTCTGCTAGAGCTTAGCATTAAGAAATAAAATAAATCATCATGGCTTTCCGTCTCATCGTCAGTTGCATTTCTGATGTGATTAGACACAGAAGGAGTCAAATTTTGCAGATACCGCAAACCTTTCAAACGCAAGTAATATTTTAAGAAACATGTTTCTCTAAGGTTAAAAATCTGTGGAGAAAGAACCTAACTTGTTTTAAGTTAAGTTTCGGAGAATTCCATAAACTCCCATCAAGTGTCTTTCCAAAATATTCAACCCTGCCTTTTCTCTCATTTGTTGAGAACATTCTCAAACAGTTTTACACAACCGTCACTTCTGTGCGGAAGATTCAAGACGATCCCATTGGAGAAGAGATGATGGATGAACTGCTGGCTGTTTACGACAGGCTAGAAACGCCTTCTAAGCTTCTCAGAACTGTTTCTGAGAACCGTTCCATCTAAAATTAGCAAACCAAATATTAATTCAAGGCCGTGCTATGATGAAAGTGCTGAAAGGTAGAGGGTAAAAATGCCTTTCAAAGAAAGCAAAATCTTGAAATACGAGACAGAAGGAAGCAGAGCAAAACCGGACATTGTTTTCTCTCCAGCGATAGACAAATTTAAAATGGCGTGTATTCTTCCCTCTGACTTAAAAATTAAACCTGTATTTACCATTAATATCATATTGAAGCTAACTGAAGCTTCAAGCATCTATTTTGGTATATAAACTTGCCATTTATATTTCCTAATTATTATGCTAAATATATTGTTAAAATAGTATCTATGCTTTTAGCAATATAAAATGAAGGAGATTTTCAAATTTATAAAAGAATATCCATCTCGATTCCTGTACACTAACCTGGTGTAAAACGTTCCTGTTGCCGTACTGAAAGTGGGCATTTTAATTTTCTTAGGTTATGATAACGGCATGCAATGACGTAGCATGGGCTGCCAGCGCCAGGGGCAAATTAAATATTGCGCCAGCTAAAACCAGTTAGCTCCCTCCTTCATCAGTCCAGTATTGAAATTTTGAGCCCTGAGCTTTTACCCCGATGGCACGTTCCACACCACTGACGGTATAACATTATTGAAATATGTTGAACATGTAATTAGCTAAACAGAAGATCGGTTTTTGTAATAATGAGAAAATTGCGTCCTTTTTTTTTGTAGATGTTGGTCATTTTTATATGTAAGAATTCTTCATTTGAAATACCTTTTTTTTCTGCCATTGTTTTAAAATGCCTAAATATAGAGAACTTTCATGCGGTTGAAAGTTTTTTAAACTAAGCTTGAATAGATTTATAAGAATACTTTATTACCTCAATATCAAATTCTACAATATCTATAAACTTTTGTATGTTTAAAACAGTATATTTTCCATAGTAGTATGTAGTATTTACATTGTCATGTAAATAGAAACATGACTCTGAGTTACTTCTGAAAACAATTTAATTGACAGTTTTAATTAGTAGGACTTTTTTTATAACGGTAGTTCAGTTTATTATATCTTTACTAACCTTTGAGAGATTTTGAGTGCTCCCTTCATTGGTTCTTTAAATAAATACCAGAGATAATTTCTCTAAATTAAGGAAATATTGTTTGATATAGGAAAAAATAGCAAACCAGGTTTTATAAGGCCTTGTTGTTCATTCAAATAATTTACAACAAAAACAGAAGACATTGTGCGATTTTGTTTTCTATACCACATTTAATATTTGAAAGTAATATTGTGTTACATATTTTTCATATAATTTATACAAATTCATCAAGTTCTTTAATAGGCCATTATAATGTTTATTAAAATCAGGATATTATTTAAGAATTATAGCATTCTTTTCACATCTTATTTAATAGTAAACATTATGAACTAAATTATTTCTAAATTTATGTAATGCTAAAAGAAAGATATATTTTTATAAATATTGTTTTATTTGCTGATATTGAAGGAATAATGATATTAAAGTACTGTTTTCCTAAAAGGTTTAAAAAATAAATATTTCTGTCAAATTGACTGACATTCCTCTAAGGGATTCAATAAAATTGATAAAATGGATAACTCATGCTTTAAAAACATATTTATTTAATTTTTGATAGCAAAAAATGTCAAAATATCAAATCATTTCAACGAAAATGAGATTAAATTGTATTTAAAACATTTCTAAGACTTAATGCGATACATATATACCAAAAGGCGGCCATAGGAAAAAGAATGTTTCGAGCAAGTAATCTTTTGTATGCAAATTACCACTTATCGATAAGGGGATTATAAAATAAAATCCCATAGTATATGATTGCTAAAAGGAATTTTGAAGCAAATCTTTCATTTCCCGTAATTGCAATTTAAATTTTTAAGTGGTTATTCAGTTTTCAATTGTTTCTCTGAATTAATTTGTGTTCAAAGCGGATCAACTACTTTTAAAATCTCCATCATTTGGGATATGATAGTTTATTTTGGTATTTTGAGCACATACTTTTTATTTTTTCCCCAGCTTCACCATTAACATTCTTTTAATTTTCTTTTTAATCCAATCATGATGTTCAGACTTACTTTACGTTTCAGTTTGGCATAGCTTATAAAGAAATATTCTAATAATAGCTTGATAACATTCTGAGTCTTGTTCTTATAATTTCTTCAATTTATTAGCCAAATTCTGTCGTATACTGGACGGTTTAATTTTGCCAGTTCTTATTTTTTAGGGTTTGTTACGTCCATTACATCATCCCAGAAACCCATTTTTTCTAAAGGATTGCGATGTATAGGTCGATGAATATCTTAATACATCAGTAACTCTACCACTGTGAATGAAAGTAATTTTTTTATGTAATTTGTGTCAAAGTAAAGCTAAGTTTTTAATAAGTGCTGCTAACCACAAACTTCATTCTTTTAATCTGGACCTTTTAATTTGATGGAAGCATTCGACACCATTGAAAAAGAACATTGTCATGAAGACATCACTTACAGAAATCAGTTCAGTGACCTCTACTAACCAATAACGTCAATTTAATTTTAAAATTAAAATTCACGTTTCTCATACATGTTATCTAGTGGTATACTTATAAATAGATTTCAAAATCGAACGTATCAATACATCATATGTTATTATAGTTTTACGTATGGAATTTGAAACATCAGATTTATTATAATTGACAAAAGAAAGTTCTTCTGAATTAATAATTTCCATGATACGCTTTGGGATGTTTTGAAATATTCTGGCATTAGAAAAATTACAGACCGAAGACCACAGTTAACGTATTTACTACCAACTGGCTTTTTTTGGAATATTTCATTGATGAAAAGATATGGAATATTTCATAGTTCGATTGGTAGATTGAACTTCTTATGCTGGGATATAATGATCTTTTTAAATGTTAATATCACTCATAAGCTTATTGAACGTAGAGAAATAAGTGTATTCAGCAATGAAAATTTCTTGGTAGAATTTTTTGAAAACAATACTGAAGTTACTGTTGCTTTTTTCAATGATCGAAATGATAAACTTTAATTTCTTCAATCTAGTTCTTCAAGGAAAATCAGAAGCCGTTGTTAACTCGGGAGCTTCTATTTGAAGGCTTGATTTTTCCTCTCAGTACAGGGGGGATCCTGTGCAAACAATTTCCAATGCTTTCCACAAGGTACACGTATTTAAGAGTAATTTTATGTATAAAGATTTGAATCTCTTCTCGAAATCTGTAAATTAAAATATCGGTTTTTAATTTCATATTGTCACGGAAATTCGCTTCATATCCCAAAAGGTTTATGAAAGTGTAAGTTTTCAAATTTATTTCTATTTTCTACCAATATTTTTATTTCTGCCTTTTTTTCTCACAATATTTTTTATTTCTACTTACTTTTATCACAATTTTTTTTTTTATTTTTCCTACTTTAACTACTTTACTTTCCTACTTTAACTAATTCTTATTTGAACATTATTTTATCTTACATTTTATTTAAAATGCGCATATATTTTTATAATGAAGATGTATTTGCAGATTTTGTGCATTCACTCTAGTTGAATAACTTCTGTTTGGAATCTATACACTTTGTTTTGGTTTTTATTCACTATACAACTTTATTGTCATTTAATTTAATTTTACAATATACATTTCATAAGGATTTTATTTAAATATGTTAACAGTATTTCTGTTGCTTCTTTCATATGCTAAAATGCTTGCTCGAACTCTTTATGCCCATTACCTGATGTTCAATTTTGACGAAGTTAAAAGAAAAAAAAAGCCTTTTTCCCTCATACAAAGGACATAAGAGCCTTGCAGCTGGACAGCGATTTCCATAATTCTCTCGAAAGCAGTTTTTTAGAAAGGCTCCCTTTCCTTCTTTTGAATTTCCTGTTTTAAAGTAATGCAAAATGCGGTGGCTTTCTTCCAGTCTCCTTTATATAAATAAGGAGAAATCCTTTGAATTCTCCGGCAATATGTTCTAGATATTTCAACGCAGATTTTCCTTTCAATATACACTAGCTAAACAGTCCGGGAAAAAATATTATCATTCGCATGGATAAAAACGTTAATATGAGAATAGGTAAACATAAACATTTGAAGATATATTGGTAAATCTTTGCTTATAGCTCGTTAATTCCACACGCACCTGCTTAAAAACGTGTGCATAAAAATTGCAAGCAGCGACAGTAACAGATACAACATGCTACTGTCGCTACTTGCAACAGTAGCAGGTACAACATGTAATGGTGTTAAGTTATCAAGCTGTTGTTACTGCATCACAGTCAGTGACGTAATTTATATCGAATTAGTTAAATATTCACAAATGTGACATTTGTGTCATTTACGGTTCCATTAAAATGTAACGTTTGTGTCATTTACGGTTCCATTAAAATGTAACATTTGTGTCATTTACGGTTTCATTAAAATGTAACATTTGTGTCATTTACGGTTCCATTAAAATGTAACATTTGTGTCATTTACGGTTCCATTAAAATGTAACATTTGTGTCATTTACGGTTCCATTAAAATGTAACGTTTGTGTCATTTACGGTTCCATTAAAATGTAACATGTGTGTCATTTACGGTTCCATTAAAATGTAACGTTTGTGTCATTTACGGTTCCATTAAAATGTAACATTTGTGTCACTTACGGTTCCATTATTACGTCGTACATATTATTTAAGCTGATAATTACCGAGTGAAGTGAATAAAAGTAATTTTAATATTCAAGAATTTTATTTGTTTTTTTTTATTATTTTTTTTTATTTTTAACACTCACAAAGCTATACTTTCTATTGTAAACGAACATGATACACTAATGCATAGAATCTGCATGGTACATTTCTAAATTTAATATTTGTTGTTGCACATTGTACTGAATAATGTGAAAAAATGAATTGTTTGTAATATTGTTAATCTTGCGTGAAACAAATAAATAAGCGAAGTAGCGGTAGGATGGGTAAAGTGTAAACTTCAAGATTTGATGAATATTTATGATATCTTTTAATCAGCAAAATTATAGAAACCTAGAGAAATACTAATTATAAGCACTTAGGTAATCACAATTTTTTACTGTAGTGTTTCTTAATTTTTTGTTCCAAAACATGTTAGTGAAAAATGCTACAAAGTTGCCAGCATAGGTAAATCAAAAAATCAGCATAGGTAAATGGACAAACCTTGTAGATTCAGAGTGTGTATTTAATCAACACACGTTGAGAATAAGTGTTGTGCTTCTTAAGTATTATACTATGTATTAAATCGTTGAAAGGTACGTTAAATAGTAATTTGTAATCAATAAGCTACAAGTTAAGGATTAGACATAGGACCTAGTTGCAAATTTTCATTCCAATCCATCATTTCTTCTTCACATCCGGTGTTCATTTCATGTATCCATTTCTTAAATTTTGAGCATCTTATCCACCCTTTTTTGTCTTTCAATTTGGAGTAAGCCCCATAAAAATAGAAATATCATTCATTATCATTATCCTTTTCTTCTTATTATTCTTCTGGTTTAAAACCAAGCTTTTTTTTTTTTTGTTTGAGCTGTCTTTTTAGTTTGATTCTTTTTCTGATTGTCAGGTTTATGCTTTTTTATTAGGAGAACATTTTTTCTCCATCTTGTTTCTCTTCTTGGCGTCCTCTGCTTTTTTCTGTTTATCTTTAATTAGTTTATTTTTATATGGACTAGATGTTTTAACAGCTTCCCTGCTTTTTTTCGTATTTTGTTTTCTTTGTTTTACAAACGTTTGTTTTGGGAAAGAAATAAATTCTTTGGGAAAGAACTTTGCCCTCCATCACTACATCTAGCCACTACTACTTCTTCAGCTAAATCTCTGTCCGGGTCCTTAGCTAGACGCTTGTTACAAGAGGGGTCTGAGAGTTACAAGAGGGCTTAGAAAGCTCCAGAGGGGCTTAAAATTCTTGAATGTTTTGATATCTTTTCCTAATACATTTAATATTACTGAATATGTATAAGCAGGCTAATATATTTAACGTTAATAAATAAATTTCTTAACATAAATTTTACATTGAAAACTTATAAATCTTAGTATACCTCTCTATAATTTCCCCAATCCTTATTATAAAGTATATGAAGATTCAAACGTATATAAAAAAAATTACATACACAAGATCTACAGTAGAGAGCTATTTTGAATACATTTTTAACGTCAAAGAACAATTTCCATTGTCATGTACAATTTCGTACAAAATAAAAAATTTAAAATAAAATTCTACAATATTTGATTTTGAGAAAAAATATTTATCAGGAAGGAGGCTTATTACCTTTCCGGGAGGATCAGTCCCTATAGCCATAGCCTGGTTACGATTCTATCTCTGCTGCTTGAGTACAAACACTACTTCCCCTTCCGTTGAAATTGGTTAATTTCCATGCTCTTTCAATGCGTTTTCATAGTTCGCTTCGTGTTTGGCAACATTGAGGTCATTATTTCGAGGGTTTATTAGAACATTAGACACTTTTGCAGCTACAAAATCTACATCACAAAACACATCGGGGTCCAAAGGAAAGATCCCGCACCTTGATCCCATTGATAGCTGTAGCAGAGAGAGATTCGGGTAAAAATCCCCACCAAAGAAGTTTACTAATTTGAAACCATGTTATGGTCCTTTCAAGGTTTCACAGTGGCTCCTCAGACACTTGAATGTAATAAGCCTTAAATAGGACATAAAAGACATATCTGGTGGCTGTAGCTGATGGCTACAGTGGGGAGGAAAACATACTACTGTTGTGAGATTTTCTCTGGCCTTTTCAATAAACTCCACGTTCTTAGTTTATATGTCATGATCACCCAAAATTAGAAGAACGGGATCTGCTGGAGGCTTGGCATTTTTTAAAAAATAGTCAAACTATTGAATAAAGGTATCTGTTTGCATCCCGCCCATGAGCTTTCAAGCAAGCTTAGAAACAGGGAAGCACCATCTTTAAGCCCCGCCTCCATTTTTTGTCTTGGGAATATAACACATGGAGGAATAAATGTGTCCTCAAGCAGAAATGAAGACTGCACATATCGGAAGCAAGCATTTCTCTGCAGAAGTTGTTGCCCCGACCTGCCTTCTTCCTTTCAAAGAGAATAATTGAAGTTGCGAGTTTGAACGGTCAGAAGGCCAGTCTCATCGACATCCTACTAGGGATAGACCGATAGCATCGGTAATCGAATGTATTGACGCCGATACCTCGGTTATTCTTGATATCAGTATCGGTACTTTTACATTTTAAAACTATCTGCAAAGTATCTGTTCTAGAAATATAAGTGCATTTTTAACCGATATTTTTCAACCGATACTTATGTCTTTACTCAAGAAAGAAAAACTATTCTCGCGTTTGTTGTTGACAAACTTAGTAAGTTTGTTGGGAATTTAGTACCTACCTGGTGATTTCAGTATTTCTATGTTTTTTTATTTGACCTTTAAATGAAATCCAGGACAACCTTCCTCCACATTCATTCAAAATGTTGTCAACAGGTGGAACTCAACCTATGACATGGGTGCAGCTTATGGTTAGCATGAAAGAAGTATTAATTATCTACGATCTACGCCATAGCCTCATAGTTTCTGGAAAATTGAATGAAAACTAATGGAGTTGATCTTCATCTTTCTGCAGTTTGCTGGAAATTTTCAAAGATGCTACGCTGCAAATAACATCTGATGACGCTACAGCTCCTTTCATTTTCCCTTTTGTAGAGACAATCGGAACCCTAGAAGAAGAGCCTGCTATTGGAATAGGAACAGTGAAAGATACTATACTAGAAAGTTTACGAGTCCGCTTCGCTCAAATATACAATGATAAGACCCTTCTTCTTGCAACATTTCTTGACTCACGGTTCAAAAATCAGCCGTTGTCTGAGGGAAAAATATCATGCCTTTAATGATGGTTGAAGGCAAAACTTTGTTCGAATGATAATTTCCCCGAAATAGACCCAGTACTTCACAGAACAATCCTGATAGTACAATAGAGCCAAGAGTTGATTCTCGGAGAAAACGAAAAAGTGTTTGGGATTACATAAATTAAAAAAAAAATGAAGATGTCAAAAGACAACGAACAAACACAGGATTTGACGTTTCATCTGATTATGATCTTAATCGAGAAATAAAAGACTATACTTTAAGTCTCAACGCAATCCAAGAAGACAGTATTTTCCAATGGTGGGCAACTTCTCGTTATCCAACTCTCTTGGGCCCACCAAAGATTCTAAGTGCACGTTCTTTTTCCCTACCTGTTCTGGTCACACTTTCTGACTATTATTCTTAGCTTTAGCACCAATGTGTCATTCGCAGAGGAACCAATGGTACTTGGTTTATCCACTCTATTGAACAAGGATCACAGAGAACATTTTCAGATCCCCACATATTTTCCAATCGTATTCCTTGTAGTTAAGTTGGTCATCAAAGCTAAATTCTGTTACCTCTCTTTCAGATGAACAGAGAGGTCAACCGGTATGGAGGCATATCTGTTGCAGTTGTAAAGAAGGACAGCTTTCAAACTTCTTTGTGATGAGCCAATGAAGAGTCTCCAATCTTTTACCTTAAGTTTTGCGTTGTTTTTCTATACATTATAGGTTGAAATGCTCTAAATTACTTGGAGTTCATTACGTTGAATTATTCTTTTAAACGTTGTTTGATTTATAATATGCTTTGACTTTTTTACACCGTTTTTCTACTTTCTATGTTTTAATTTATCGATCATGAGGCAAAATACCTCTTTCTAAGAAAAATATTACTTTGACACATTTTTATAGTAGCACACCTAGTAGGTAGGCAACCAGACAGAAATTCTCGATTTGTGTCAAAACTGTACGTGATAGAATTTTTTAAGCATTAATACATAAGAAAAATACATAAGAAATGCTCTTTACTTCGAAGAAAAAAAATTTCGTCGCAGACCTGCATTTTACCCCCCCCAATTTTTTTAATTTTCAGCCCTAATTAGATATATGGATGGGCCAGCAATGGCGATAGCTGTAATGCCATTATTTTTAAGATCTGTGAAATATCAGTATCGGAATATTTGAAAACTATAAATTATCGGTATCGGGTACCTGTTAAAATTTGATATCAGTCGATCCCTATATCCCACATTTTATAAACGGGATGTAAGTGGTTGTCTTGCAATGTTTTAAGAATATTAAAAACAGTGTTGACATTAGTTTTATTAAAAATTTTTGCGCTTGCCATTGAAGTGGCCTCTGGATTTCTCAGAGTTACTTCATGATGCCTTTTTCTAAAGCAACTATATTTTCTTCCGGGCATCCCAATCTCTTAAATACCGATAAATCAACAGTCAGACGACAAAGAGCCAATATAGATGATAGCCATTCTTTTCTTTTTTGGCATCGTCGGGAATTGAATCCTGATTAACTGTATTGTAGACAAATGTGTTACCACCGCACTGCCTATATGCAGAAGGTTAGGAAACACATCACGTTAAAAGCAATCAGGGCCGAGCTTAAGTGGATGCGAGCTGGTAGACAGCATAAGGCCGCTAAAAATGCAGTGCAAGCAACAAGAAATAAATTTTATCGGCCCTTATATACTTTCCCAGAGTATTCAGTCCATTGACCATTTGTGCCTGACATCATAATTCCCGTAACGCTCGTTAAGCATTTAAATGGTGGTTAAAATAAATATACACGTTATTAGTCAAATGCGTTATATTCAGTAGACTATACGCGTTATCATATTCAGTAGACTATGCGCGTTATCATATTCATTGCGGTGGCGTTATAACCATTATAGACACCCAGTTCCCGACAAAAAAAGAACTTACCACAAAGTTCTGAGAAGCATAAATTTATCATTATAGTGTAATTTTTTCTTTATGGTTATAATGTGGCAGTAGGTGTAAATAAATCCCTTTCACTTATCCACAAAATTGAAGTTAAGAAATGTCAAATGATTGCAATATTCCTAGCTAACTGTGGCTTGAAATGCCTATTTTTGATTTAACTTCATTATCTCTTCTTTACCTTTGGTGTTCATACCGATGGAGAATTTTATTTTGTAAGGATAAAGTCCGGTCATCTTTTTTATCATTACGTTACGTTACAAACATTAATTTTAGGACGGCTAAAATCTCTTTCGCCAAGTGTCGCTAACGCCGAAAGCAAGCTCCTAAAAGTAATTCGTGAAAGCCTGCTCCCCTTCACGAGTTCAGAACGCAAAATAAATTACGGATTTGTTATAAAATTTGAGCTAGGTCTACTACCTTTATTTGTCATTTATAAAAATAGGATTCTTAATCTTATCAAGCAAATGCTGTTTCCGTTTTTATTCATAAGGTGCACCCTGCCAATATTGATCTAATCCCGGAATTAAAAGATTAGCGTAGATGTAAACCTGGGATTAGATATTAGAATTTTTAAGCAACTGAAAAGGCTCAGTTCTTAAAACGTATTCCATGTGGAACTTAATTTTTATGAAATGGAGATCTTCAGTTTGATTTTTAAAAACGTCAGTTAATAAAGGAGCACTGGATTTTAGAAAATGAATAATGAGTTTTTTTTAATTAACCCCGTTTAGTTATTTGCCCTGATACCTTCGACTTGAACATTAAATATTAGTTGCTTGTCAAACGTTAAATGTTTATATTGCATTGTGAGATATGGTTAACGTCCTATTTAAAAAAAAATGAGGTCATATAACAATTAATTACGTAAACTGATTTTGGACATTTCACACTTTTTTTTTATATTCAACCTAAAATCTTTCTGATTCCTATGGGTTTAATATTCTTATTGCATGCAGAAATTTTACAGCGGCGATTTGAAGAGTAGCTTTTCTTGCATCTTGTCTAATAGGGTATAATAATCGGCGTAGGAAAGGGAAGGGATCGGGGGGCCCATATCCCCCATTGGATAACAAATTAAAATATCCTTCTTAACGATAAATCTCTGAACCTTGCTGAGACAGCTTGAGCCCCCCAATAATTTTGAATTGCTACATCCCTGCCCGTAATATCCCCAAAAGTGCTGAGGATGTGTGTTGCAGCTTACGAGAGAAATATATAAGCGATTTGATATTTGGGTAAAGTTTCAGTGGAATTATACTTCTGCGCATGCTTCCTCAAGTCAGCTACCCGTTCCTTGTTTAGATTTCTTACAATGGGAAGCTTTGTCATCTCACTACATTGTAAAAAATAAACTATAACGCTTCATGAAAATTCCTAAATACTATATCCTCTTTTTACACGTACAATGCTATCTATGGGATCTCTCGGTGAAAGCTCGCGTGTGCAATATATCTCCCCATCTCTAAGAATAAAATAATTATCCACGTACTACTTGCTACGAGGCTCGAGCTCTGAACTTCACGTTTCGGTTCAAATTATTTGAAAACTTAACAACTGACAACAAATATAAATTCTCCTTTCCTTGTATCTATGTTTGATAACAGAATGGAAATCAAGGGACAGTGTATCAAAAATTAATTTCTATAATTGATTTATGCAATTAATTTCCCTTTTTTAACTATGAAATTTTCTCTTTTACGCGAAACAGAACGTGTACGGCTGTAATCAGCCACTTCATTGTCACCAAAACGCTAGTGCGGAAGCCGGAAAATTTCTCTTTGGAAGCCAGCATAAGTACATTGTTAATTTTTTCCTCAAGTCCTTAAGACTCGAAAGTAGTGTCTTGTTTGAGATCACAAATAGGGAAAAACGTCATGAAATAAATTCTTATCTATGTTTTTTTACATTATTTGCTTTAGTTTGTGTATGTCCTTTCCCGGAGTTTTTGTTATCTGTCCGTCAGTCATATTTGTTTGTCCGCACATCTCCGTTTTTTCTACTTCCAAAGATTTTCTATTATCATGTCCATCTATAGAAAGCAAATTCTGCGAAAATGTTAATTGGATCTAGTAGGAAATTAGCGTTATGATAAAAATTTAATGAGGTGCTAAAACGCAAAATATCTTATATGATCAATTTGCTTCACATAAACTAAATGCAAAGAATGAGTTCTTTTTCTTCAAATCACAGAAAATGTTAATTATTCAGCGAAACACGGAATTATCATATATCTAATAACTAAAAGTTAAATTGATCAACAAAGGAGGTGAATATAAAATCTGATTATTTTCATTTGCCTCCGAAAACACAGCGGCATGCACGTGTAAATTGTTTGCGGATGCAAACTATATCACATTTTAAACGCAGAAACTTTGTAAAGGTTCTAAGTACATATTGCCACAGCCCCCTCCCCCCCACAATTCATCGTATCTTATATACCTTGGTATCCTAAAATAAATATATCCATCTTCAATTCGTCCGTATATTATTTATGACAAGAAAGAAGGGAGAAATCGACTTTTACGAAAGCATTATCAAATTTTCAAAATATGATGCAATTCTTTGTAAAAAATATCCATTCTCTTGAATTTTATCTAATAAATTGAATTGAACATTTCTTGATTGTGAGACAGTGTTTAAATTCCTTTGTTTTCATAAAGGCGTCACACGCTACGAAACGCCACACTTTATAAATTATGCAATGATACTTACTAAAATATAGCAAAAATGATATTAATAATTCCTATCCAATATCTTTGGGAGGTCGCCTGCCAACTAGAGTGCGTCTGGGGAAATTCACTTTGACGAGTGCTCTTTTTCTATTTTTGTAAGGAATAAGTACAAATGAAAGAGCAAAATATCCGAGAAAAATAATATCCGGGAGGCAGCGAAAAGTTTTTAGTGGAGGGAGGTGTCTTTGAAAGCTACGGATGGTCGTAGAATTCCTTAATGTTTCGACATACAGTGATCTCTCACTTATGCTCGGGCGCAGGGGACAGCGAGAAAAACGCGCATAAGCGATCAACCACAAAAGGGAGCTTAAAAGTGAAACATCAATACATTGTGCTACATTATATTGTTAATTAATATTACGTATGCATACACTACTGAAAAATGTAAATAAGATTAGTTTCAAAATGCAAAGAAATTATTTTTTAATGAATTACTGTATTATGCATTTTTTAAGAATACAAAGAAAATGGAAATGCTTACATACCCAAATTTCATTTTACTCCTATTACTACTTTCTCACAAAATAATTTACAATCGAGGATTGTTTTTGTTTTCGTGAATTTTCAAAATGAGTGTTTCCAAGTCCATCAAAACGTGAAAAAGTTCCTTCACTTCCGGAATTGAACTGAAAATAGTCATGCAGAATGCTTCTAACGCTACTGTGTAAGTTGGAGGAACTTTTCCGCATCTTTTTCATCGTCGTCGTCCACCTCTTCATCTTTGTCGCGACCATTTATTTCAGCTGCAATGTCTCCAATTTCCTGCAATTGAGCTGTGATTAAATTTTCATCTACATCCACGAATTCGTTGAAAGTACACGTAGCAAGTCCACCGGATACAGTATGCCAATCTTCTTCGTTTATGTCATTTTCACTTTTATTTTCCGGCTTCTCACATTCATTTTCTGCTGGAAACGATAATTCTGCTTTCTTAAAGCAGCTTCTAATATACTTGTCGGTGACGTTTCTCCATGATGAGCACAACGTATGAATTGCATCAAGGACGATAACTTGCTTCAATTCGTCTTTTGTTGCATTTTTTGTTTGTAAAGTAGCCAGAAGTCCACGGATTAAAGTTTTTCTATAGTGCACGTTCACACAACGAATGATACTAAGATCCAAAGGCTGAATCTTGCTCATGCAATTCGCAGGAAAAAACGCAACTTTCGTTGTTGTTGAAAGTTGGAAGGTGTTGTGGGTGAGCAGGACACTGATCGACGAATAAGAGAAATTTCCGTTTCTCGTTTCTCCATTTTCCTGTCTAATTTATGAAGCAAATCCAAGAAAATGTGCAATGTCATTCACGCCATTTTATTGCTAATGTAGTCGCAAGGAAGTTCTTAAAACAGCGAGGTTTGTTTGATTTGCCAATGACCAATGGCGGGAATTTTTCCGAACCATCGACGTTGCAACACAGCAAGACAGTTAGTCTTTCTTTACTTTTTTCCCACCATGACATGGTTCTCACTTGAATATTAAGGTTCTGTCGGGTATCATTTTATAAAAAAATCCAGTTTCGTCACAATTGTAGATGTTTTTCGGTTCGTATCTGTTTACTAAAGTAGCCAAGTCTTCTTTCCATTGTTCTACAGTTCCTTTATTGACACTTTCCTCAGAAAGGACTCGAGTTGCCAAGCCATGCCTGTTTTTGAATTTTTCAATCCATCCATGTGATGAAGAAAAGTTTTCCATTTAAAAACTCTTTAACAACTGTACGGCCTTCTCCCTTAGAAGCTCAACGTTAACAGGAATGTTCAAGGCACAAGCTTCTTTAAACCACAGCATTAAAACTTTCTCAAATTCTTTGTACTTTCCGCCTTGAATTTTGCTTCTTTTCTTCGACTGAATTCCATATTCTCGAGGAGCTACTATTATCGCGTCTCAAAATTTTAAAATTCGTCTCAATGTCGATTCTGGGACATTGAAATGCTCTGCCAAAGCTTTTTTCAAGGTGCAAGGATTTTCTTCGAATTTTTTAATAACATCCATTTTAAACGAAAGCGACAATTTCATTCTTTTCGCGGGCCCTGCGGTGGCGCAGTGTGGTAACGCGTTCTCCTATTGCGCGGCTAATCCGGGTTCGACTCCCAGCAGTGCAAAAAGAACGCTTACTCAGAGATCTCATAAAGATCGCACTGCTCACTGTAGTCCGGGGTTTGGTTCCCCAGGCCTTAAGAGGTTCGGATTCCTCGGAAAACAGTAGGTCCCGGCGCAGCATGACCACTGTAGTCTTTGAGCCGTAAAACCAAACAAACAAACATTTTTTTCGCCATTTAAAACGTAATCATCTGACCAAAACTCCAGAGATTGTTCTTTCCTTAGCGATCAATGCCACATGGTAAGTACCGTACTAACCTCTCTAATTGGCTACCACTTTCACTGACGTCAATCACAAGAACTCCCCACGTACACCCCTGTGTATAAGGTAGAGTAATGTGTTCATGGAATCTGAACAATAGGGGAAGGGCGAGGGAATGCATTCCTACAAGCAGAACAAAACTCGTAAAATTCTTGCGATAAGCAAAACCTGACTACTTGAGGAACCTACTTTTTGAACTGAGAAATTATTTTTTGCAACGCGCATACGTGAGAGATGTTTTTTTAATGCGGCGCATAAATAAATAAGAGTTATTATTGTTTTCCAATATCCCTGGACGCTACCCGGAAAAAACGCGCATAAAAGAGGGCACGTATAAGTGAGGGATCACGGTATTTTGTTCGTAGTTTTGATAATATTAAATATTAACAACATAACACAAGTTACTTTAATAAAGTTAGTTAATTATCTGTATTATATATATTTCGGTGAAACTTTCAAAATAAGAAAAAATGCACCCAAGAATCAGGGAAAATTTATTTTTATAAACGATGTACCGTGATAGACAAGGTTGATGAACATTATATTTGTCGTCAATATGGGGAAAAGAACTTTGTGGACAGATATTATTGTATACGATAAGCCGTTATAATCAATCCATATTTCTATTATATGAAGAGGTGAAAAACTAAGCGAGTTGAATTTTTGGGTGTTTCGTTCGGCTCCCGAAACGAGTGATGGGCTTTTCTCTATTCCCTTTGTAGAAATATCAAAGCCAGACACCAATGAAACATGAAAAGCAGTAATCTTTAAACCTCATATGTTACAACCAACAGAAGGGCAAAAATAACGAAAGAAAAAATTTGCAGGAGATTTTTTTTTGCATTTTATTCACTACAAAATAGCATTTAATTTCAGAATATCGGCCAACCAATTTACAACAAAATAAACGTATTCGTCATCGACATACACACTTATATCAAGATATGTGTGTGATTTAATATAATTAATATTATATATATATATATAAAACCAAAACATTATCAGGAAACGTGGTTTCCTTTTTGTCCAATGGCAAAGAATTCTGTTTGTTAAAATTCGTTTTGATCGTGAGTTTGTCTTAAAAAATGCTTCGTTTTTTAATTAAGTCAGCAAAAATAACCTCAAATGAAATATAAAAGTTGTTGTAAAAAGTTAATTAAAATCTGTGCAACTTTAGGTTTAATTGCAGGTAGCAATAAACGAATTCTCTGAAGTTAAGTAATCTATATGTAACTGGAAATATACCTTTGTCATTGTTGTCGGACACAGGGGCGGCTCGAGGTTGATTTTGAACCCGGGCAGCCGGGCACAGAATGCTCTTCGGCGTCCCTCTCCTCCGGCGAAAACAGGAGATTTTCACAGATGCACAGTGAGCCATATAACATATAAAAGTGGCCAAAAGTCTCTGAAAGAATTTCTCTAAAGATGTCTCTATACCTTTCCCTTCTTAAATTTTCTACTGTTGGGTGAATTAAAAAAATTCGAACTTGACTTCAGTTTGGCGCCCTCATCTAAACTAGGAACCGTGTGGTCGGCAGTGTCGCTCGTCCTTAAGCCGCCCCGATCGGACAATATGTTTAAAAATAGAGAACCAATATTCAGTACTGAATATATATATATATATATATATATATATATATATATATATATATATATATATATATATATATATATATATATGTGTGTGTGTGTGTGTGATAAATTATTTTAAATTAAAAAAACTATAATAATTGCAATGGGGTAATATCTTCGTCTTATTTGTTATGAAATGACACCTCCTTACAGACGCTAAGACAAAAATTAATTTGCAGCAATTGCAAAAATAGCTATCGGCATATACACTTAGCACAAAAGACGCATCTAATTAGCTGAATGTTCTAATACATATAACATTACTTTTAAATTGATTTGTCATGTTACGCCCATTACGTTCAGTACCGAAGAATGGTTTGCGTTGTGTTTAGTACGCTAGATTGACAACACAGACGAGGTCCATTTCTTATGAAAAACAAGCATAACAACATAAGATATAACAAAGTCATGTAAAACCCTACTGGAACTTCATATATCAATATTCTTTAAAATAACTCAGTATGAGATAAGCAGTCTGACGGCTGCATATTTAGAGTTGTTGTGTATGATTTTAATTAAAACCATAAGATGTGCTTTTATAAATTGTCACTTTTCCACTACATTAAAACATAAAAAATGGCATAGGAGTGGAGTTATATGGGCCTGTGAATCGGAGGCCTCAATAATTTGATGTAAATTGAAATTGTATATATATTTTGTAATGTATAAATGTACGTAATATGTGTTTGAGCCCCCGCCAATATGTTTTAAATTTCTACGTTGATACAAAACATTCCGTGTTCGATTTTGTTTGGATCGGATTTAAAGTCCCAACAGGGCCGCTGGCTCTCTCTTTCCGGAAAAATCAAAGTAATCCTCAAACTTGTCGACTTTAAAGAATTTAAGATCCCCAATGTTCGATCAAACTCTTTAAAAGGATAAGTTTTCTCTTCCTCGCTGACAGAAATAAAAATAAACTCGTTTTGGACGTAAATAAAAGATGCTCTTGACAAATTAAGACGTTTCCTGTTCGACAACTCCTTGCGAATCCATGAAACTGTGGAAAGGTTTGAAATACAAATATATCCAACTGACTAACGACAAATGCGATGCATAGAAATCCGGTAGAGAGTTAAAGTGGTGGTCCTCCTAGTGTACACGTGCGTCCCGACCAGGGGCGGACTGGGTCCTCTCAAAGGGTGCATACTTCGAATTATCGGAGGGCGCGAGTCCTATAGCCCATGAGGGCGCAAGTCCTATAGCCCATGAGGGCGCAAGTCCTGTAACCCATGAGGGCGCAAGTCCTATAGCCCATGAGGGCGCAAGTCCTATCGCCTATAAGGACGCACCGGCCAATTCAGCCCTTGATCAAGACTTTTTGCTTTAAATAAAAAGATGGTTTCCGTGCCTCTATTTGCGCATTTACCAGGTTAATATTCCACAATAAAATAACAATTTGACATTAAAAACACGTGCATATACGGTATGTGTAGTTAGATGCGTGTAAATAACATTATAAAGATAGGGAAATTTCTGGATAATATTTTAATACCTTTGCTCTTTATGCAGCTATGTGGTACGTACTTAGCGGGTTCCAGTGCGTAAGCAATATAATTATTTGCATACATAAAGTGGGACTCCTTAATATTATTTAAAGAAATGCTTCCCTTAATACTTGGATATCAAAAGGAACATGACTTTCAATTCTTTTTAAGCACACGTAAATTAGAAAGAAACGAGTGCTGAAACAGGAGTTAAATCTTCACATGCCGAACGGCAGTATTTATTATGTTGCAAAGAATTTCCAAACAAATTGGGGCGACCGGGACAAGAGAATTTATGTGTCAGCTTAGAACAGAGAATTCGAAAATCCCAATATAAAAGGCACCAGAGAAAGAAAAACAAATTATCGACGAAGCTCAAGTAAATTGGTAGCTGAAATTTACGCAGTACGGTGCCACATAACTTGGCAAACAGTAGAGACAGGCAGCAAAGTAAACAGTATTTCAAGAAGCACGTACCCGTTTAATAAACAGAAAAATATATGATTGTTCAAAATGTGTATATATTACGAATGGTTCAATATTTTAAATAAAAAAATTCAATAGAATAGGACTCACCTAATACTTTAGCTGTATAAGTTTTTTGGCTTTTTGGTAATAAATATAATAAGTATTTGGATATTTATTTGGCTATTTAAATTGTTTTTTTTGTTTCTTTCATTTGTGTTTCTGAGTTTATCTTTTAATCTTTCTTTTTATTTTGCGGATATATTGAGTAAAATAAACACTCCTCTTGAATTTAATTTCCCAAATTTCGCCGTCGCCAAGTTTTGGCAAGATATTTACGAACCGAACAACTGACGATTTCCGCATTAAATTGTTTCCACAGTAAATGGAAATGCAAGCCCTGCATCTCGCGCGCCGATGCCGGCACCCATAGATCATAATTCAGAATCTATCAAGGTATCCGCCTAGGGAAGGTGAGTTGATGTGGAATAAGATCCCACACAATGGGGAGAAAATTAACAATAGGTTTATGGAACCCAAACTATAATTTAGAGGTAAGCCTTTTCATTCGTACCAACCCCCCTTAGGAATTTTCTGCGTACGCTACTGGATCAAGGGTAATTTTTCGATACTAACTTTTATTATCAGGCTATTTATTATTTACCTGCAGGACAAACCTGAATTTTGGGATAATACGATTTGAAATCGATAGTATGTCAATGCCAGGATGGACGAATGCATTATCATTATGCCAGCATTAGGTAATGGACCTACATCTTTTCGAGGAATACGAAATTTTTATTACCTTGGAAACTGATCACTGGACTATACTGGGAAGTTAGTAGATCTTTTAAGGTAAAATTGGCAGTCGAATACGAGTTGATGATATGCTAGGTGAACGCGTTACCAAGTGCCATCATAGTGCTTAGCTTTGGCAGTCATGTGCGGGTCCTTGTAAATATAAGCATACTTGTACATATAAGGTCTTTTGAAACATATAAATTAAGGCCTTCAATGGTATCTTATACTATTATATTCACACTCATGAAAGAGATCTATTTTAGGAAGGACAAATTTTGCGGCTATTTTTGAAATAATAACAGAGAAACATTTCATAAAAGTAATATTGATCCTTATTCTGGATGGCAGAAGTTTACCTCCGGCAAACAACAACACGGATATAGTAAAATTTTTCATGCAAAATATTTTTAGAGTGCAGAGATAGAAATGCAATTCCTTTCTTTCGAAGCTGTGCATTCAGTTTCCCAAACCGGAAAACTGACAACTACATTCACTCGAACAGAAAATCATGATACATTTCGTATACATCCGTCACAATATACTAAAACAACTTTTTATTAAATTTGTATTTTCCGAAATGGTCTTTTTATAGTATACTGTGGCTCTTACTCATCATTCTATGGGACCCTTCTCTTACCACACACTCAGTCACGGAACTACTTTATAATATAAAAAGGGCTATTTTCCACATTTGCTTAGATACAAATAAAATAAATAAATCAGCATAAACAGGTAGGTATTACGTTTTGATTGCTGAAGGTTATTAGACATGGTAGTTAACTTTAACTAAGGATGTAAGATATTATTACCCTTCACAGGGATAACACAATTGCCAAATATTGGTCAACACACAAATCCATCGGGGCGAGATTTTTGTGAGTTTTTCGTGGGGGATTTTTTATTACAAATAAATTTGACACCAACGTATTAGTAGCTCAAACTAGAGCTATTTTTGTTTAGGAGAAAAAGAGACGCCGTCCTCATCCCAGATTCGAACCAGGGTCCCCGCGTTGAGCCCGCGGTGTCTTGACCTACTAGACGAATGAGAACAAGAACAAATGCATTTTTCTCCATATATTAAGTTGTAAGATATTATTACCCTTCACAGGGATAACACAATTGCCAAATAATGGTCAACACACAAAACCACCGGGGCGAGATTTTTGTGAGTTTTTCAAGGGGGATTTTTTTATTACAAATAAATTTGACACCCACGTATTAGTAGCTCAAACTAGAGCTATTTTTGTTTAGAAGAAAAAGAGATGCCGGGATGAGGACGGCGTCTCTTTTTCTCATAAAACAAAAATAGCTCTAGTTTGAGCTACTAATACGTGGGTGTCAAATTTATTTGTAATAAAATCCCCCACGAAAAACTCACAACAGTCTCATCCCGGTGGCTTTGTGTGTTGACGAATATTTAGCAATTGTGTTATCCCTGTGAAGGGTAATAATATCTTACAACTAAATATACGGATAAAAAAAAAACGTTTGTTTTTGTTTTCATTCATCTGAAAACCCGTTAGGCAAACCAGTTCAATATTAAAATATCGTGCCCCTAAAAATTTTGCGCCCTGGACTTCAACCTCGGTGGCATCACCAACGCTACACCACTGCCCCGGTTCTAGACTCCAAGGGAATCGTGGTCTGCATGCTCGCTTTCTACTGACCTTAACCCGGGGTGTGATTTCGTTAGCAGAACTGGTTTCTATTGGTCGGAAAGCTAAAACCCGGCGCAAAATTACCTTTTCTTACCTTAAGTCATAAAACGCACTAACACAACATTTAGCAATCAGTTCTTTAAATGAACAAATGCATATTAATTGATCATCTCCATGCTCATTTAGATACCCACAAAATACCGATTTCATCATGCTATACAACTGTAAATAACTGGGTTAAATATATTTCATTTTATGCATATGTTAAGGTAAGCAGTTATTGCTCAAAGTAAAATAGCCCCTTTTCATTCTCCCTTTAAAGTGACGAAAATCAAGAGACCATAAAATTTCCTGCCGGAAGGAAAAGAATATGTCCCTACAGTTCATTTGTCCTTGTCTTTTGCAGCTTCTTGTCTGAAAGTGTTTTGTCAGAACACGGTTTTTCTTGCACACACCCTGATCTACTCCATTTTTTTCCCCTCCCGATATGAATTCCATCCACTGTCTTTCACACAGCAAATGATTAACGGCATCAAAAACAAAGCCAATGTAAAAGTATGGCGTCCATATGCTATAGAAGTATGTTCTATGGTCAAGGAAAATATATCATAAGCGTCCCTTGTATTTCTATGAAATGATAAATACTTCAACGGATGACTCTCCTCAGTTGATGACAAATTGATCCTCAGAACTCTACTGAGCCTTTTCTTTTCATTCCTTTCCCATCAAAGTAAATAAAATTGCATGACTCCGAATACCAACCTTATTATTTTTTAAAGTACTTAGCTGCGCATGGGGCAAGAGAAAAAAAGACAAATTCTTTAAAACTAAACCTCGTTATATGTGCTAAACATAACGCAATATACAACAGGGTGTATGTAATTTGTTTTTAATTATTTTATATGCCATATTAACTGAACTTTAAATGCATATGATCCATAATGTGTTATTGTTTTCTTTCTAGAATGCGACCTACAAACTGAACGTAAAGGGCAATGTACAGAAGGGATGAAGAAGTTGTCCAGTGCTTTATCAATATCCAAGTGGTACATGAGTGGGTTTCTACATGTAAAATATATTTAATTTGGATCTTGAATAGAAATGAGGAAGCGGCGGGAAAATCAACTCACCAACTCGTCTACCTAATTCTATAAAATTTAATTTTAATAGTCCTTTTATTAAACGTTTCCAATAGCCATTTTAGTAAGGAAACAAAACAACTTGAAATACATTATTTTGAAAAACTACATTTGGATCTCACCTCTGCAGCAAACGAAGAAACTGTCTTTCTAAGGAAGTTAATATGCAGGGCGTTCACGAGAATATTGCTCTTCTTATTTATAAAGACAAAATTAAAAATATACTCAAACTCTAAATTACGGAGATACCTTTACATTTGAAAAGATGGGTCTATTCAGAATTAATGAGGTAAGGTAACGGGGCCCAAATATCGCCCATGTTCGTAATATTGGCTACCGTAGCCTAGCTCAGGATATCGCTGCAGCTGCGCAGCCAGTTTGCGCATTATATATCTCCTCAATACGGCATTTCACTCCGCACGTTTTGAGAGATTGCGTCGTTTTGTTGTTATTTCGTGAATTTTTAAACACATTTCAGCCTGGTGTTATCAATCCACTCATATATATAGTTATATATATATAGTGAGCTGGCCTGCAAAAGGGTTGCTGGTATCTAACTGGAAGGAGACCCATACACTGAACGTATGTGACGATGTGAACCCGCTGGAACAAGCTGGATTTCGAAGTGGATTCAGTACAGTGGACCATATTCAAGTATTAAGAGAATTAATTGAAAGAACACATGAATATGAACTTCCATTGTGTGTTGCATTTATTGACTATGAGAAGGCCTTTGACTCTATTAAAACATCAGCAGTCATCAACTCTTTAAGATCAACAGACATTGAGGATGTGTACATTGACATGGTGAAACGTGTGTATAAAAATGCAAGTGCAAAATTTCGGTTACATAAAGATACCAAAACTATCAAAATTGGTAAAGGTGTGAGGCAGGGAGATACCATTTCTCCAAAACTTTTTACTTCAGCTTTACAGATGATTTTTCAGCTGATAAATTGGAATAACAAGGGAATAAAAATAAATGGTGAATATTTAAATCATTTGCGGTTTGCTGATGACATTGTTATTTTTTCAACGAACCCATCAGAACTCCAAGACATGGTACAGGAGCTCTCAACTAGAAGTAAAGAAGTTGGACTCAAGATGAACCTACAAAAAACTAAGATCATGTTCAATAATTTTGTAGAGGAAACAAAAATACAAGTTGACAACATTGAGCTAGAAATTGCTGATTCATATATTTACCTTGGCCAGCTGATTTCAATGGATGGCAACATTATGAAAGAACTCAACAGACGTATTAAACTTGGCTGGAGTGCATTTGGAAGAAACAGTTTTATCCTGAAGGGGAAATTGCCTTTGTGTCTAAAAAGAAAGGTCTTCAACCAGTGTGTATTGCCAGTCCTCTCTTATGGATCAGAGACATGGAGTCTAACAGTTGGAGCAATACGAAAGTTACAGACAACGCAAAGGAGCATGGAGAGGTGCATGCTTGGAATAACTAGGAGAGATCGAAAAAGAAACACTTGGGTGAGAGAGCAAACTAGAGTAGAGGACATCATTGTTAAAGTAAAAGGGCTGAAATGGCGATGGGCTGGGCATATTGCAAGAAGAACTGATCAACGATGGACAACAGAAATTCTGAACTGGATTCCAAGAGACCACCGAAGACCTAGAAAACGTCCTCAAACTAGATGGGTGGATGAAATAAGAAAACAGGTTGGGGTGACGTGGAAACGAATGGCCCAGGATAGACTTGTGTGGAAAGCATTTGGAGAGACCTTCATCCAGCAGTGGATAGATAATGGTTGAATATGATATAGTGAGCTATCAACCTACTATATAATATATTCAGTAGTGTAAATAATAAACATTCTCTTGGTACTTATGTTATCGAGTTTATCTAGCCGGTTTTGCCTGTAGCATCAGCCATATTGTAAGGTTATGAGGTTTCTAATACCGGCCATTAAGATGTTCCTAATATTGCCTACTGTGCGATATTTGGAACATCGTTTTGAAATAGGTTTGTTACTTTTACAGATATCAAAGCATGAGCAATGGGAGAAAGTAAAGATGGTAGAAGCAGTGATAGCTGTAAAACACAAAAAGGTGGGCCTTTTTAAAGCAACCAAAGCATATAATGCACCGAGGTCGACATTAGAAATTATGTAAAAATACCTTTGGAAGACATTGAAAGATTACTGTACGTGCCCCTAGGATGCAAGCCAATTTTGACCACGGAGTTACAGCACGAGTTATTAGAGTATTGTAAAACTATGGAGCGTTCATTCTATGGTCTCCTTGCAAGGGGTCGAAACGAATGGCTTTCAAGCTAGTAATTAGAAACAATATTGCACATCGATTTTCTAAAGATGAAAAGTGTGCGGGGAAAAAATGGTTGCGGCTCCTTTTGAAGAGACACCCTGCTTTAAACTTAAGAAAACCACAACCTTTATCTCTGGCAAGAATTCAAGGTTTTTCAAAAGACAATGTGGACAAGTTTTTCAATATACTGAAACCAGAGCTGGAAAAAGTGAAATCTTCAGCGGCTAGAGTATTTGATGTTGATGAAATTGGCCTTACAACTGCCCAACATAAAAGTCTTAAAGTTGTAGCTGTGAAAGATAAGAAAGGGATACACAAGCTTTCATCAGCAGAAAGAGGGTGGGTTGTCATCGTCGTAACTTGCATGTTCGCTTCACGTATTTTTGCCCCTTAGATGCTAGTTTTCTTTTTAGTTGTTAGATGGCGCTCCACTGGGAAGCATAGCAGGTTGCCACATCTCGGGCTGGATACAAACTGATTTATTTACTCAATAGATGGCTCATTTTATTAAGTGCGTTGGAACAACCAAAGTTGATCCCGTCGTTTTGATTTTGGACGGACACACAACACACACCAGAAACCTAGATGTTATCGACATGGCACATGCAAATGGAGTGTCTTTCGTGTGTTTGCCACCACACTCTTCAGATCGCATGCAGCCCCTGGATAAGACGTTTATGAAACCTTTCAAGACATATTATGCTCACAAAATTGAAAAGTGGTTGTTTGCACATACCTATCACACGACGTCACACAAAGCTTTTGATACTAGAAAGAATAAAACACTGAAAAATTGATACGTGTACGTTTTTTGCAGCTCAGCTGGATTTCTCTATTTGTCTTTTGGCCTGCAAAATCCTACTTTATTACTAAACACTATTCTAGTTTATAATAAATATATTTTACTCTGAGTTTGAGTTTTCATCTTTCATTTTCTTGCAAAAGTGAATTTTTCTTTTAGTTTGGAACAATCTTTGTTTTTTAAAAATGTAAAGCCTTGTTTATTTTGCAACATTTCTCTCACATTTCGTAATTGTAATATGCTAAGAAACACGAAACAATTTTTACAATAATTTTTGGTGCTTTTTTCTAACTAGGCGATATTTGGACCAACTTTCTCAAATTTGAAAAAATCTTTTTTTTTTTTCTTTTCATTTTTTAAACGGTTAAAACCCTCAATAATTAGAATAATTGCAATGCGATAAATTATCTGATTGTGTAATAGAAAATTTGTGCTAATTGCAGGATAATGTAATGAGCATTAGGTATATTTATCTACAAATTTCCTTAGATGGGCGATAGTTGGGCCCCCTACCTTACTCATAAAATAAATGAAATTGTTTCATAATTTACGATGTTTGCGAAATAAACCCCTAAATTAAACGAACTCATAGAATTTGAATTTTGTCATAAAAACATTTGTTGGGCAATAATTTCTTTTTCGTAATTTTTGCGAAACATTAATTTTTTGCATCATTAAAATCAGATTTAGATAAACCAAACTCTCTGATGCTTATTATCTTTGTTTTTTGAATAAATTTCTATTCTTTCTCTAGCCAACAAAATAAAAACTGCTGTTATTTTGCTTGCATTAATCATTTTTGATTGCGACATTTTGAAAACCGAAATTATTTTCTTGCTCACGTTGTGCAATTAATCCTCTTTACTTTCTTGCAAAATTAGAACTATTTCAAAATCACTAAGGTAAATTAATTAAAATAATATATACCTACCTAAATTTTCATATTACTTCTTGCACAATATATATATGCTAATGCACAATGGAAACATGATCAAAAATATATGCATATATATGCTTAAAGAGGGTAAAAGAATTCTACACAGACCTCTATAAAAGTAACGATCAGCAAAATCTGCCAACAATTGTAGTTACAGAAGAAATGCCGGATGTTTTAGTATCAGAGGTAACAGATGCCATACGATCAATGAAAAATGGGAAATCCACAGGAAAAGATGGCATTTCTGCTGAAATGTTAAAAGCTGGGTGTAAAACGCTTCACAAAATATTGGCAAATCTCTTCTCAAAATGTCTTAAGGAACAAAAAATTCCTAATGCATGGAAAAATGGCGATGTTATTCTTTTGCATAAGAAAGGAGCTCAAGATGATCTTAAAAACTATCGACCAATTAGCCTTCTTCCTGTTATGTACACAGTTTTTTAGCAAAATCACTGCAAATAGAATTTATAGAACATTAAACTATGCCAAACCTCTAGAACAAGTAGAGTTTAAAAGTGGCTATAGTACGATTGACCACATTCAGGTTCTTCAGAGAATAATAGAAAGACACAATGAATACACTTTACCACTATGCATTGCCTTCATCGACTACGAAAAAGCTTTTGACTCAATTTTCAAACCATATATTTTAAATGCACTAGGTAACCAAGGTGTGAACCCAGCTTATGTTAGCTTACTCCAGTCCATATTTTATAAAGCAAAGCGACTATATCTATAAACAGACACAAAGTTGAAATTAACCTTGAGAAAGGTATACGACAGGGAGATACAATCTCGCCCATACTCTTTTCAGCTTGCCTTGAGGAAGTTTTTCGTAAATTACACTGGGATCAAAAGGGCTTAAAAATCAACGGAGCGTATTTAAACCATCTAAGATTCTCCGACGACATCGTGTTTTCGCAAAAGATCCAGAAGAGCTCCAAAGACTCATTGAAGATCTCAGAATGAAAGGAGAAACATCTGGCTTAAAAATCAACTTGAAGAAAAGCATGATCATGTTTAATAAGTTTATACAAACTAAGAAAATCTTTGTTTTGGGAGAAGAAATACAGCAAGCTGAAAATTATATTTACCTTGGTCAACAAATTACGATGAAAGGCGACATAAATCAAGAGATCGAACGTCGTATCAAGCTTAGCTGGCAAGCATTCTACCGGCTACAAATAATTTTTAAAAAAAAGCTCCCTATTTCTTTACAGAGGAAAGTTTTCGATCAATGCATCCTACCTGTTCTGACTTATGGTAGTGAGACATGGACATTGACTGCCAAAGGTATCCAAAAGTTACGAGTGGTACAAAGGAACATGGAACGGCAGATGCTTGGTATCACGCGACGAGATCGAAAGACCTTCAGTTGGATAAGAGATCAAACAAAAGTTTGTGATATCATTGCGAAGGTAAAAAGTTTGAAATGGAAGTGGGCAGCCCATATTGCTAGAAGAACTGACAACAGATGGACCAAAACATCCTAGAATGGATCCCACTGGACACCACACCCAAGGAAAAAGCCAAAGACGAGATGGGTGGATGAAATAATTAAATATATTGGGCACAAGTGGCAGCAAAATGCACAAGATCGACTTCGTTGGAAAGATGCAGAGGAGGCCTTTATCCTGCAGTGGATTGACAACGGCTGAAATGATGATGAAATGACATATATATACAAAAGAGGAAGTTCCGCAGCCGTCCTGTGCTAAAAATACTGGCACTCGGCAGAGCATCGCTTCGAGGAATACATGCTAGCGGGTACTCTATAAGAGGGTGACACAACGAGCTGCGCCTTGGCGCAATGACTTCGGCCGTGACGACCCAAGTTCGGAATCTTCGTTAAACTTCAGGTCCAGCTTGACAACCCGTCTGGCCAACGTGGTGAGAGTAAGACTGCTTCCTCTGTATTTCTTTCATCGCACTACATGTATGTGTGATAACAGAGAGACCTTCATCCTGCAGTGGATTGAAAATAGTCGATAATGATATAAAACATATATAATAAAATGTAATAAAAAAAGGAATGTAGAAAACTATACATTATTTTTTAGCTTAGCAACAAAACCACCAAAAAAACAAGCAAATAGAAGAATAAGATCAAAGGTATAGTGGTGGAAGAAAAAATTTTGAGGAGAACGGAAGTATTCGGAAAATACGTTGTCTATTTCACGATTATTTTAATAAAATTTAAAATTTCTGATGATAAATGCGTGGCAAATTTCTTATTCGTCTTTTAAATTGATGATTTTACCACGTACCGTGTTCCGTTTTTATGCTATCATAGTTTTAAAGCTTTTAGTGAAATGCATCTTAATCAGGGTTCTTTTAAAATTGTCTCTGCCGATTTTGGTAAAGGCTATCATTTTGCATATTTAATTACGACGTTAAAGATCAGCTTTTCAAACGCGATCCACCGATTTGAAAGAGCAGTGAGGGTAAGATAACAATTGGAAATTTCTTTTGTACGGATTTTCCATTCACACGGGAAGATATTGAAGCTTTTATTTAACTGTTGAATGAAATCAATAAATTCGTGGATCAGATGTGCGAACAATGGACGGCAGTTTGGTGCATCCGATGAGAAACTATCGATTATCTTCATTTCAGAGATTAGAAAGGTTGAGTCATTTGTTCCGATTGCGATTCTTTCAGCGATGTAAGAGACACAGGAAATTAACTAGTGAACCCAACTTTGAGTTTTACAGATTTTGTGGCATAATTAACTCCAGTTTCCCCTTCTATCAATGTTCAGTGGATCTACCAGTCCATGAACTTACATTTCGGCTTTATTTGCTTGAACATGGATGAAATATATCAGTTCTAGAACGGTTATTTATAATTCTATTCGGCGTCAAATTTTTGTGTCCAAAATCCATTTAACTAAAGTAATTAACCCGCTCGTGCATTGACAAGATAATGTAAGGTAGATAAGCTTCCAAAAGGGTGATTATCCTATAAGAAATAAAATACGTGTGTAAATAAAATTCGGAAATAGGTATCTAACACAATTCTTATTGATACCGAGATCATGATAAAACTTTGAAAACTTTTGAACCGAACTTCCAGATTTAAGATATTTCAACTGATGTTCTATACTATTATTATACTATTAAGTATTAAATTATTATACTATAAGTATTAAATTATTATACCATATATTAAATTATAATTATAAGTATTAAATTACTATACTATAAGTATAAGTAAACTATTACACTATAAGTATATAAACCATTATACTATAAGTATAAGTAAACTATTATACTCATAAGTATAAGTAAACTATTATACTATTATAAGTATAAGTAACCATTATACTATAAGTATAAGTAAACTATATACTATAAGTATACAAATCCATTATACCACATAAGCATATAAACCATTATACTATAAGTATAAGTAAACTATTATACTATAAGTATAAGTAAACTATTATACTATAAGTATAAGTAAACTATTATACTATAAGTATAAGTAAACTATTATACTATAAGTATAAGTAAACTATTATACTATAAGTATAAGTAAACTATTATACTATAAGCATAAGTAAACTATTATACTATAAGTATAAATAAACTATTATACTATAAGTATAAGTAAACTATTATACTATAAGTATGGGCAACTATTATACTATACTTTGAACTATTACACTGAAATATTGAAGTTCGTCACTATAAAATGAAACACTATATTATTGTCAAACTTGATTGTCATCTTAGATACAAAATAAAATTTTATTCCTCAAGCTGTTATGTAAAATTTTGGACGATATTTTATTTTCTTAACGATGCTTTCACGAATAATTTCTCACTAAATCTTCTATATTGACTTTTTATTTTCGCAAGTGTGACACAATTAATGTAATCTTATTTTGTTGCACATATTAAATCTTCATCCTCCTAAATGGTAGTTATCACACAAAATTAACTTTAAGGTTTGAAATAAATTTTGAATACATGACATAAGTTAGTGCAGTTCAAGAAAAAATTGGCTTAATTTCAAACTTTTGCGTTTCTTCCTCTTTTTGTTCAGGTCTTTCCAGTGGTTTTGGTGCTAAATTTTGTATTAATTTAATTTGAATTTATTATATTTCATTTGTGTTAATTAAATTGATATTATTTTATTTATACTATTTGATTTATGTTATTTTATTTATATTAATTGAATTTATATTTTGTTTGCATTAATTTATTTGTTCTTTAATTCTTAGGTTTTATGCCACCTATAAGAAACAACAAAAATATATTAGGCACAATTATCTTTTATGCAATGATATGCACGTTTATACACGAATATGAGTTAGATTCAAAATAAATTTTATAACTTTAAAGTTCACATTTTGAAAGTTTGTAAATGAGGAACGATTAAGCATATGTATTTTGCACGTATTTCGAGGATGGTTTTAGCTATGGTATTTCATTTGGAATAAAAGATAAATGTCAAAATTCGAAAACTTGGCCCTTGGGTGAAACATGGCACTAATACCGTAATGAAAATTTCAAAACAGCATATAACTTACTGTATACTCGACATATTCTCTAGTTATGCAAGAATACCTTCGACATGCTTTCCCCTGTTGTCGACAACTCGCTGCAATCGCAAGCTCCACCACAGGACGCAATTCTGACAAGACGCTAACGGCAGACAGCACACGCCCGATCGTGCACCGTCGCTACACCTCGCGCTCCAGCGCGCCCAGGGTGAGCAACGGATCAATACTTCTGCGAACGTGCGTAGACTTCACAAAAATCCCTATTTGCATTTCAATTTACTTGGCGAATAGGAGAACATAGCTATCATATATCAAGCATTAGTACAACTTCATATTTGTATCCCCGCTAATATAATAATTTTATTATGAATTAGTACTTTTATAAATAAATCAGTACTTACCTGAATCACAGAGACCGAACTGGGGACCCCCCTCCCCACGCTCGTCGCTTCGCGACTCTTGCTGGTTCGATAACATTCTATGTGCACTGCCTGAATCAGTATATGTTGATTCAGTATTTTCATGCACAGTGCATTTAAATAAAATAACAATAACGGTACTCACATGTTACGATTAATTATGTTTAAAATACGTTGCTAATATAAGAATACTTGGCGACCCCACTATCTAGCGGCTAGGTGTAATAAATCTAGCTAATTTACAGCGTATTTCGACATTACTAGTCCACGCACCTGCGCAGAAGTGTTGATCCGTTGCTGAGCACGGGCGCGATGCGACGTCTACAGCTAGCGTCTAGTGTAGTTCTATCGCAATAAGTGTGAACATGGCGGCTAATACTAGTCTTGAAGCCCTCTAAGTTGCCTATTCATGATTGACAAGGTCATTCAGATATTCGCATAACCATAGACATGTTAATATTGAAGCACATCCTAGCGTAATTACACAAGGTGCCATACATATCGTAAATGTCGTTGCGTTTTGAATTATGCACTAATGTAAGGTATGGAATTTATCGCTTAAGTAGCAACAATCGAAATTATAATCTATTTTTTGTTAAATAAAATATCAGAGCCAGAGATGCACTCCTGTTGAATATAAAGTATTTTCTCTGGATATTCATTGAATTACAACCTTACAAAATGCGAACTTAATTATTATCATTATACAGGGTTTGTCCCAAAAGTTCCGGGAATGATTTTTTTTTAAATCATTTATTCAATATCAGTTTACAATCTTTTCAGAACTTTTCAAAGTATTCTCCACCTGCTTCGATGCACCGTTGCCAACGCTTCACCCAATCATTGAAGGCGCCCTGGAAGTCGTCAACGGGAATCTCCTTCAGTGAGGTCGTCGCGGCTGCTTTTACCGCCTCCAGCGTCCCATGCCGAGTTCCTTTCAGGGTTCTTTTGATCCTTGGGAACAAAAAGAAATCCGCTGGTGCCAGATCGGGGCTGTACGACGGCTGGGGCAGCGTTGCCACACCCATTTTGGCCAGCAACTCGGAGACAATGAGCGCGGTGTGGGTTGATGCGTTGTCATGGTGCAAGATCCAATTGTCGCGAATTTCGTTTCGGACGCGTCGAACCCTGTTGCGCAAGCGTTTGAGCACTTCACAGTAAAACTCCTTGTTGACTGTTTGTCCTTGTGGCACGAATTCACTGTGAACTACACCTTTTCTGTCAAAAAAAACACACAATGAGCATTGTTTTGATTCGCGATTTGCTCATCCTTGCTTTTTTCGGGCGAGGAGACTCCTTGGTGTACCACTCGCTGCTCTGGCGATTTGATTCGGGATCGTACTGAAAAATCCACGTCTCGTCTCCTGTGATCACTCTGTCCAAAAATTCTGGGTCCGTTTCGTAGCGTTCATGCAATTCCTGGCACTTCAACAAACGCTGCTCCTTTATCTCACTCGTCAGGACTTTTGGCACCATTTTCGAGCAGACTTTCCTCATTTGAAGATCCTCCGTTAAAATGCGATGAACGATTGTTTTGGGTGTTCCACACTACACTGCAATCACCCGAACACTTAATAGTCTGTCATTGTCCAAAACTTGACGCACTTTTTGCACCGAGTCGTCCGCTTGTGATGTCGACGGGCGTCCAGAGCGGTCGTCGTCGTTGACTGACTCCCGACCTTCCCGGAACCGCGTGTGCCACATGAAAGTTTGGCTTTTTTTTTCATCGCCCCGTCACCGTAGGTTTTCCGAAGCATTTCGAGCGTCTCCACCCCGTTTTTACCCAGTTTCACACAAAATTTGATTGCATAACGCTGCTCCAAAAACTGGTCTATTTTTGATCGACGAGGGTGCAGTAGATACCTCTGCGCGGAGCGTAACCCTGCCTCAACAACTGCCCGCAGGCGACTGATACCGGTCTCGTTTCCAAGCTTAGATCCCCTACCAACTTCTCAGCCCGAAGCTCCGCCCCGTCAGCCAGCGTTGCCAACTACAAAAAATCATTCCGGGAACTTCTGGGACAAACCCTGTATTCTATAGAATGCCGGCGTTTCATACATTGCCGGTAACAGATATGTTGAGAAATAACAATATCATCCGCAAACCATAGGTGATTTAAATATTCACCATTTATTTTATTACTTTATTTCAGATTTCAGTTTACCCACTTAAAATCATCTGCTATATATATATACTAATAACTAGAAGTAGAAAAGATGGACTCAAGATTAACCTACAAAAAACAAAAATCATATTCAATAATTTTGCAGTGAAAGCAAAATTACAGTTGATAATATTCAGCTAGAAACTGCTGATTCACATATTTACCTTGGCCAATTAATTTCAATAGAAGTCAACGTTACAAAGGAACTTCACAGACATATTAAACTTGGCTGGAGTGCATTCGGAAGAAACAGTTTTACCTTGAAGGGAAAATTGTCTTTGTGTCTAAAAAGAAAGGCCTTCAACCAGTGTATACTGCCAGTCCTCTTTTCGACAAGAGACATGGGGTCTAACAATTGCAGCAATACGATAGTTACATACAACCCAAAGGAGCATGGAGAGGTGTATGCTTGGAATAACTAGCAGAGATCGAAAAAGAAACACTTGGGTGAGAGAGCAAACAGTAGAGGATATGATTGTTAAAGTAAAAAGACTGAAATGGCGATGGACTGAGCATATCGTAAGAAGAATTGATCCACGGTGGACAATTGAAACTTTCAAGTAGATTTCAAAAGATCTCTGAATACCTAGAAAACAACCTCAAACCAGAGGGGTGGACAGTTGGTTGTTTATGTTTATGGTGTAAGGAAAACAAGGGCAGTGTGAGACCGTACCGACAGTTTTAAGAAGAGTAGGTGAAGTAAGTAAACAGGTTGGGGTGACTTGGAAGCGAATTGCTCAGGATAGACTTGTGTGGAAAGCATTTGAGATACCTTCATCCAGCAGTGGATAGATAATGGTTGAATATGATGATGATATATAGATC
>QLNU02014802.1:117569677-117581597 GCA_006491805.2 Dysdera silvatica | reverse complement strand
ATATGTTGATTCAGTATTTTCATGCACAGTGCATTTAAATAAAATAACAATAACGGTACTCACATATTACGATTAATTGTTCTTAAAATACGATGCTAATATAATAATACTTGCCAATAACGCTATCTAACGGCTAGATGTTAATAAATCTGGCTAACTTGCAGCGTGTTTCGACATTACTAGTCCACGCACCTGCGCAGAAGTGTTGATCCGTTGCTGAGCACGGGCGCGATGCGACGTCTACAGCTAGCGTCTAGTGTAGTTCTATCGCAATAAGTGTGAACATGGCGGCTAATACTAGTCTTGAAGCCCTCTAAGTTGCCTATTCATGATTGACAAGGTCATTCAGATATTCGCATAACCATAGACATGTTAATATTGAAGCACATCCTAGCGTAATTACACAAGGTGCCATACATATCGTAAATGTCGTTGCGTTTTGAATTATGCACTAATGTAAGGTATGGAATTTATCGCTTAAGTAGCAACAATCGAAATTATAATCTATTTTTTGTTAAATAAAATATCAGAGCCAGAGATGCACTCCTGTTGAATATAAAGTATTTTCTCTGGATATTCATTGAATTACAACCTTACAAAATGCGAACTTAATTATTATCATTATACAGGGTTTGTCCCAAAAGTTCCAGGCATGATTTTTTTAAAATCATTTAGTCCATATCCGTTTACAATCTTTTCAGAACTTTTCAAAGTATTCTCCCCCTGCTTCGATGCACCGTTGCCAACGCTTCACCCAATCATTGAAGGCGCCCTGGAAGTCGTCAACGGGAATCTCCTTCAGTGAGGTCGTCACGGCTGCTTTTACCGCCTCCAGCGTCCCATGCCGAGTTCCTTTCAGGGTTCTTTTGATCCTTGGGAACAAAAAGAAATCCGCTGGTGCCAGATCGGGGCTGTACGGCGGCTGGGGCAGCGTTGCCACACCCATTTTGGCCAGCAACTCGGAGACAATGAGCGCGGTGTGGGTTGACGCGTTGTCATGGTGCAAGATCCAATTGTCGCGAATTTCGTTTCGGACGCGTCGAACCCTGTTGCGCAACCGTTTGAGCACTTCACAGTAAAACTCCTTGTTGACTGTTTGTCCTTGTGGCACGAATTCACTGTGAACCACACCTTTTCTGTCAAAAAACACAATGAGCATTGCCTTGATTCGCGATTTGCTCATCCTTGCTTTTTTCGGGCGAGGAGACTCCTTGGTGTGCCACTCGCTGCTCTGGCGCTTTGATTCGGGATCGTACTGAAAAATCCACGTCTCGTCCCCTGTGATCACTCTGTCCAAAAATTCTGGGTCCGTTTCGTAGCGTTCATGCAATTCCTGGCACTTCAACAAACGCTGCTCCTTCATCTCACTCGTCAGGACTTTTGGCACCATTTTCGAGCAGACTTTCCTCATTTGAAGATCCTCCGTTAAAATGCGATGAACGATTGTTTTGGGTATTCCACACTCCTCTGCAATCACCCGAACACTTAATCGTCGGTCATTGTCCAAAACTTGACGCACTTTTTGCACCGAGTCGTCCGTTTGTGATGTCGACGGGCGTCCAGAGCGGTCGTCGTCGTTGACGGACTCCCGACCTTCCCGGAACCGCTTGTGCCACATGAAAGTTTGGCTTTTTTTCATCGCCCCGTCACCGTAGGCTTTCCGAAGCATTTCGAGTGTCTCCGCCCCGTTTTTACCCAGTTTCACACAAAATTTGATTGCATAACGCTGCTCCAAAAACTGGTCCATTTTTTGATCGACGAGGGTGCAGTAGATACCTCTGCGCGGAGCGTGACCCTGCCTCAACAACTGCCCGCAGGCGACTGATACCGGTCTCGTTTCCAAGCTCAGATCCCCCACCAACTTCTCCGCCCGAAGCTCCGCCCCGCCAGCCAGCGTTGCCAACTACAAAAAATCATTCCGGGAACTTCTGGGACAAACCCTGTATATACAGCGAAAATCGGTTATAACGACCTTCAAGGGACCGCGAAAATTCGGTCGTTATAACCGATAGTCGTTATAAACGATATCTTTTTAAAATCATAGTAGCCTATAGCAATGTACTCTAGAGTTTTATAAATTATTTTGATAGTAGAAAGTACTAAACTTTTTGGTTTCAAAATTAAATAAAAACATAATTATAATGAATTTAATTTCCGTTTATATTATGTCATAGCTAGCTACACTAAGTACATAGTACTTTCTTAGTTTTTTAAATTGAAGAAATTGTAGAAAATACTACTAAAGTATATAATGTAGAAAACAAATGTAATAAATAGTATTTATTATATTATACTAATGACTTCAGAACAGTGCCGGTTTAAGAATTTTGCGGGCTCTACGCTGAAAAAATAGAATGGGCCCCCTTAAGAACATTCAATTAATAAATCACTTTTTAAGTTCACTATCTTTAATATTCAGGTTTAGCAGTGATAAAAATTACTCTTACATTTGTAAATAAACAAGATTAGAATAAAGCTTAAATTTTGATAACTAACTTTAAATTTTAATAACTAACCCACGTGGTTCTGCTTTATGACTGTCAAGTCGCGTCGTTATATCCGATACGAATTTCCCTGTTTAGAATCTACGTAGACTACAAAATCGCCGTCGTTATAGCAGGTTTCGTCGTTATATACGATGTCGTTATAACCGATATATTTAGTATGGAGTAGAATAGCAAACCAAACTTCTTGTAAAAATTCCGTCGTTATATGCGGTTGGTCGTTATAATCGGCGTCGTTATAAACGATTTTCACTGTATATATATATATATATATACAGAATACAACTAATCAAAGGAGAAAACCGCAATCAGGTAAGCCCGTATGACAAATAACTTGCATACAAGAAAAACACATAAAATAAAAGAAAGCAGAAACAACCAAAGGTTATAAAAAGTATAAAATTTGGATAAGCATTTATTTTCCTATGTTAGTTTATAGATTATATGTTGTCTTTCGTACTGTATAGAATATTAGAGATATTTTTCTTGTTAGTGGGGTAGATTTGCTTGAGGAAATGGTGGAGGAGAGGAGAAAGCTCTAGCTTGCTCTAGATTATTGCAAGATCTTCCTCTATTGCAATCAAACCTAAATATATGAAATTAAGCCCTAATATGAAAGATCGCTTTGAAGTAGAAAAAATACTTTCTGTAGACCTATTCTTGTTGATCCCCATCTTATTTATTTAGAAGTAAGGTTGAAACTGGCAACGGTGGTCAGTGCGTGTGGTCTGTAATGGTGGTCAGTAATTACGAAATGAAATGCGGAGCAGGAGCGAGGGTAAGTGGTTAGAGCTTGCTAGTCGTCCACCATACGGCACTCAGTTATCACCAATCACTGGTAGGTGACGGACGTTGTTTATTTTTTTTTTCGCACTGCTAGTGTGAAATTTCGAGTCCAGAACATAGCAATAACAACAACATTTTATTTTTTAAACGAAAACTTATACAATAGGGATCGCACTGGGTGACAGAGCAAAACCCTGGTTATTATTCCCTGCCCCTCATCGTGACTGACAATTTTCTTGCTGTTCAATCAAATAAGTTCTCAGTTTTCTTTCAAACGTAATTTATTGTTCACTATTTTTTATGTCTGCTAGTAAATCATTCTAAAATTTAATTCCATAGAAGTTAATGTTATTTTGACCCATATTGGTTCTTACCTTTATTGGTGATAAATATTCACATGTTGAGTCTTCACTATATTGATTACATCAGTATATTTATTTTGTTTTATTCTTTAGAATATTATAGTCAAAATTCTATATCTATGGGTTTCTCCAATGTTTAGGATATTAAATTCTTTTTTTAGTTCCAAGATTGTTTTATTAGATTGATATTTTATTGATTTAACAACTCTGTTTAGAATTTTTTGTATCTTTTCTGTTTGTGTTTTGTTTGTATTTCCCCATATACTATTTCCACAGTTGATGTGGCTCATTATAAATGAGCAATATAGATTTATTTTTATATTTATTGGTAACAGTGAGCAAAGCCTTGTCAAAGTGCCAATTCCTCTTCTTATCTTTTCACAGGTTGCTAGAATATGTAAATCCCAATTTAGTAATTTATTTAGCGTGATCCCCAAAAAAATTTATTTCATTTGTATTAAGAGGCGAATTCTAAATTTGCTGCTCTTTTTACAGTTTAACTCTTTTAAAATATTCATAGGCTATTGAGGAAAGGGCTTTTATTAAATTAAGCACATTTGATTTAAATATTGGATGTTCCATTTTGTTTGATAAAGCGAAGGCGGGTAATAGTAGTCAGCTGGCCGCCGTTATTTGCAATGTGTTTCTTTACTAAAGTACGCATAGACTAAATCAATATTTTATTATATAGCTATATAAGCTATATATTATATAGCCAAATCATTTATTTGAACGATTATGTTTTACAGATGCCAAAAACACAGCCCGGAAGCACTTAAAAGTCCATGTGGACTTCTGAAACACTTGAATATCTAACAAAGGAAGTATGATAGAAAAAGTGAAGGAAAAAAACAAGTAATTGCAAAGAGACAAACCAAGTTAAGGTCAAGGGAAAAAAAGAATGAAAGAGAAGACAGGTTGTGAAAAAATTAAAAAAAGGCAAGTGTTGCAACATAAAAATTAAACTTTTCAATTTTGTAAATAATTCTGCTGAACTTTGTGATAGTGACGAAGATGGCAGCATGGCCGATCCTGTCAACAAGTACATCATTATCTGTGGGAAATTTGGACAAAATGAAATATAGTACAGATGTACTGCATGTTGGTAATGGACATATTCAAAATGCATTGGATAGGAGACACCCGACGGCTACGCATGTGAAAATTTTTTCATTCTCTGGATTCCCATTGCTCGTAACGTGACCACAATTACCAGCAGCCCAACCATCATTACTTACCTACACGCGTGGGTAATGGCGGTCAAACGTACCTTTTTTCAATTGCCAATAGTATCCAAACTATAATACCAATATATTCTATTTGTTACTTAACTATTAGTTTAATAGTTGAACTTTGTGATCAGTCAATTTTAATAGATATGTGACCTCAAATTATTGTTTCATTACAACTTAATTGACTGATAGATTAATTAATTATGGATAAATTAATTATATTAATATTTAAGTGTCCGCCGTTAACCGCTTCCTCCCTACACTTGAATAAATTTAGTTTCTAAGATCGTTATACATTTGTTGATATTGTAATATTTTTAAAAACTTTTAGGCGAAATTTATTTAAGATTACAAAACATTTATAGACATAAAGTAGTGATTCCAACTGTCTAAGGTTGCTATTCTAATTTGTTAAAAGTACAAGCCTACATATCTCTATTTTAGAAAAATGGTTTTACAAACATTCTAATGCCAGTAAATAGGATTATGAAAAAACATATACTTAATTAAGAAAAGTGGTTATTTTATTTATTATTATTAAGCGGCAACAGTATTCACTGAGTAACGGACAATTTACTAAAAAAATTATGCAAAAAGTGCCGAAAAAATGTTACAATATTTCCTGGCACATTTCCATAAATTAGCTTCCGTCATGATGTTAAACATTAATAAGACTTTAAATAGATTAATTTTGTCCCAAATCAAACCTAAATTTCAAAACTTATGTAAACAGCTATAAAATTCACATTAATTGAAAATAATGTATCTCTCTCTGCATATATATAATTTGTAGTATTATCCTTCCCAGGAATAATACTATTGCCACGTAGTGGTCAACACAGAAAAGCTTGTGGGCGAGAATTTTTTTTTCTTCTTTTTCATGGATAATAATTATACGTGAAGATTCTAACATCTACGTCTATTTGTTCAAACTAGAGCTTATTGTTATAGGAGAAAAAGAGGCATAGTCCCGACATAGGTTCTGACTAGGATCCCTCCATTAAGCCCTGAACGCCTTGTCCGTTAAGCTATCGTGGACGGGGAACGAAGCTCCTTTTCTTCGTATGTACAGGTTGTAAGATATTACCCTTCTCAGGATGCCCTTCTCTTCTATAAAAAAAAAGGATCTATCTTAAACTAATAGAAGTGGGTGTCGGAATTTTCAAGTTTAAATATTCCCCACGAAAAACACACAAAAAACTCGCCCCGGAGGCTTTTCTGTGTTGACCACTATGTGGCAATTGTGTTACCGCTGAGATAGATATTAATATCTTAAAACCAATATATACAGGGAGAAAGAGAGCTTTGTTTCCTGTCCTCAATGGCCTAGCGGTCAAAGTGCTCCGGGCTAAACGGAGAGCCCTAGTTCGAACCCAGATCGGTTATGATTCCTACTTTTCTTCTATAAGAAAAGGCTCTAGATTGATCTATGAGACGTAGGTTTCGGAATTTTCACATATAATGAATCTCTCTTTCTTTTATTCATATATTTCGCATCTGAAAACATATTTCATTTTAGTTTTATGAAGAAAATACATATAAAATTAGTTAAAATTGCTAATGGTCATACAAGACCTTTGGAAAAATGCAATTCACTAAAATATACCTTGTAATAATTTAAGAAAAAAATGAAGAAGCTGTCGGTCATAAAAAGATTTTAGATAGGCTTCCGGGGAGATTTTATCGCTCAGTAGCACAGCATTTCTGAACTAGATTTTCTCGAAATAAGATTTTTGATGGATAAAAGATGAGGTACGTAGTCATCATTTCCGCATTAAGCATGACGATCAGCAAGCCTCTTTTTCTAAAATAGCCTCGGAAGGAAATTGATGTTCTTTATATTAATTCCTTAGCATTCTATCTAGGACATGCCGTACGTTTCAAATTGCATTGGATTACTGCTTCTTTCGATTCTAAAATATCCATAAATGTATTGCTCTCGCTAAAGTACAAAATCGGAGCTCCGGATTCGATTGATATTAAATTCCGAGGTAGAATATTACGATTGAGTATAAGAAATAATGTCACTGAACATCCTTAAACTTCCCCAAAGCCTGAAAAAGCAACCTAAGGGCCCAGTTACCGGAGTTTATTCTTTATATATTTTTCTGTATTTTTTCTTCGAAAAGGGATTTTAGAAGAAAACGAAAATGCTTGAACAAAGCGCGTTTCCTCTTCATGTATTTATTTTCTGTTTGGCTGAAGATTCCATCTGGAAAAGCAATACTCAGCAGGAAACTGTCATGCTTCCAAATGAGGACATTGAAATTGATGAAGAAAACAATAAACTTTATAAAACTACATAATGGTAATTACGTGTTAGGATAATAAATATAAAATATAGAATTTTTTATAAAATAATTATATGATTTCGTAATGGAAATGTTTATACTATTCGTGATACCTTAGAATGATTAACTGAGCTTAATAAAGCTGCATATGTAAGTAAATATTAAATTTTGATATGCGTACCCACAAAAACACAGTATAAAGGTCTCAACTTTTCACAGTAAAAAAATATGTAACAGCTCGAATTCTATGTAATAAAGCTCAGAATATTATGTTTTCATTAAAAAATTCTGAATTATTACACTATTTCTGAATGACGGTAGTTAACCAATAGGCTTAAAAATGTTTACTTAAAATTGGTATCACACACAATTGGCGTAAGCAGAAAGTTTGTAAATGGGGTTATAGGCTCAATGGGGGGTTACAGAGCTAAAACTCACATATTCCTATGTTAAATATACAAAATTTCATTGCAATGGGGAGGTTAAAACCCCCATCAACACCCCCCTGCGTACGCCAATGTCACACACTGAAGAGACGAATCAGAATTTGAAGAGATTTTATCTGGTCCATGCAATTCTGTTATCACTCCTCCTGCTTGAAAATGAACACATTTCGAGTCAGATATAAATGTAGAAGTACGCTTAAATATTGATGTGGAAATTTGATGTCGGTGTAAATAAACGCCCTGATTTGACAAAAACGGGAAGAGAGATGAAAGTGATGCCTGGCACAGGATTTTTCTCTTTTAACACTATCTATTCTACACTTGCCTCATCAACGCTCGGTAACATTACGAGCGTCTCGAGATCACGCTATTCTTGGATTAAGATCTCATTTTTGGACAGAGCTGTGAACCGAAAAGCTCGTACATATTCATTGCCATCTAAGTGTAGCAGAAGTTATTACGCAGTACGCCGCCCCTTGTAATTTTTTTGCTTACGCCATTGCTGAAGATACCAAATCCTGTTATTTTGCACTGACGGGAGAGAGTTAGGAGAAAAAAATGGTCATTCGGTTTTCGAGTTTTAGATGACAAAAAATTCTGTTATGAGAAATATGAAGTTGTAATAGAAAATATAAAGTAAAGTGTGAAGGGAAAACCCTATATGGCCAACTACCGGCCGCTGTTGGTGAGATGTGTTTCGAGTATATCCTATGTATGAGGATCATTGAAATATATTAAAGCCATGTTGTACGTTTACGTGATATGAAGATGATGAAAGGGATCTTAACGTCTATGCAAGTCCTTTCAAGCTAATACTTTCAGTGACAAACCTTGAATTAGAGATTACGTTTTTAAATAACTTTATGATTAATTACGTAAATTATAGTTTTTGTTGATAAGTCACCGATAAAGGTTATAGAATTGTAAAGGTTAAATATGTGAAGTAGGAAATTACAGTATTTAAATGAAGCAGAGTTTATTATTTTTTATTGAAGCGTGAATTTAGTGTAAATAGTTGTAATTAATATTTTATATTGTCAGTATATTAATAAATTCCAATCTTACTCGGTTTTAATATGCATGATTATAATTAATAAAGGCAACAAACTAAAAACATTTCACCGTTACACTGTAAAACGTTATTTTGTATTCTTTTAGCTTTTCAAACAAATATTTTAACACGTTGACTGCCGCGTCTCCCGTATTCGGGGTGACGCTTATTTGACTACTTACAAAGGATCTTCGAAAATATTTGGACAGATATTCCACAGGATGTAATAAAACTATCGAATTATTATAAAAATGTTTTATTAAAAACTTATTTGGAGTGTAAAACATTAAAGCATTCTATGCAAAGCTGAGGTTGGTCAGGACATTTTGGACAAAAAGTTATTGTTTTCTTTAGATTCCCTCATGCCTTTGGTTGGTCCATTTCACATCTTTTATTTGAATAACATCATTTGCATGCACGTCTAATGCTTTTTGCAGAATCATTTTTGCGAACGGCGATATTATGCTGACTTCGTCGAACAGAAGGCTTGGTTGTAATTTTGTTTATATTTCTTTTTCTGGGCAATCTAATCTCTTCCTCATCGCTGCTATCCGAATTTATGTGAGTATCGTAACAGGTTTCTTCTTCACTGCTATATGACTCACTAAGAACTAACTTTTCCATTTTTTCTTTTCCATATTGAAACGAATTAGGGTAGAGATTTTAAGTTATACCACTTGGTACTCGGCAAAGATTCAAACTGTCCATGCAGAGTAGCGAGGTGACAAGTGAGGATCTTAGGAATGTATCGATAGAAACAAATGAACAGATATGAGCCAGCAACTTACGCTTTGTACAGCGGCGTGCATGGCCTGACGGAGATTTCGTTGCAAACACGCGCGGCAGCTAATGTGTTAATCTTGTTACCGAAATATCGTCCAAACGTGTAAATGCTATTGTTTCTAATAGTTTCTTTGGCGGTTAATCAAAACTTATGACATATTTATTACAGAATTAAAATACAGACAAATGTAATAACTAAAAGGCATCCAGGGAAAGATAACTAAAATAAAAGAAGAATTGATAAAATTAATTAACAATGTGTCCTCGAATATCTCATGAATTAATTATCCATTATCGGTAATATTTTTAATTCAATATTAAAGGAAATGGCAAAGCAGAGAAAAAAGCTTCAAAAATAAAAATAAAGGTCATAGGAAACCCCAATTGGAATAGAGAAATAGGTAGACAATCTGAATGTGGGCTTGAACAAAAAAGGAATTTCAAAAATCTCCTACCCATATCAAAGTTGGACAACAAAAGAATGTTGGAAATTTTCCTATTACACACGCATAAAATAAATTTTTTATAAGAGTGATATACTTTTCAGATAATTAAGGGGATGTCTGCTTAATAAAATATTAGTTTACTGAGACATATTTCTCTGTTGCTTGCTAAGTTACGTTGCATCTCTCTGCATAAATATCAGCCACCAAATTTCTGCAGTTTCATTGAAATAATTGTTTTCTTCCCCGTTCCTATATCTTTTAATGTCTTCTGCTCTGGAACTTTGGAATTCTCTGTTTTAAGCCAGCACATAAATTGTCCTTTCACGATTTCCTCACCCGGTTTAGGATTTCTTTTAAATAAATGAAAGAAAATAGCACATTTCACCATATGAATACTTTTCTGATTCCCTCTATTCCGTAAAAGAAATTTGAAGTTTATATTTAGTTCGATATTTTAAATTTAAAAAATATACTTTTAAAAATTATGATTCCCTTTTATTTGGCAAATAAAGATAAAGCGTGTGATTTATTTTTTCTTTTAACCCATTTAAAATATTAACTAAAATTAAAAAGAGAAATTTGGAATGTAGTGTATTATTATTATTATTATTATTTAATAGAAAAATACCTGCTTGTTCTTATATATGCACCGTTTTTATATAAATATAAAAATTAATAGAAATACATATAAGCATCTCAACATCAATCTTCGTCACGGCACTAACATTCAAAACACATTTTCAAAAAATGTAATAGTTTTCAGAGTTTTAAACAAAGAGGATATCTTTTTTATGTTTAACCTTTAAATAAGTAATATCTCAGCAGTATTCGCTACTTAAAATAAGCTTTTGAACGACCGCCAACAAAATAATCTACCATATAACTAAATGAAAAATTCTAATTCCTTTATCTTCCAATTTTTCAGTGGCACCGTTGAATTCAAGCCTCAGGAGTAACGTTTATTCTTTGTGCTTTTCTTCCTGCAGAAACTATTCTTCAATCTGTCACTTTGAAAGACCTCTTGTTGATTAATGTGCTGCGTAACTTTGGTCTCTATGAAAGAATTGTCCTTTATTTTGGTCTATAGAGGATTGAATGTCTAGAAGGTTACAAATTAATGTTATCCATAATAGCAGTTCTTTTGGCCGTTACGTCTCACAGATTTCATGATTCGTAGTCCGCTAAAATACATACAATAAAATTCCACTGTCATTTCAGCAAAGAAGAAGCAATACTTTACTTGATTGTATTTTTATATGATTTAATATAAGATTATACCTGATTTTATATATACTCCCAGATTATATACTCCTTTTTGTAAAAATTGCAACACCATGAAGGAATCACGTGATTGAGCTGAAACTTTCAGGAAATGCAAATTAGGGTATGCTATTCAAATGATTAGAATTTCAGAGTCATCGCGCATGCGTGGGCTGAGCAGCGCCCTCTGAACTGCTGATGGATTCGTATAAATAGAGGGCTGTAGCGGGGTGTGTATGGTTATCTTCTAGTGGTAAACGTTACACGAGACGTCACTATGCCTCTACGATGAAAGAGGGTGACATTTCATTATATATTGGTCTTTACTGAAGACCAATACAAAACGGAGGTGGTGGACATTTTAATGTTCTATGGACGTTTGTGCAAATGCACATTTTAGTTGTGTCTGCTGACCATGCAGGATTGTTTCTTTGAAGTTTCTTTTATTTCTTTGTATTTTAACAGACAGTTATTTTGACACTGGCATAAGGTTTAAAAACACGACGTTTCGGGAGCCAACTGCTCCCTTTGTCAAGTGAAGGCAGAATGAAGAGTTCGTGAAAGTCCTAAGCTTATATACCCGCATGTTGGGAATCCCCATCTGACGCCATTTGGTGCGGAGCAGTTCCAGCTGGGGAAACCCAACCGCACCCGACGATGTCAGATGAACACCCCCAACTCGAGGTTTTGCAAAAATCCTGTAAGGTTCTGGTAGAGGTTTTGCGATGTTTATTGCACGACTCCTCAAACCATATGTTT
>QLNU02014802.1:117555852-117569212 GCA_006491805.2 Dysdera silvatica | reverse complement strand
TCAACTGTATCAACTGAAATAAAAATGAAAAAATGCATAAATGGGGACGCTTACGTCTTCGGTGTATTCCGTTTTAGCCTTAACTTTTCGTTAGCCTCGTTTACATTCCTATAAGGTAATTAATACATTACAGTAAAATACATCTTAATGAAAACCCCTTAAATAGTTTCGCCATTATTTTACGGTTATACAAAATTTTTCAACACACTCTTTCCCTTTTAATGCCATCCCCTTTCACAGACAAATTTTCCCTTTGGTGGATGTGGACGAATGAAAGATACTATCGCATAAATAAATAAATAAATAAATTTAACACCAGAACGAATTTATATCATTCGAAAGAATTTCTTCTGGAACCAGAAAGAAATTCCTAGGTATGGAAAATCATTTTAAATAATTTCCATCCCCGCATAAAAGATGAATAATAAATTCGCTACACAGATACCAAAGAGAATCATAGTTATTTGTAACTACATTTTATTTCCGAAGAAATTGAAAAAAGTTTCATGGTATGAATAAATTTACAAGACATATAGGAAAAATTAGGTTAAAGGAATATTTCAAACAAAACTACGTATCTGTATGTGAACTGAATATGGAATACAATAAAATGCATTGTTTATTCAATTTTAATTCAGCAGAAAAAGCTAATGATATCGCACCGAGTCATAAAATATAAAGCTAAAAGAAATAGGAAAATTGTTTTTTTATGGAATTAAATTACATTAATTTAATGCGTTAATTAGATAAATATATGCAAATTTGCAATTTGCATCTTGCAGAAAAGTACAGCGTGTGTTTCCAATTACTGTATTCAGGGTTATAAGAAAAATAATTTTTTGTTAGAGAAGGTTTATTGACAAAAGAACTACAGATATTTTTTCATTATAAAATTTACATATTAATGATAGAAATTCACAAATGCGTCTTAATTTACAAAATTAAATAGAGAAATAATTGGTAACAGATGTCTGAAATTTCACGAAGTACAGAAAATAATTCAGGAGCACCTTTCACAGATATCTATCACTGATTATTCGTCAAAGCAAATTCGTTTTTCTGTCTCATAATAACTGAATGAGAGCTTTGAGTGTTGATTATGTGAGAGATGAAAAATGAAATACTGAAATAACACAAAATAAATGGACAAAATTAAATTTATTTAAAGAAATTCAAAATGTCTTTAAAACACATGTAGTGATAATCATTGCCTTAAATACATGATGATATCTATTCTCAGTGAAGATAACTAATTAGTAGATGAATTATTTATTTTCTTATTTAAAAATATTAAAAAAATTATTCAATTAATATAAATTTAATAAAAATAATTTATGAAATTACTTAGAATAAACCACAATAAATTAAATATTGACTTGATGCATTAATTACAAAAGTAATTAATTTAAAAAGTAGTGTTGGTCAGTTGCCACGCTAATCCATTCTTATCATTACCAGTGTGCTTTTTTAATTTTTGATCTTAAACGCATCTGACCAATCGAATTACTGGAATTTGGCCGATATATAAAGAAAATGACGTACAACCGACTTTTAAAATTATTTCCGTTGGTGAAATTACAAAACTTTGAATTTAAAAATAACTAAAAACTGATAAATATTCTCGCTAATTGCGTCATTGCAAAAGTTCAAGAAGTATCTTGGTTAAAATGAAATCTAAAATAAAAAGTAAACTGACTTATAGGAAAAATTCTAAACAACGTATAAACAAAAATATAAAGAAGTCGCTCAAAAAACAAGAAAACTCAGTCAAATGAAATAGAGGTACAAAGCAGATAACGTACACGCGTGTTGTTTAAGCAGGAAATTACGCAAAGAATTTAGAGAAAAATTTATTAGATAGTAGCGAAAAATGATGATACACATTTCATAGTTTCCTAATCAGTAATAAAATATTGAGAGTCAGTCAGTAAATAAATATTGTTATCAGTAAATAAACATTGAATATAAGATTTGCATAGCGCTACTTGTCATTTAAATTAAAACGATGTTTTTTTATCACCTTATGCAAAAAAGCACGAAATTGAACTCTGAAATTGATGCTTTTATGATTTTATACCGTCTGTTCTTCTTCTTCTACAAAATGATTTATTTTTATTAAATTATTGTGTCGTCCTCTTTCTCTCTCTCTCTATATATATATTTTCACCGCATATTTTATACATATTTTAAACTATTTTGTACTTTTTGTATATTTATATTTAAACGCATATTTTATACATATTTTAAACTATTTTGTACTTTTTGTATATTTATATTTAAACTATTTTGTACTTTTTGTATATTTATATTTAAACTATTTTGTACTTTTTGTATATTTAAACTATTTTGTATATTTTAAGTACTCGCATGTACATAAATATAATTTCTCATAGTCGCATTTTTTAGCACAAAATAAATTATTTAACACTTTAATAAATCACAAAACTTGCTAAAATAAAACGATGGGCCCATAGTTTTGTTTGTGCCCATTTCTGTCGTTTTTCGTATAGTAACATGTCGTTTTTTTTTAACTTCAACTTTTGAATTTTTTCCTTTATTCACTTGAATGGGTGTAATACACACACCCTGAAATGATACTTGGCCATTACTGTAGGTCACTACATAATCATGTCTCAAATCACGTATAGTGAACGGACGCAACTTCCTTATCCCTTGCCGAAACAGGAAATTTACAATGGGCCTAAGCAAATTTTACCAGATACGCTTTAATTACTAAGCAAGCTGGATGATATTGAAAAATAATTATTTATATCTTTGCTGTGGTACACTGCTATTTATTATTATGAAATTTGTAGATCATTCCATTTATGGCGTGTGGAAATTTTACTTTATAAACGCCAAAAATGTTAAACTGCACCTCTCCTAACGTTGGGATTGTTAAACACACACAGGGATGACATTTAATTAGTAAGTTAAAAACAAAGAAATAAAAATTAAATGTAAAGACTAATTTCGCGGAAAGTTTCATTTATTTTGAAAATTTAATGCTGTTTTTTAAGTAATCCATTACCGACTAGAATATGAACGCTATTGTGGGTGGTAAGTAGGATGGTGGTGTGAGTGAGGCTGTGATTAAATACGCATTCGGAATTTACCAGATTCCTAATGCATTTATGTGATTTGTGTCGAAAATATTTGTATTGGAAGATTAATATTTACGAAGCCTGTTGAAAGTAATTAGATATTCTGCATACTTTCATTTTTAATGGAATGTATAATCAAGTTATGCGATGCAAATTCAGTATTTCATGTGTCAATGAATATCGCTAGCAATGATGATGTAAAGCATGCCCTTCATCTGGTTTATGTAAGCAAAATTTATCTTAACAATCTCTTCCCCTCCCCCCACTTCAGCACCGAACTAAATTTAATTATGGCATTTGTTCTGCTCCGTTCAGCAAACTTTTAAGTAAGTGTTGTGTTTTATTTATGGCCAAAAACTTAAGACGGTACTTTCTCTGAAATAAATATTCACGTAATAGAAGCATACAAGCGAATAGAATTGAAATAGAAAGGAAATTAATTTTTGGCAATAACACTTTTATTAGTTAGGTTATTTAAAAGCTTTGTTTAAGCTTACAAGGGTCTAAGAAAATAATTAATTATGCACTCACACACACTTATTTCAAACAAATAGAATTTGATTTCGAGTTTCGGTATTTCAGTAGCCTCTAAGTCACTGCTCTGCTTGGTTGTTTTCTCTCATTACGTATTTTAAAGGGTAACTGAAAAACCAATTACGGAAATTACGTAGAAATTGATTAGAAAAATTAAAATCTGACGCTTTTCTTTTATATAGTTGTTGACGAACGTATTGTCCGTTCAACAAAAGTAGTTCTATAGAACAGCTAGAAATAACGGTAGGTGACGTCACAAACGGCCTAGCCGATTACAGTAGAGGGGGACTTCAGAATATGTTTTTGGCGCAGATTGACGTTCACTAAAACAAGTTCTGAAATTGTAGTCCCCCTCTGCTGTAATCGGCTAGGCCGTTTGTGACGTCAGCTCCTCTTCATTTGTAACTGTTCCATCGGACTACTTTTCGCGAACAGACAGTAAGTTTGAGAAAAGAACTATGCACGAGTACATTCAGTGGTTTAGACGTCAAATCATTGAGATAAAAACCCAGAAGCCGATATTTTATTTCTAAACATGGAATATAATATTTTTTTAAACTCTTAGAGTAGCAAACAAATGATGGCATCTTCAATTTAAAAGACGTGGAAATTTAGGACTTAATTTCGGTAATTAAATTATATGCGTCCTCTTTTTAATTATGGTGCAATACCCATTTAACAAGAAAAATAAAATCGAAGTAAAGCTTGAAAAATTATTAATAGTAAATTAAAAGAATAAAAGTAATATTTACTGTACGTTCACAAAAAACGTCCGGTAGAAAAGTTAGAAATAATAGGTGTTTATGTCACAAACCAGTTAGTCCCTTACAACAAGATATGACTCCAAGTTCTACACTCGTTTATGGCGCCAACAAACAGCCGTAACATTTCACTTTTACTATAATATCGAAGTCTAGACTTTACGCAAAACATGCACAATTTTTAATAAAACTGATAATTAATAAAAAAATAAAGTAATTACTTTAGGCTCCAACATTTCTAGCATATATTTTGACATTGTTTACATTTTAAAGTCCCTTTGTATATCAATATTTCTGATATAACATGGGTCTCCAATGTATCTTAGAATATTTTTGTTCTGAAACATATATTTTGTAGTTTAATAGCGACACACTGCACTGATCAATAGAAATAAATGCAAAACAATTTTTATGGTGCAGTTAGATAAAATCATTAACACGATAATACTGCTGATAGCTATTTCGATAGCGTTAACCAGCTACCGTCGTCAGAGCGAATGGCGGCTTCTGTTTATGTCCGTGCTGTTGGTCGGTGTTGCCATCACGTCGGTTGGAAACTTGATTGGGCGGAGGAGTAAAGCGTATTTGTGGAGACGTCTTCAGCCGTGAGACCCAAAAGGTTTTTCCAAGTGGATGATATAGAGTTACTAAGGAGTTGATCATTAACTGCAATATTGATGTTTGTAAGAATGCGAAATTTGTTCGTGCGTTTTTGCTGCACAGAGCCCCACTGGACAGTCATATATGTCTAGTACATGTTTTAAAGGGGGGAATTTTATTTTTAATACATAGTGGGCTATCTCTATTTAAAAATTTGTAAATTTATTTGGTGGCAACTGTTGCTTTTAAAATGGTTTTGTCTGTATGATCTTCCCAAATAAAAACTTGAAATGAATACTTACCGTCAGAAACAACGACTCACTACTTTCAACACGGAGAGGTTTAATGCACAAATATAATGTAGACCATGTTTAAAAAATGAATATAAGAATTAAAAAAAAGAGTGGGGTTTATGAAATTCATAACTCTTAATTCATAACCCCGGGGGAGCACAGGGTCCACACGGGCACTCAATACCGCAAACGACTAGCGAACTCCACAACACAATAAGAAAAAAAGTAACAGGCGAGATTGGACTACTTTGCGACTAAAGTAAATAGGCTGCCGGGAAATTAAATTCCCTCCGCCAAGATTACTTGAAGAACCACAATTTATATGAGAAAGAATGAATGCTAAATAAAAGTTCGAATGTAGTTTGGGACTACGGAATACTTAATTGTGAAATTTTGTGCTTTAGAAATTTGATTTTATCTATATTTTATTTAACTAACTGGACACGTGATATCATAATAAAAGTGATATTTTTTACACCTATCTCTATTTTGATATGTATAATTATATAATCAAGTTAACTTGGCCTTAAACATTAAAAGACTAAAACACATACTTTCGAAGTAAGTCCGGAATTCTTCACACTTCCACTATTCTAATTTTTTCTTTACAAACTCGTCCATAATGGATTCATATTTCAAACGATGAATCAGTCCACAATGATTCTCTACGAATGCGTAGAAAATCGTTGTGTACGTAATAAACATGCGCCATGGGACGAATTACACGGTATATATATATACGTGCATCCGCCATGAGATATAGTTCTTTAATTTACAGGCATTAAGTTTTATATACTTCGACATTTTGCGCAAATTATTTCAGATTCGTAAATACGCGCTTATTACCCAATTTATGGTGAAATTGAAAATTAAATAATACGTTTATTTATTGACGTACTCATTTTTCAGTAAGTGCGATTACTTATATTTGATAATTCACTAATTCCTTTATGAGACGATTATACTCAAAAAAAAAAAAAAAAAGTAGGCGCAAGTTCTCATTTTTGAGTAGATTTGTTTTTACATTGTATCTTGTCCAGCATTGGAATGGAATGAGCGACAGAATCTTGTCTTCCATATAGTGCATAAATATATCACATAGGATCGGGGACAGTGGATTTCACATTGCAAGACCGCTGGTTTGTTTGTATAAGTTATTTTCAAACAAGAAACAAGTTTGGTTGATACATAGTTTGGTAAGGAGAATCAGTTCGTTAATTTCATGATCTGTATAATGGAACTCCTTCAATCTCCGAGTAAGTGAATCAAGTGAGCTTTGGATAGGTACGTTTGTAAATAAACTCTTCAAATCAAACAGGACCATTTTGAAGGAATTAGGATTGAGTAGCTTTAATTTTTCAACGAAACAATACAGAGTTTCACCAGGAGATTCCATAACAAACAGTTATTTCGACACTGGCGTAAGGTTTAAAAACACGACGTTTCGGGAGCCAACTGCTCCCTTTTTTTTCATGAAGGGCAAGTAAACAGGCCTGCTGGTAAAAGCCGGTAACATCAGCAACCGATGGTACAATTTACATTGTAATCTTATCATCCATGAAGAAACAATCCTAAGCAATTTTATTGACATTGTAAAGTAGAACAGTGGAAGGGTTTTTCTTTACCGTTGCATAAGGACCATCCTGAATAAGTTGGTTCACCCCATCCGAATATTGTTTCTTGTCGATTACGACGACTTGACCACCTTTATCAGCCCTAGTTATAATGAGATCTTCATTCGTGAGTAAATTTTTCACTTCCCGAGCATCAGCAGAAGAAATATTAGGCAAAGGTCGATTATTGTTCGACCACGTAACGTTCCAGCATGGCTAAATTTATATTGGTCAAACACTGGTTTTCGTTCGCACACCAGTCTCTATATTATTTTTCCTTCTATTCTCTTAGTATTATAATGTTAGCCTCAAAAGGTGCATTGTTTTAAGAAAGCATTGCCAAAATATCACTCCTAAGCGCGAGCCACTAAATATTTATTCGACCAAAATGTCTCCTGGCAAATGGCGTTTTTTCTTCCTTTGCCTGCCTAACATATCAAAAAACAGAATTTATTATTTAAAAAACGAATTATGTAAACGAAACTCCTTTCGGCCATTATAATAATAGCATTGTAGCAGCGTTTCATCGACTATTGTTCATTGCAAGTATTAATTTTTTATTTTATGCTTCATCTGATATAATTAGATATTTAATATTATTTAAATTACTTACCTTATTTATATATGGTAATTATCTGGGTAAACAATTACTATGGAAGACAGTTATAAATAACAAAAATGTTATTTCAATAAATAAGTATATACTAGATATCGCTTTTATTTGTAATATCGTAATCAAATATCGTAGATATTATAATATTGTAATTACCTAACATTGTTTCGAATATCTTTTAAATTTTTTATTTACATATTTATGAAGAAGTCGTTAAAAATTGATAAAATATAATTAAAAAATCTGCAATAATTTCTTCAAAATTGTAATTCAGTTATTCTCAAGTAACGTTGCTTTTTATCTACAAATCTTCTTCGTTGTTAAATTTCTAATTGTGTTTTAAAAGTAAATATCCAGGTTAAATATTCATGTATACAATATGACTGAAATCAAAGAATCTCTTTATTTATATGAAAAGATACTTGGAAGAAAGCCAGCTCATTATTTTAAATACTACTGAAATGAAGCAGTAGAAAATATTTCTCAATTCCGTGGATGGAACTGAAGAAATTGGCTAAATACAGCTGTTTGTTCTTTTGTGTTTCTTTAAATATAAGGAAATTTTGATCTCCTTTCAATTCCTTTGTATTCAAACAGCAGGTGAAGAGTTCATAGAATTCTAGAAAGTCTTCATTCGACTGGTATATTGCTCTCAAAATATTTATACTTGATCCCATAAAAATATATATATATATATAGAGAGAGAGAGATTTAACAAAAGTTTCTAGCACTTATAGACGTACTCATCAGACCATTTTGCCTGCTTTCAGGTTTCCTGCTGATAGGTTTCGTTGAAACATTTTATTCGCTGACTGCTTCATTATTTTTCTTCGGTCATATTATTGAATGAAAAGAAGAACTTCAGATCATCAGCATACCAACTGTGTAATCTATCCAGTGTTAGATTCCCGCTTCAGTTACGATATTTTAACCTGGGTTTACTTACACACACACAAATGCGCCTTTCTGCAATATATTTATTTCCTAATTATTTCATATATGCACGTTTCAAATGTCTTCCGTGTTATTGTAGTTAATTGAAGACCACTGAATCTTCTTCCTTTTATCTCATAAATATATTATGTACTGTAATTAAATTATTGTGTTTTTACTTACATGAGCTACATCAGTTTAAATGTCGTTCATTATTATGGCAAGAAAATGGCGGGTATGCGCCAGTTCTCTTTTGTAGGGGCCTTAGTTAGGAGTTTAGATTTGCGGCACGTTAGTTGAATACGTCTCTGTATTGCACAACCGTCGGCAAAGGTCAGAAAATGATTTCAGGTTAAAGAAAAATTGACATTTTGATGGCGAGATTGAATATCACATAGCGGAACTTATAGATTACGGAAACATATTGTGAGATCCTTAAAGATGGAGAGTTAAAATAGATGGTTAACTAAAAATAAAAATTAATTCAGAGAAATTACTGAAAGCTAACCTACCAATTAAAATTCCGAAATATAATTAAGGAAAATCATAGAAAGGCTTAGTTTTAAATGCCCTTCAGCATTTGCATATCGTGGGATTTAATCTTCTGATTGCTATGAAATCATTAGTGAATAAAGAATAAATCTTTTCAAAACATTGTACTCCCTAAGGTCTTTTTTGGTATGTCGCTTTAGGCCTTAGCAGTGATTAGATATTTCGCTTTTAATTTTAAATGAACTATTTAGCTGTGTCAATAATTTTTGCATTTAAAAATAAATAAAAATGATTTTGAAATTACTACAACTTTATTTTGATGAGCCCCTTAGATCGTTAGCAATAGTTTCATATCGTAAGTGTTTATTTAATATGCAAACGATTGGAAAAAAGAGTGATGTTACATTATATGACATTTGCATCAGCAAGGAAAAATTAACGGTCGACACAATTATATATAAGGTTACGTTTATTTATTAATAATTTGACCCAAATGTATAATGGTACATAAAATATAAGAGAAATAATATGTGTTAAAAGATATCAAAAATTACGCTAGAAATTATCAAAACGCACTTATCTTTTTCGTCGGGTTCGGGATATGAAATTACAAATCACCTACTTCAACTCCGCTTTCGTAAAATTGATGATGGTAGTTTAAGCACTAGCACAGCTCGCCAAATATAACACGGGTAAACATACCTTTATTTACAATTTTCTATCACCCACATTCATATAAACTACTAATCGAATTCTAAAATACAGAAAAAACAAGAGAGCCACACCTTGTGGCATCTTAGCGTGCTCATGACCCAACCAGAACCAAAACTTAACACAAACTCCACTATAACTGTAACAGTTTCTTCGAGCACTGACGATGGCGAAATGGAAATGTCTCCGACTACGGTCTCTTGCATCGTTAGCTTTCCACATTCTCCCACCTTTGAGTTAAATAGAGTTCAATAGTTAACTCAAACCAAAAATTTTGCGAGAGTCTAAATGCATCACAAAGTCAATCTTTTCGGACATTTAACAGTTCTGCCGCACCTAGTCTTTATTGATACCTCAGGCACATCCGCTGTTCGTGACGAAAGTTCCAGTGGAATCGTACTCTCATCGAGGGCACCATGTCTGGAAATAGCAACATCGTTGTACAGTAGACTTGCTTCATCATTTATTTCTAAAGGATAAAGTCTCTGTACAGCACGAAGATATTCTCCATCTTTCATTTTCAGTTTAACAAGACAGACTGACCCATCTTTCCCTGGATACACTTCAACAACTCTTGCCAAAGGCCACTCAATTCGTTTAATATTCTCACTTCTAACTAAAACAATGTCTCCATGTCGAATTTCATAGGCATCTTTAGCAGCTTTGTGTTGACGTAACTGTCCAAGATATTCACTTCTGAAGCGTTTTCTGAGATCGTCACGTATTCTCTGTCTGTAAGAGAATCTTTTGTTCATCCGAACTTCTTCAATGCGGTCTAGGTCAGGTATTCCAGTTTCTCTTATCTCCTGAAGGAACACTGATGGAGTTAAAGCGACAAGATTGCTTGTGTCTTCGGCCACGTACGTGAGTGGTCTCTAATTAATGATACTTTCAACATCTCAGAGAACAATATTTAGTTCTTCGTATGTTAAACAGGCCTTTCCTAGTACCCTCTTGAGGATGTCTTTGATAAGTCTGATCATTCTCTCCCAAAATCCTCCCCACCACGGAGCAGATGGTGGATTGAATTTCCATTTGATTTTTCTAACATTAGCATATTCTTGCAGTTTTTCCCAATTGAGTGATTTGATTTCGTTGTTACATCCTACGAAATTGGTACCTTGGTCAGAGTACACCATGTTCGGCCGTCCTCTACGCGATATAAATCGCCTGAAGGCCAGAAGAAAACTATTGGTTGACAACGAGATAGTGAGTTCTAGACGTATAGCTCAGAAAACTGCACAACTAAATATAACGATCCATGCCTTGGTTCCGTTCTTTAAATATAACGGTCCGACGAGGTCAATCCCAACGATTTCAAAAACAGAGGCATCTCTAACTCTATCTTCAGGTAGAGGGGCGCTCACTACTTCAACAGGACGGGAAGAAAACCTCTTGCATCTGATACATTCATGAATGACATGACGAATTGTCTTTCTAGTCCGAAGGATCCAGTAATTTTTTCTCAAATTTGACATCAATACATGTACTCCAGCATGATTTAGGTCTAAATGCCGTTGTATAATCAATTTCGAAACAATTTCATGTGTGGACGGAAGAAGGATAGGGTAGTGGAACGCATCAAGATCTTGTCTTAAACTGATTTTCGATTTCACCCTAAGAAGTCCTTCCGTATCAACCAGACCTCTTAGATCAACGCTAAGAGTATCCGTCTTTAAATTCCACGAAAGTCCAAGTACAGGAGCAGTGTCACAGCCATTCATTAGATTCTTTGACAACTGACTTCCATGTTTAACGTCTGAACTGGTTAAAGAAAAATCATACGTTGAATTCCACTGCCATCCACGGAGATCAAATTTTGCCAAAGACATAACTTCTTTTGCTTCATTTATGAATTTTTGAAGCTCAATTTCACTATCTACACTTGAAACACAATTGTCAACATATAGTGATCTTTTCAATCGGTCTGAAGTTTCTTCCAGGTGAGGAGGTAAGTTATCCAAATGATAAGCTAATGTGGCACCTAACAAGAAAGGGCTGGCAGACACGCCAAACACAACTCGACAGTACCTATAAACCTTAAAATGCTCGGGATTTCCTTCCTTCCACCATAGAAATCGTAAAGTAACTTCTAGCATTTTCCTGCAACAAAATTTGCAGGAAAGCTTTTCGGATGTCTGCAATCACCCCGAATTTACCAAGACGAAATCTATTAAGAATAGATGGTATAAGTTCAACGAGATTCGGACCCTTTTCCAAACAGTCATTCAATGAAGGGAAGTTTTGCGTCTTTGCCGACCCATCAAAAACAGGTCTAATTTTTGTCGTTGCATTTTCCTTGAAAACTGCCCTATGAGGAAGGTAATGTACATTGGCTTCATCATTACAAGAAATCTTCACTTCTTCAATAATGCCCTCTCTTAACCATTCCTTTAGGATGGTTTCGTACACTTCTAATTTATCTTTAGCTATAAGGGATTTCACAGTAGATTTTAACCTTTTCTCGACCAATAATCGGTTATTAGGGAGTTCACGATGACCTTCTACCCATGGCAATGATACTTCGTATCTTCCATCATGCTGTCTTCTCAGCGTTTTCAAAAAATAGTTTTTCGCATCCTCTTGAAGTTCTTCACGATTCCTTTTTCTGCTGGATCCAAGATTCCAAGACAATTCAAATTCCACAGATCAGCGATTTGCGCCTCAGCAACATGTAAGGAGAGGACTAACATCGACGAATCGCTACAACTTCTTTTATTTGTTTTTCCCATTAAAGTCCATCCCACTCTTGTTTCCATGGCTACCAGCCCACATTTGAGTTCCAATATCCTACCAGTAAACAGATTAACCGCTATGTCTGAGCCTATAAGAACTTGAATGTCGTCCGATATATTCCCCTTATAGTTAATATCGTGAACTTCTATTCCCAAGTTTTTCAATTCTCGAGTCCATGGACCATTTTCGGTTCGAGGTATATTTGAGCAAATCACCTGCTGCTCAAACACATCAAAATTACAGTGGTAATCATTCTCTATGTTACTTAAAAACATTCTGTACTTCTGGTGAGTTTCACACGACTCTTTACCACCAAAAAGGCTATGGGTCATTTTTTCTTGACCCAGTGATTCATATTTCATTAACATTGCTGCATTTTTGCCAATGTAGGATCTCTGAGATCCCGTATCTACAATGGCCCGAACTGTCAAATTTTCTTCCTTCCCTTTTAAGCGTATGATCAAAGTTTGCAGCAATACTTCTTCTGTACAGGTACGATTCGCCAAATTGGTACTATTCTCATCAGAACTATTTTTTGCTTTGTCATGGATCTTGTTTGTGTGTTCTGACCTCACTTCTGGACACATGATAGGATAATGTCGTCCATGACATTTCGGGCAAGTTAATTTGCTCCAACATTTTCGCGAAACGTGACCATTTTTCAAACATGTATAACAACATCCTTTCTGGGAGATTACTTTCTTTTTATCGTCAAGTGACCATTTTTGAACTAATCTACAATTCTGCGATTCATGTGTTTGTGAACAAAATATACAATTTTTAAGCAGAGATTCGCCTTTATGAATTCTACTTTCTGACAGCAGGCCGGCTGCGGTAGGAATGCTCGATTTTGGTATTTGATGTGTCTTAGAAATAACCTTTTGTTTGTTAACGCTATTACCTATACCGAAACCACTCTTAGCCAATGAAATTCTTTCTTCGCCCTCAACTTCATTTCTTAAAAATTTCA
>QLNU02014802.1:117538204-117555752 GCA_006491805.2 Dysdera silvatica | reverse complement strand
TCTTTGCTTATTTCCTCAGGCAACTCTTTGTCCCAAGAAATTTTCAACTGCCAGCACTTCTGTAGCATTATCTTTGACAGTAACGTAACAGGACAAGTAAAACCAATTGGATCAAATATTCGATGAGCTGTCGACAGAATTTTCCTTTTTGTGATTATTTCTTCCTTCGTATCAACCAGACCTCTTAGATCAACGCTAAGAGTATCCGTCTTTAAATTCCACGAAAGTCCAAGTACAGGAGCAGTGTCACAGCCATTCATTAGATCCTTTGACAACTGACTTTCACGTTTAAAGTCTGAACTGGTTAAAGAAAAATCATACGTTAAATTCCACTGCCATCCACGGAGATCAAATTTTGCCAAAGACATAACTTCTTTTGCTTCATTTATGAATTTTTGAAGCTCAATTTCACTATCTACACTTGAAACACAATTGTCAACATATAGTGATCTTTTCAATCGGTCTGAAGTTTCTTCCAGGTGAAGAGGTAAGTTATCCAAACGATAAGCTAATGTGGCTCCTAACAAGAAAGGACTGGAGGACACGCCAAACACAACTCGACAGTGCCTATAAATCTTGAGATGTTCGGGATTTCCTTCCTCCCACCATAGAAATCGTAAGTAATTCCTATCATTTTCTTGTAACGAAATTTGCAGGAAAGCTTTTCGGATGTCTGCAATCACCCCGAATTTACCAAGACGAAATCTATTAAGAATAGACGGTATAAGTTCAACGAGATTCGGACCCTTTTCCAAACAGTCATTCAATGAAGGGAAGTTTTGTGTCTTTGCCGACCCATCAAAAACAGGTCTAATTTTTGTCGTTGCATTTTCCTTGAAAACTGCTCTATGAGGAAGATAGTGAACGTTGACTTCGTCATTACATACAATTTTCACTTCTTCAATAATGCCCTCTCTTGACCATTCCTTTAGGATGTTTTCGTACGCTTTTATTTTATCTTTAGCTATAAGGGATTTTACAGTAGATTTTAACCTTTTCTCGGCCAATAATCGGTTATTAGGGTGTTCACGATGACCTTCTACCCATGGCAATGATACTTCGTATCTTCCATCATGCTGTCTTCTCAGCGTTTTCAAAAAATAGTTTTTCGCATCCTCTTGAAGTTCTTCACGATTCCCTTTTTCTGCTGGATCCAAGATTCCAAGACAATTCAAATTCCACAAATCAGCGATTTGCGCCTCAGCAACATGTAAGGAGAGGACTAACATCGACGAATCGCTACAACTTCTTTTATTTGTTTTTCCCATTGAAGTCCATCCCACTCTTGTTTCCATGGCTACCAGCCCACATTTGAGTTCCAATATCCTACCAGTAAACAGCTTACCCGCTACGTCTGAGCCTATAAGAACTTGAATGTCGTCCGATATATTTCCCTTATAGTTAATATCGTGAACTTCTATTCCCAAGTTTTTCAATTCTCGAGTCCATGGACCATTTTCGGTTCGAGGTATATTTGAGCAAATCACCTGCTGCTCAAACACATCAAAATTACAGTGGTAATCATTCTCTATGTTACTTAAAAACATTCTGTACTTCTGGTGAGTTTCACACGACTCTTTACCACCAAAAAGGCTATGGGTCATTTTTTCTTGACCCAGTGATTCATATTTCATTAACATTGCTGCATTTTTGCTAATGTAGGATCTCTGAGATCCCGTATCTACAATGGCCCGAACTGTCAAATTTTCTTCCTTCCCTTTTAAGCGTATGATCAAAGTTTGCAGCAATACTTCTTCTGTACAAGTACGATTCGCCAAATTGGTACTATTCTCATCAGAACTATTTTTTGCTTTGTCATGGATCTTGTTTGTGTGTTCTGACCTCACTTCTGGACACATGATAGGATAATGTCGTCCATGACATTTCGGGCAAGTTAATTTGCTCCAACATTTTCGCGAAACGTGACCATTTTTCAAACATGTATAACAACATCCTTTCTGGGAGATTACTTTCTTTTTATCGTCAAGTGACCATTTTTGAACTAATCTACAATTCTGCGATTCATGTGTTTGTGAACAAAATATACAATTTTTAAGCAGAGATTCGCCTTTATGAATTCTACTTTCTGACAGCAGACCGGCTGCGGTAGGAATGCTCGATTTTGGTATTTGATGTGTCTTAGAAATAACCTTTTGTTTGTTAACGCTATTACCTATACCGAAACCACTCTTAGCCAATGAAATTCTTTCTTCGCCCTCAACTTCATTTCTTAAAAATTTCATTAGTAGCTGAAGCTTGTTACATGTCCCATCATCCTCGCTTGTACTAAGAGAACCACGAGACCGTTCCCATGTTCTGATAACTTCCTCCGGAAGGCATGCTTCTACAAGAGGATACAACATGGCGGCATACTTATCCGTAGCCACACCCAATGTCTCGAGTGCCCTTAAATGCGTTTCAATTTTATCATACAACTGAGATAAAGATGATCTGTTATATGTATTCATATTATTACTGAGTACAAGACTTAGCAATTCTCTAACATATACCTCGACAAGCATTTCATCTTTTCCAAATCGTGATTTTAAGTATTCTATGGCCTTGGGATAATTAGCTGACGTGGGTGGGAAACTTTCTACCAAATCCCTTGCCCGAGACCCAACTTCGGTAGATTGTATTAAATATTGAAATTTATCTTCAGGGTCGATTTCGGAGTCATCGTGAATTTTCTTAAATTGCCCCCAAAAACCAAGCCATTCAGTTATTTCCCCGTTAAATTTCTTCAATTCAATTTTTGGCAACTTAAACTTCCGTTTAGAAATAGCGTTATCGCTGTTTTCAGACCGCGTATGTTTACAATCAATTCGCTGTAACAATCTCTCAGCTTTCGTTTTTAGATTAATAAATCTATCTCTATACGTCTCAACTGACTCGATTTCAGCACAGAAATCATCTTCAGTAGCCTTCAAAGTTTCATCCGTTTGTAAACATTCAATAATTTTCTCGTCTATACTTTCTAATCTGTTGAACTTTTCACTCAACTGTGAAACTGAAACAGCTAATTCTTCCGAATTAGGTTCGGGCGACTTGATTAGTTCTTCAAGCTTAGTAGCTGTTTTAGAAAAACTACCTCTAAGTGGAGTTCTAGTATGTTTCAGGAGATCCATAATATCAGCAAATTATGCTGTTGTTATCCCGGCAGGGATGCCAAATATTAAAAGATATCAAAAATTACGCTAGAAATTATCAAAGCGCACTTATCTTTTTCGTCGGGTTCGGGATATGAAATTACAAATCACCTACTTCAACTCCGCTTTCGTAAAATTGATGATGGCAGTTTAAGCACTAGCACAGCTCACCAAATTTAACACGGGTAAACATACCTTTATTTACAATTTTACGAACACCCACATTCATATAAACTACTAATCGAATTCTAAAATACAGAAAAAACAAGAGAGCCACACCTCGTGGCATCTTAGCGTGATCATGACTTAACCAGAACCAAAACTTAACACAAACTTCACTATAACTGTAACAGTTTCTTTGAGCACTGACGATGGCGAAATGGAAATGTCTCCGACTACGGTCTCTTGCATCGTTAGCTTTCCACAATATGAATGTAACTAGACTGCATTATATTTAGAAGTACCTTAGATTTTTTAAGTAATTTTGAACCTACCTTTATGCTTCTAAGTTAACTTCTAATTACAAATCTGATTTCCGTAGTACAAAGAAAAATTATCTCCCATTAACTGCATTATTTTAATGGAAAAATAAAAAAAATCAAGTTTAAAGTATTGAATATTATTTTCTTATGTATGAAAATTAATATCATATAATTATATTTCTAATTAAGTAGTGTTATATTTAAATTAAATATAATATGAATAAGGTAATTAACAATGTTATATGACGTACAAAAGGAATTGAATCAAATGAAGGATATTATTTTATTATTAGTATTATTTTATCCTATTATAAAATATACAACACACCTCTGCACAGTACTTTTGATTTGCTGTCGCATGTAGTATGAAATATTACTTTATTGTATGAAGCTGTATTTTTAAATCTAAGATCGTTTCTTGCAGTTGCTTTGTAGGAGTAATTGAAGGATATTCTTACTGAAACGTTTCGTAATTTATTAAAAAAATCCGACCTTGAAAAGTTGGCTCTTTAAGTAGACCCAAATATAGCCATTACTATCAAATTAAATCAATTTCTCCTTAAGGTTGAATACTACAAATTCACTGCAGTGTATTTGTCATATATGGAAACATTTTACAGTAAAACCACCGTAATTCGAGAACCATAGCTTCCGTGCAAATGTGGTTGTTTAGAAAGTTTACCTTCAATAAATATTTATTGTGAGGGGGAGGGAGGATATAAATATTACATTGAGCAAGGAACAATTGAAATTACATAACTTAAAAAATTTGTGTCACATCACCCTACAAAACATAAATTAAAAAGTATAATTTTTAATATAAAATTTTAATTCCCATCTGGATAATTTAAAAATTTTAGGAAAAGGAAATGAATAGTAATTCATTTTAAATGTACCAGTTTTTGTTAATTTTTTAAAAAAAAAATTTTAACCTCAGAAAATAAATGACGAAATTTACCGTTTTCAGCATATACTGTATATTGTATTAATCAATTCACTTTTTTCAAGCTTTCTTGAAATCAGGGTTTTTTGAATTTTTTTATTCAATGTGTTTATTCAATTCGATGTTATTCAACTAGTTCATACTGAGAACCTGAAAAACCAAACAAGAAGGATTCTAAAACATAAATTAAATATTTCATTAAACGGGATTTTTTTATAATGATAAAACCTTGAAAGTGGGATCCTTGAAAAAGATCACATCTAAATCGTTAACTTGGTTTGAGATCAAAATGTGAACAAAAAGTGAAATTCCGCCTTCTATGTTCCCAAAATATGGTTACTTGGAAAGGGAGAATGATTTACTGTGGTCTCTTAATCACACAGGATGCTGAACATGATTAATGAACACAGAGTCATTAAGACAGGTTGAGTCTTAATTAAGTTGGTGGTTCAAAGATAATTTACTGTATTTACAATAATAAGCGATATCGTATTTTCAAATTGATTACTAAAAGCAAAATGAACACTTTTTAAAGTAAACCCAGGTATCTGATTACTTTTGATACCATAATTTATATACTACCTACCACTATGGACGAAATATGCCTTAAAAATGCAAGAATATAGCAGAAATTATAGTACTGTCATAGCAATTATAGAATGAATATTCTTATAAATATGGTATATGGTTACTTGAGAAAACATTAATTATAAACGACGTTTCCTTTATACGTATTTTGAATTTAGAGCAGAAAACAGTTTCTTCAAATATTGTTTTTTGAAAATTGTGATGTGGAATGATTAGTTTTTCTAATTTATTAGCAACGTCGCGTAAAGTATTATTATTTTTAGGAAAATGTCTTTTAATCTGAATAATATTTTATATTCTTATTAGATTCTCAATATCCAAAGCAAATTTAGAAAGCTCTTAAACAACAATATTAATCAACGTTTATTGGCGTAGTGATACCAACGCCGATGTTATGGCGTGATTAGATGGTGAAAAGATGTAGGAAGATGAAGCAGAAAGATGTAGAAAGCTATGTTGCATGCATGTTGTAATATCATTATTAAATAGCAAAACTTTTAACTCAGATAGTGTAAAGAACCAATCTGGAATTTTTGAAAATTTAATTTACATTGTACAGATTTCTATGACAGAAAGCATTCTGAAACTCAAATATGTATTAAGGATTAAGAGAAAGTATAGTCTCTCTTTCGATGTACAGGTTAATTTTTTGAAGTTTAATTGACCGTAATGCAGCATTAACATCTAATAATAAATTCCCCCTTCAAATTTTCAGTCAAAGAAGAAAATACAACGGCCCATTCAGCCATATATTCTTCGACCGATCATGTAAAAGAGATGGCTCCTTTGAGAAATGTATTCTGACCCACCCTATACCCTCTTCGATTATGCCATGGTCTTGAAGTTGGATTGTGGATAGCTAATTTTAGATGGGGAGATTCATAAGTACATCACCGAGAAGTTTAGAAGGCGTTTCTGAACTGTCGGCAGCAACCAGTGTTTCATCCATCATCTTTATTCCAATGGGATGATCTTCGATCTTCCACATCGAAGTGACGTTTGGGTAGAACTTCTTGAGTATGTTTTCGTTAGACGGAAAAAGACAGTTGAAATTTTAGAAAGACATTTGATGAGTGTTTATGAAATTAGATCAATTTCCTGAAAGACAAAAGAAAGTTACTGTCCTTCTAGTCCTGAACTTGTCATTAAATGCATATTCTTTAACGATCCTTAATATTTCTTAAATACGTATTCTTTAATGACCCTTAATATTTCTTAAATACGTATTCTTTAGTGATTCTTAATATTTCTTAAATGGATATTTTTAATGATTCTTAATATTTCTTAGATGCATATTCTTTAATGGTTCTTAATATTTCTTGAATACATATCTTTTAATGATTCGGACACGCTCAGATTGTAAGATATTATCTATTTTGCTGTTTTCCTAGATTTCTGCATCATTTGTTAATTATGACTTTCTAAACATATTTTACTAAGAAAACCAAAGCAAGATGGGTCATAATTTATTTTTCCACTTTTTGCATCAAAGGGCATAAAACTATCTTTTTTATACATATATTTCTCGATATTTTAATTACTTTGTGCAGTTGAATAATGTTTTATACTTAGTTAGAGCATTAAGCTTACCTATTCAATATGTGCTACATTTAACGTACCAATATATTATCTCTTTGTTATAAAGTATTGTACTATTTTGCGTATTGTTATTATAAATAATAAAGTAGAAATAACCAGTCAAATAAATTCTAGTGATTGAAATTAGCCTGCAATATTTTGATGCTTCTCAAGGACTGTAGGCAAAGGCCCTTCCTTATGATATATGTAGTTTCAAGTAAATTGGCTGCAGTTAATTTTCAAGATTGTAACATTGTCGATCTTTAATGTATATTTTCTCTCTGCTGAGGCGGTGTTTCCCTCTGAACGAAACTTCGGGACAATTCTGTCAGAGAAGTAATTTTGCACAATTAATTTATGCTCTTGTGTACAACTGTATAAAGAGAAAGAATAAACCTCAGTAATAAAGGCATTAAATAAGCTGTCATTTATTTTGGAAGTGCAATAAAATCTGAACCCTCTATCACGACGCACCAGGAACGGCGAAGCACAAGTTGATAACTTTCAGCGGAAGCATTTAGATGGAAATAAATTATAGTATTAAGCTTTCGGAGCACAGGTTTTGAAAGTTGGAACTTCCCTTGCTCGGACGGATATTGCTGTTCTTCGTTGTGAAGGAACTGCAGTAAACGTAGAAATGAACACAGAATTTTGCACTTTACGATATTTTTCTTTTATGCTAGCAATGTCCTTATTGCCAGAAATATTTTGAAACCAAGAAAAGCAGAGAAAAATATAATTTCAGTATTGCCCGGAAAACGCTATTAAACTCCAGTCAATAATTTACCAGTTTCTCCTCCATTGTTCGGCTTCGAAATATTCCACGACAATATTTACACTGTCGTAAGGTAAAGAGTTACATGAACTGGAAATATCTTGAGTTTGTATTGAATTCGCTCCAGTCGAATCCTGGTGAAGGATAATGATGAATAGCGACAAAGAATAGTGATGCCTCTCTCTGCATTTGAAACTCATCGATCCGCTACATCCAACCCCAAAAACGAAACTCTTTACAACGACGATACTAATATACTTGTATAGCGCATATTTTGTGCAATGTAACATCGATTTTGCATTTAATTTAATGAAAGTAGCTTCAAAAAGGAATAAAAATTACAACACGAGTAATAAATGAAATAAATTTAGTATAATAAAATTTTCATTCTAAACTATCAACCAGTTTAACATAAACATCAGCTTGATTCAAATTTAAATTTAAATTATATGAATAGAAATCATTCATAATTGTTATGAATAAATGGTAATTTGATGTAAATATTTTGATTTGCTTTTTTAAGCATAGGATAAATAAAATTACCTTAGTGGCGAATAATAAAAAGTTGTAAATAGCAACGAGGAAAATTAAATGTGTTGTTGGATAAACCGCTTGGAGAAAGCTAAGTTTAGTTTATTGTAAACTGATACAACAAGTGAAATTTACATTCCGCTTGATATAATGAATTTCGGAAATGATTGTTTTGCACTTTGTATTTGTTTTAAAAATTTACGTAATTTATTGAAAGTCTTAATAGTTAGCATTTAGGAAGTTATTTACTGACAATTGATAATTTTTGTGCATTGACAGGCTAGCATATACTGACAGTGTTACACACATTTATTAATGAGATAAAGAGGCAAGAAAAAAATAGTAAGCAATAAGTATATCAACAAAGATTTATTCTTTATAACTTCAATTAATATAGTTTTTCTCTAAGTATTTGGCAACTGTAAATATTGTGAAATTATTTTAAATACTAAAAATAATGCATATGTATAAAATCTACACGTAATTTGAAATATATACTTTGTCAGAATATATATGCATAAAATAAACTTTGGAAAAATGAAGAGAATAATAAGTTAGTTCATAAAAAATTTAAAATCCGCAAACACTTTTAAGATGAATGTTCATAAAATTTTGAGAATACTGACATCATTTTCGAAAAAAAATCTAAATCGTTAAAGTAATTTAATTCCCAAAGTTTATCAGACTCATTAGTAATTCGCAAAAAGACATTTTTGCCATGCCTGCTAATTTTTTAATAAAACTTCAACGTCTACGTAATAAAATTATATGATTTTTTGTGATATTTGTATTCTTTGTTATCGTATTTATTCCTCCTTCATGTAAAACTATATACTTTTACATAAACTATGTAAGGCTTCTTCACGGTGAGGGACCTTTAATAAATGTGCGATGACTATAGGAGAGGCACAATTTGCTCTTTGGACTAATATTTATTTATTTCTAACACTAGTTTCTTCTGCTATTGTATTATTTTCTTGGCAAACTAATAAATAATAGATTGCTTCCAATGCATTCGGGAATACAAAAGAAAATGGAATGAATATATCTTTGTGATAGGGCTTTTGTCATGTTAGTGATAGCTATAATCAGTAAGACAACCCAAGATCATACGGATATTAGTGCAGAAGACTCTTTCTTAGATGACCATGGCAAAACAGTAACCTGTGTTTTGCGATTTTCATTATTAATTCGACAATCGAACTAGTCATAGAAAAGAAGTGATAAAATGGAGGTAATATAACGAAAACTTCTGATTTCAATTATTTAAAGTTATACACGAGTGACTTAAAAAAGAAAAGACCAACTGCAGAGCAAACGGTTGACGCATTCTTCTCTAAACTATGAATAACTTGAACAACCAGAATGTACATCTCTAAAAACAAACAATGAAAACCGCTTTCGGGGTGGTTGAAACTGAGATAGATTAAAGTGTGGCTGAATTAAGAGGCAGTCCATTCTTCTGGGTTATTGATATTGGTGTCTCCATGTAACCCTTATTCAAAATATAAATAATAATAAACCGTAAATAAAAAAAATATTCTTAGTAATTAAACAAAACATACCACAAAATAAAAAATCGGGTTTATTTTATACATTTACATTTTATTTATATTCGAATGTTTTCTTCTATCTTTTTTTCTAATTACAAAATCTACAATCAGGTCTTCAAAATTTACCTTATGAGACACATATATTTCTGCACTTAGTAGAGATAAGTCAATCAGACTGTCTTGCAACGTTGTTTCATTTCTTTTTAGAACTGCTTCTACCCCATATCATCTATAATAAATCAAAGTACATGCTTATTTTGCTTAATTTTTAATTCAGCTCTGACCGAACGGGTTTTAGTTGCGCTAGATGATAAGCAAAAAAAAAAAAAAGATGATAATAGTAGTTCTTACGATCTCATATAGTGATATTACCCAATCATATAGTGGTAATCCACGTTCATATAGTGGTATTCCACATTCATATAGTGGTATTCTACATTCATATAGGGGTATTCCACATTCATATAGGGGTATTCCACATCTATATACGGGTATTCCAAATTCATATAGTAGCATTCCATATCTATATAGGGGTATTCCACATCGTTCAATAAACTAAACATTGAACAAATAGTTCTGTTTATGGTAGGTGGGCAAAATCGTTCATTTGTTCGTTCAGTGATGATTTGGTGCAGCTTTAATTTCAGGTTCCGGATTAAAAAGATGAGGAAACACTCCCTTTGATGGCAATTCTGTAGGTGTTTTCCTATCAGTAGGCGTCCTGTATATGATTTTGATGATGCATGGTTGCATTTTCCACGGAAAAATTTATTTTTAAAGGAAAACAGAAGGAGAATTCTTGCGATTCTGAAGATTGAATTGAAAACCGAAGCTATATAGTGAGAAAAGGCTGAAGATACAAATATTGAAGAAATGCAAGTATTCCATCCAGTAGAAATAATATTTACTAATGCTTTAAATATTTAGAATATTTAATTAAAAAGTCATAAATGATTAAATACAACGTTAAAAGAATTTAGTAAGCCTTTTCGAGAATAACGTGCACATACTTCGATGGTAAACGGAAGACTGATGGTTATTTTAGAATTCGAAATTTAATTACAAATACCGTTATCAATTTATAATTATACAATATTTGGAAAACATGAAATAAAATAAAACAATTTGGCATGCTGTGCCAATTTTAGAAATTGAATTTATAAGTTTGCATTGCTTGGAACTCTTAGTGGCAACAACCAAGTAAACCTTCAACGCGAACATTTGTTTCCGTTGTGGAAGCCAACAAGGCCACTTTCTTCGTTATTGTCAATCAAGCAGTCGCCGAGTATATGACTTTTTCTTTTATTTTAATGTCTCACAGGAGGTGATTTCAGTAAATACACATTCTGCTTCCTTACTATGATGCATAATTTCAATTTAATTGGAAACACAAGCATTTATAAAAAACAAAAGCATGCGCGTAAGTTTGGAATCGAATTCCGGACCCTATATAGTGTCAAAAGGCCACTTACATCGTTTGTGGTAATCAAATTCCCATCAATTAAACGTCTTGTTTTGTTCTTTAAATATTCCTTAGTTAATCCGCATTCTGCTTTCTAAAATAAATTTAATTATCCACGTGAAAGTAACTTCATTCACACCGGTACAATTAATGTGTTTAAAGGAAAAAAACAACAACATTCAGGCAAGTCTGAAAACAAAATCAGAACTCTGTTTTGTGTTGAAAGGATAATTGCATTGTTAATGGGAATCATATTAGCAGCTACACACTCGTGCCAAAAAAACGAAGCATCATGAAGAAATTATCTGTTTTTATTAACATAGATAATAATAAACAGAATTCTATTTCGTAAAATTGAACTAAACCTACAGTAAAATGGAAAATTATGTTTATTTTTTTATATTTCTATTTATATTGATATTTGAATAAATGTTCTAAATTTTTCTAATTGCAAAGCCTTTAATCAAATCCTCAAAACCGACCTTACGTTCCGCATCCCTTTCTATACTGGTAAATTAAGGCAACTAGCCCGTCCTTTGATTTTTTCGTGTATTGTGGAAGCAATTTCGGAGAAATCATGTATTATCGTGTAACCAGTTCATTTCCATAGATGTTCAAACATGGTACTTATTTTTCTGAATGATTAATTTAATTCAACCTGACTCACAACATTGTTCAGACCACGCTTAATATTGATATGCTGACTTTACCGCTATTACGTTGATTCGATATAGATGTTATCAAATTACGTATATGATACCGATACCGTGAATATCGAAAGGAAAGTATCAACATATACCTATATCAGCAGTAACGCAACATCAGATTTTTCTATACTGGCAGTAGTATTTTATAAGCAGCAAAATCCTTACGGTCACCACGTCTTTGATGGAATAAATATCGTGGGTGTTTTACGATTTTGTATTCTCGTTTCTTATGAATCTGCCTTTCCTTTTAATATTCTGTATGACGCCTTTAGTTATATTCAAGAAGCGTGTATTAACTTTAAAAAGATAAATTTTACGGAGGTCTTTGAAGAAAACAGAATCACACATTTCCGTCAATTCAATATTGGTCGCTAGTTTGAATAGTAGACGTCTATTTCCGGTACATAACAGCCTTTGTGCTAAGAATTTTCACATTCCACATGTATTTGAAGTCCAGGGATTGAGATATATTTCCGTTTAATAATAGGTGTTCAGTTAACGAAAACGAGAAATTGTCAACTGCATTCGACTCTGCTCAAATCATTCTTTTACTTCTTATGATGAGAACATGAAATTCAGAGAGCCACTCTTCAGTTTATATTTTTCTCAAATAGGCTCCCTGCAGCATACTCGTTTACATTTAAAATTTTCTTTGTAACAATGCACTAAATGTTCCACATTGCCAAAAGTTTCAGAAGTAAATAACTTGACTGATTTAGAGGATATTATAAATTATCCATAAAAGTTTATTCAATTAACATCAATAATATCGCCTGTCATGGCTTACGCCCAATGTCACAGTTTCTCAAATCAGGCCAGAAATCTACATAAAAAAGTCTTCGATTTATTATCTAATGGAAATAAAATTACTGTTTTCTTATTCATTGAATCTATGAAATAACGTGAAATTCAGGCAACCGAACTAGAAAACTATGATCTATGAAATACGTTACCTAACCGGAGGAGATCCTAGCAATAAATTTCTTTCCCTTCTCTTCCATTTCAAACCTAATCATGCCAATGTTCTCTAAATCGCAAAATTATCAATTGAAACTTCAGAATTATATCGACGTATCACCAACAACTTTATATAGGTTGACTAACTTTATCTCTTACAGATTTTCTCATATTCAATATATTCAATTATATATTATTTTGAAGATTGAGGAAAATGAAGGAGCACGTAGTTCATTCAACTTGGGTAAAATATTATGATATACATAATGTGCTCATTCTCAGTTGGTACTTAGGGAGATTTGAATTAAAAATAAAATGTTTCGAGTATTAAGGACGGAAATGACGACGATCAAGAAGAGAAATAGCTTGTTACATGTCTACATTTCAGGTGGCTAACGAATTATACAGACAAACGTTATTTCCAAGGCTTCACGATTCCGTCGCCATTTTATGTACAATTTATTTTGTAGTATTATTTCACACGCTAAGAGACCCTTATAAGTATGCTAATAAAATTATCGTAAGTAAAATTATTATTAGTTTAAGTAAGTTAATTATTGGTATTAGTAAAATTTGTGGCTTAACATACTTTGATTTTATATGGGAGTTTATGGTCCCAGTGGCAAAAGTGCGATAGGTGACAGAATAAAGACAGAGGGGACTGATACAAACATTTTTGATTTCCAAAACATAGTATGAATATTTATGTTTCAGAAATTATTAATGAGCTGTGTAAACAGATTTTTTTTGTTAATGAAATATTCAGTACTTCGACAAAATATCGCTATTATTAATAAGAAATGGAAAGAAAGGAGAAGGGGGTTTTTATCCAGGGAATATTATAGTTTAATCTAAGGACAAAATGGATTTCTTTTGTGATTGAGAAAATTCTTGAGAATGGAAAAATATGAGAATGTTCACTTTCCTGTATATGATATTCCATATTTTCGATTCATTTGTAATGGATATCTATATTTCTATTACTTTGACATAGCAGGCTGCTTAATAGATTATCTGAAACGTTTTCGACGGCGTTTCGTGACTTTTGAATAATGAAACTTTTATACACCACGGAGATTTCTAAGAGTCACACTCCACCAATGGCGTGACAACCGAATTGCAAAAATTAGCGAAACCCATTTGGCTACTTGTAAATTGGAGCCTTCTTCACTTTATTTTCGGCCCCTTATTTTAATAAAACAGGGGCTCAAAATGGTTTCTTGCCTGAGATCCACAAACAAATTATCTATGTCACTATATTTACTCAAGTAAAAAAAAGAAGGCTGTGAAAGTAATCACTGAAATTCTGGACAAAATGCATTTTTTAAGATATTCATGGGCAAGATATTGGTATCAGATCAATGTTAGTTAGAAAATGATTTTGCAATAGCGGTTCCGAATTCCACGAAAACACGCTTGTGTTTGACGGTGCCATGATAGCAAGTGTCATGCTGCTCCGGAATTCTCCTTCCGAATGATCTCAACTTCTCAACTCCTCAGGAACCAACCACACCCGGGACAGCATTGTCTCTTTGGCACTGTTCAAGGTCGTACCTGGGTTAAAGACACGCAAGCGTTGCCACTTCGCAACAGTAGCGCCTCTTCTGGGTAAAAACAATATTTAGGTAACGTTTGAGTATTACGTAAGCAATATTTTGTCATTTTATACCTCCCGATAAGAAAAAATTAACATTTTGCTCTGTGTATATGTAAATAGCTCAATGGAGCCACTGGGGCAAGTGGGGCTACGCTTCTGATGGCCCCGACTTGGCTATCGGCCTGATACGAAGAGTAATTTATTTTTTGAGATTGATTTCTTTGTATTTTTTATTTTTTATTAATTAAAAAGAATATAACCTCTAGTGGATTGGTCTGTGAAATGAGCATATGCTTATAAGCATAGTATCCGACAATTTTCCCGCCAATTTGGTTTAAATTTGTGAGCTAAGTTCAGACTAATATCTAAAGCGTAACATACTCGCAAATTCGCGATTGCAAAATTATTCATGTTTCACGCTTCATCGAAAATTACACTTATATATTATTAAGGGCTAACAGGCAACCTGGTCGCATTTATGGTCGAAAATTATCTGGTGCACAATCTCTCCTCATGCTATATTAATAAGCTGTCTTTCAACAGTGGTATACAATAATGGCATATGGGCAATGCCGTAACCCAATAGGCTATATTAAGCTATAGAGTAGGGCGGCAAAATTTTGCGCATTGTGTCTGATATAACTAAATCAGCACCACAAGATTATATAATCAGATGTTTAGCTGAGAAGAAAACTAGACTCCATACTTTCCCTTTAAATACCGGTGTTCGATAGGCTTTTATTTTTTTGCTAAAATTAAAATTTATTACAATAAATTTGAATTTGATTTATTACATACCAAAAAAATAATACTTCAATATAAGTTAAATAAAATTTATCGAGAAAATCGATACCAATAATCGGTTTTATAACGTCAGCCACCACGAAATTCCATAAAAATGCTTGTCTTAAACCTAAATCTACTTTTAGATGAAAAGTGCCATGTGTCTATTGCAGTGTCATTATCGGCAAATAACTACAATTCAGTTTTATTGCAAGGTGTTTTCATATATAACTTTTTGTAAGTTATAACAAATTTGTAAGTTGTAGCAAATAAGCGGGCCACTTGTTCCACATAACCATACCCCGCTAAATAGGTTGAGCGTTGGAGTTTTCCGGACAATTGCAAGGTGGTACACATTTGTGTGCCTTTTCACCAAATGTTTCATGATACCAGCACTTGCCTGATTCCATTTCTTTACTCCTTGAACGGTTACGCCATTTAACTGCAGCAGCACGACTTTTATTGAGGGATCGGTCACTTTTAACCGTACGGTCCTGTCTCGCATGATCCCCGCTGTCAACTAATTTTGACAATCTATTAACTTCAGTACTTAACCCGGCGACTTGAGTTTGTAATAGATGCAATGCATCATCACGCTTAACTTCTGGTATGTTAGACAATTCAGAAGCTTCCATTATTTCATCGGCAAGTTCAGCCAAGTAATATAAATCATCTTCCCCTATTGGAAGTATTCGCTGAAAATTAGTCGGAAGTCGTCGTATCCACAATATTTTCGACGTTTCTATGGGTAAGCGATCAGCCGCTAATTCCTTCATCTCGCGTAACAAGTATGGGGGAGACTTGTCATCTAATGGCATTTTTTTAAGTAAATTTTCCAATCTAAGGGATTAAGATTGTGCACACCGCTCAATCATTTCTTAAGTGCAGTATGTGGAGCTTCAGGAGGTTCACGAATAATATCAGTTACGCACTCATAATGTCAGGATCGAGAACTATAACAACACTATGAAATTTTGTAAGTTCGGCTGTTATACCAGAGCTATAAAATGCGCTTTCAACTAGATATAACCAAAATTTAATATTATGTCACCAAAAAGCTGAAGCACGAAACGCTAACAGAGCAACTTCTCAAGTCTCCTGAATTTCCCCATTATTAGGTACTATAACTTCAGGTTTAGGCATTTTAAACAACTTGTAAGTTAAACAAATACGAAAATTTTCAAAATGTAAAAAACACAAATCTTATTTAAAAATCAATATATTTACTATTTAATATCAACAAGGAACATTTTTGAAATTCCAATAATATTATACAGAAATCAACTATAAGGAGACCAAAGGTACCCAATACTTCACTAAAGTACCGCTTCAACTTAACACAATTGCCATCAAATGCCAACGTTAAATAGCGTACAAGGCCACTGCAAAAATATTGAATAACTCAAAAATTCGATATATTTATATTATATAAAAAAATTACAATAAACCAAGAATGTTTTTCATTATGAGTGTTAAGTACATACTCTATTTCAATAAAACTGAAACAACCAGTTACCAAAAATTAAACAAAGCCAATGTAACATTACCAGAGCTCCCCCGGCACAGAAATCAAACATTTAAGAATATAAGTTGCAAAAACTAAAATGATATTTTACACTATATGGAGTCCTATATTATATCAACACAAGCAATCTCTTACAACTAATACAGAGTTTGTCCCAGAAGTTCCCGGGATGACTTTTTGTAGTTGGCAACGCTGGCTGACGGGGCGGAGAAGTTGGTGGAGGATCTGAGCTTGGAAACGAGACCGGTATCAGTCACCTGCAGGCAGTTGTTGAGGCAGGGTCACGCGCCGCGCAGAGGCATCTACTGCACCCTCGTCGATCAAAAAATGGACAAGTTTTTGAAGCAGCGTTATGCAATCAAATTTTGTGTGAAACTGGGTAAAAACGGGGCGGAGACTCTCGAAATGCTTCGGAAAACCTACGGTGACGGGGCGATGAAAAAAATCCAAACTTTCATATGACACAAGCGGTTCCGGGAAGGTCGGGAGTCCGTCAACGACGACGACCGCTCTGGACGCCCGTCGATATCACAAACGGACGACTCGGTGCAAAAAGTGCGTCAAGTTTTGGACAATGACCGACGATTAAGTTTTCGGGTGATTTCAGAGGAGTGTGGAATACCCAAAACAATCGTTCATCGCATTTTAACGGAGGATCTTCAAATGATGAAAGTCTGCGCGAAAATGGTGCCAAAAGTCCTGACGAATGAGATGAAGGAGCAGCGTTTGTTGAAATGCCAGGAATTGCATGAACGCTACGAAACGGACCCAGAATTTTTGGACAGAGTGATCACAGGGGACGAGACGTGGATTTTTCAGTACAATCCTGAATCAAAGCGCCATAACAGCGAGTGGCACACCAAGGAGTCTCCTCGCCCGAAAAAAGCAAGGGTGAGCAAATCGCGAATCAAGGCAATG
>QLNU02014802.1:117507245-117523119 GCA_006491805.2 Dysdera silvatica | reverse complement strand
TTGGAAAAGATGAAAGCTGGTAGTTGGTGATCTGTGATCGAAAATCCAAAGAATAGTTAACGATTTTTTTTATTCGACAAACGCGCAAGATATATAATTTATGCTTTAACTATTGCTGGATGAAACTTAATTCATATCTTTTTTCTGGCCCTATTAATCGTATTTTATTTAAGTTTCATTATGTTGGTGAGTTGATGGTAAAATGATTTATTGTTAGAACGGCTTGGTCAATGACTAAGTCTATTTATCCATGTGAGAAAACAAGCTGGAGTAGATGCGAGTAAATTTCTAAAAGAGCACTGTACGGTTTCGTTTACTGCATGTGGTTTGGTTTTTCTTATGGGTAAAACAGCTTCTGAAATGAAGGATAAATATTTCAAAAAATTGTGAAAGTTCATTCGGATTATGTAAATAATTTAAGTTCATTATTTTTACTTTAGGAATACAATTTCATATAATATTTTTTACAAACTTATATACTCCGAGAAGATTGTTCTTGAACATCTTAGTTATTATTTTGTTTATTCTTAAGTTTAAATAGCCTACCTTTAGATAAGCATATGTCTTTCTTTTTCCCCCTTAAGTTCCTTTGAGAATTTGCAAAGCGTAAAATAGGTATCAAGAGTGAGGGGCATTATGCGCTGGATGATGGTATTTTCGAATCTTCTGTTGTACTTTGTATATTGAGTGCTGATCCACTTTTCCGCTTTGAATTCTATTGCATCAATAAATTTATGGTAAATATCAGTTGTGGTTTGGCAACGTGGTTTGCTGTAGAACAAATTTTTATGGGAAAGAATGTGACTATTTATCTATCTCGATATTGGAAGAGTTTTTGGTAAAGTAATTCTCTATTGCTGGTATGGATGGATTGCTCGCTCTTATCAGTAGTGTATCCGAAAAAGAAGTATTTCATCAGCAAGCATAAAATAATACGTTCAATAATTCACCGTAATTGTCCTTTTATTACATACTTTAATTATAAAAATATTACTTCTAACTGAAACAATTTTTAGGAAGTAATATATGTTCTCGTATATCTGATATTTAATTTAATGATTCTTATCTAATTAGGTTTAAAGTTGTTTAAGCATAAAATTTTAACCTGTATTGTAATGTAAGTTGGTCGGTACTAAGTCCCCCAAGTGTTTAAAAAATGGCGATGAGAGAGCATTTGTGGCCGTTGTTCTGCGAGCCGGATCTGCGTGCAGTATTATTTTAAGAAAGATATAAAACTTTTGGATTTCATTTATTTTAATGCTGTGAACCGGAAATGTTTCCTGTATGGCGGCTACGAAGTATTCTGGTATCAGAAGGCTTTTAATGACTGGTTTGACATTGGTATCCCAGCTATGTACATAAATTATTATGTGGCGGCTCTAGTACTCGTTTGTGAAAGCTTCAATTATCATCACAGCATAGGCCCACATATCTACTGTAGTGCTGCTATCTGCTACTCTATTGGGACCACGATGAAAGGCCTCAGGTGGTCGGTATGCGATTGGTATGCGTGTGAGGTTGGATGGTACACGATTTCCATTGGTAGTGACTAGCGAGAAATCGGTTATACACGCATGGCCATCGTAACCTATTAACATATAGTCCATTTTAAGGTCGCAGTGGCAAAATGAACGGTCATGAATATATTCAAGTCCCAGAAGAATTTGTTTGAACCAAATTGTTAATTGCTTCTGGATGTTTCTATTGAGGAGCCGATCCTTCGTGATGATGGTCCATCAGGAGTAAAATTTGAGTAATACCATGAAAATTACCGTTTTGTCTAGCGTTTCTCGGCGTTCTTCTATTGGAAGCATGAGCTGGGACCATATTTATTCTTCAAGAAGATTTATATTTTTCGCCATTATGAACTTGGCCATTTTGAAGTTTTTCGTTTGGTGTCTTGAACTTTAATATCATCTCTGAAACCGCCTTCATTACGGTGGGCTGCAAAAAAATTCCCCGCATCGAAACATAATAGTATGGAAAACTTGCCTACTAATATCAGAATCATGTGTGAAAAATTTCAGTACGATCTGGCTAAATCTTCTGTTTCAAACCTGGGCCTAAAATTTTGCTATTGAGGCACAAAATATGAAAAATGTTAGTTTGTGAGAAAAGTTGCGTTATTTTTTCGCGTGTGATATATCTGATCTCGAAATTACGATGCGACAAAGCGTTACTATGTAATAAGGGGATTCGAAATTCCATTTCGAATACAGTGGAGTTTGTGTAGCTCTTGGTTGATTTGTTATATGATCTAGAACCCACCGTTTGGAGCTGGCTGCCCTATGGCTTCCGCCCGAGCACTACCTGTCCGCCCAACCATCAGGACATAATTCGGGGACTACTCAGATGTATCACTATCGGTCACAGTGTTCACATATTGACCTTTACAGTTAAAATTCGGTAGTTTTGATCTAGATGCAAGAATTGCCCTTATGTAGCGGTTATGTGCTTAAGATATGCGGAAAAAAGAGGGATGTGGCTGAAACCGGGATGATCTTAGCCTGGAGGGAGACTAATTTTAATCAAGATAAGCGGACCCCGCAAAAGCGACAAGATTCCCATCCTCCGCAAAGGCGACCACCGCAAAAGAGACGGCTTCGTTAATTTGGGTTTGATCCCCAACGGAGCCAAATTATGAAGCTTACTGACAAAATGTTTACTGTAGTCGGTGTTTTGGTTCTCTAGGCCTGAAGAATGCCTGATGCCCCGGGTAATTACAAGTCCCGCCGCGGCATGATATTTGCTTTTCTTGCGTCGCAAAACAAACAAATAATCGAAGAGTTGACATTTCCAAGATGCTTGTGATTTAGATAAAACTTTAAAATTGAACCCGAAAGTTGGGATATATGGAAACGAATCTTGACCGTATTTGCCATTTGCAAAAATCATACGTGACTTGATCTAGTTTTCGTCGGAAGTTGGAATAATGAAAATTTTACAATTAACGCATCATCCGTCTTAAATTTACAAACTAACAGAATAAGCGAAAATAAATAGGGTATAGTTATATATATATTCTTCGTCAGTGATAAGTCTCGTAGTATAATTTTACACGTTATAATAACTCACTTTTACATTTGTATTATGTAATAATTATGAGTGGTTGTTCACATGACAGGACTGATTTTGCCATTCCAAAAAACGACTATACACATTCCAATGATTTTTCTTCCTTTTACTCTACCTAATATGATAAATATGATATAAATATGATAAATATGATAGAATAATATCTTACTCTAATATGCGCACAATCCTACTAATTCACAGGATTTATTCTGCACTTTTTAGGTATTTTAATCGGTTATGTTGAAGTGCGCTGTCTACGATTTTTAAAATGGTATTCGTGAAAGGACTAAAATTGATTTCTTTCTTATATACCCCGTTTATTATGCATTCTTTTAAATTTTACTCTAATTATTTTTCGAAAAATCCTTTTAATATTTCTCGAAAACTTTTTTCGCTTAATATTTGTCAAAAATTTCTTTTCTCAGCAGAATATAATTAAAACCTGCTGTATTAAAACCTGAATGAACCCAAAATATGCTGTAGTCCCAAAAAAAAGACAGCTCAAGTTTGATGGTTAATGGTACGAGTTAATATTTAAAAAAAAATATGCTCATGTATTTAAAATGTGACTAATGCATTAGTCCAGACAAATTTCTGTAAATTATGCAACATAGTAAATAACAAATGATAAAATAACCATGCTATAGGCTTAGACGACAATTAATCGTTCATCAAACCGCTAATGATATATTTAAAATTATTGAAAAAATTTTTTTATACTATTGCCTGTTTAAAAGCGCACCATTCCTTTCGCACTATTGTTTTCTTGGAGAAAATAATTATAATAGATTTTTCAACCATCCAGCCATTTTTTCCGGTTTTCGTTTTATATTGAGGACATCAATATGAAATATTTATTTGGATAAAAAAATATAACTGCATAGCAAAATAAAGTTTCACAAAGTTAATTTTTAGTTTCTTTTTTTTCCGCACTTTAAGAAAATGTACTGCAAACTCAATGCTCAGATAATGTTTTAATAACCGTTTCTTGTCCAAGTATCGACAATTTTGTTCTAAAGAAGCTAAACGCAGTTAAGTATTTTACTTTTAAATTTAAATCCATTTTATAAGCGTGAGTAGAAATGTGCATTTTAGATAATTATTTTGCTTTGAATGAAAACTTCGTTTAACCAAAGTAAATAGAAAACAGAACTGCGTTTCAAATAATCAAAACAAAAACCACAGTTTCTGCTTTTAAATAACTGCAGTATGTGCTTGATTAAAGCGCATTATTTGAGAAAATTGGCATTTCTTTTTAGTTTTCTAATTCTATTGTCTGAAAATCAAATGCAAACACCGAAGTTTGCAAAGTTTGTTTTGTTCCATTCGAGCTGTTTAAGCCTTATTATTTATTGACTGTGAAACCTCACGGAAGATTTCCATTTAAAAGAAACAGCTAAGTAAAATAATGGTGCTAGATAAAGAATCGTTTAAAATCGTATATACGGTCTCATTTTGTTTGGAACAGAATAAACATTACTACCCTTGCGCCATAAAATTAAAACTAACCAACTAAAGAATCGTTTATTTACAAAGAATCAAAGAATAGTGTCGTGGCCAGACTATTTTGGCGATCTTTATCATGGTCATATAATATTGCGAATCAATAGACCATGCTTGTAATGCATTGTGGGCTGACAACTTGTACCGCACAATAAAGCATGGCAATTTTATCCAGATATGGTCTGCCGTATTGCTATGGCCACGATCCTAATTGGATAGTATACAAATCTGCATCGTTGACTGTCTCTGGAAAAAGCAGTCCCAGTACAGCAAGTACTCCTGCAATGATAATCAATGGACTATCAAGTCGTTATTGATCGTCGTCCCTAACTGGATGGTATACAAATCTGCATCATTGACTGTCTCTAGAAAAAGCAGTCCCAGTGCAGGAAGTACTCCTGCAGTGATAATCAATGGACAACATGTCAAGTCGTTATCGATCGTCTCACGTTTTCTAAAACAGGTACAAGGAGCGCAACTGAACTGGAAAAGATTCTCTAGGACACTTTATAGCCCAGACCTGGAAGGTCTCGGCTATAGAGTGGCTGCTGAAATACCGTGACTTTTTCTGGTCTAAAATTTTTTTCTTAAAATTCGATGCGTGAGGACGTGAGTTATTGTTTGTAAAAGCTCAGAACGTCTGCAACTCATGTCATATTCTGGAGATGGGTTCCAGTAACGTCTGCAGCACACAGCAGTAATAATTGGTATTGATTGTTGTTTTCAGAGGCACAAAGTGTTCGCGATGGTCAAAACATGATACGAGGAAAATCTCGCCAGTGAATTGTGATTGATGAAATTTCTGGCGAGTTTGAGGTCTTACAAGTTTCACTTTCCTGCTCCTATAGAGGGTCGAAATAATGTACCCAAATCTCGTCGCATGTAATGACCTAACAGAAGAAACCTGGATTTTCATGAACCATCTGCAGCCACTGGTTAGCAATTTTCACTCTATTATTCATTTGTTCTGTCGTAAGGATGTGAGGAAAGCACGTTGACCAGACTCGTCGCATGTTCAATTGGTTGCTCAGAATGCCATGGATACACATTTTTGAAATGTGAATCAATGATTCCAAAGTCTGGACTGACAAATATTTATTGTCGGGAATATATCGCGAAGATATATCGCAAATTGTTGATGACGGGCCGCCGTGCGGGATTAGATTGGAGAGTGATTAAACGCCAGAAAAGCTAACTTACACTAATCGCTTTTACGGTGGCGTACTTGCGTTAGCTTCGATAAGAAGTGATGCAAAACGCGAAGTGGACTGATTACGTGTAGAGAGAGAGAGAGAGAGAAAACCACAACATCATTGATTCCGTCGTGACCAGGATACTTAGTTTGATCACGAAGTAAGAGATAAAAATATCTTTATAATTTCACCAAGAAGGTGACAACAAAAGAACATACAAAGTGTGACCATAACTAAAATTTCCCTATTTAGAATTGCCTACAGCCGAAAGTATTGATCAGAAAATTCTGAAACTTTAGGTACACATTAATGAAGGGATGGGAGAGACATTTAGTAAAAAAATATAATTACGAAAATCCACACGAAAGGGCGCTTTACGGTAAAATCACCCAAAGCACACATGCAGATTTTTGCAACTACGTCACTAGACGACTTTTGCATCAAAGAAGGTCGAAACATTCGAAGAATTATTTTCGGTACCTTCGTCACTCAAAATGACTGAGTTTACAAAACTTTTTTTATAGAAACGGCGATTCCGCAGCAGAAGCTTTGTAAAAATTTCGTAGTTTGAAGATTCTTCGCAGAGATAAATTCACTTCTAAAAGACTACGAAAAATGATAAAATTTGAAGCTGCAGCTTTGTTGGCTGTTTGCCTTGGAAGAGGTAGAAAACCTGTTTCTATACTGGTTGTAGAGGAGATTGGGGTTCAAGTGGAAGAGCTTCAAACTTAACGTGAAACAATAGTGTTCGCCGTACCCTATAGAAGTAAAATAGGACATTTTCTACTATGTATAATATTCTCCTGAATATCCTACGGTATAACGATAGTATCGTATGAAAGTTTGTACGAGAGTATCATACAAACTTTCACGTGTTCAATAGTTGTTTCCACACAGGGCCGGTGCAAGTATATTTGCCGCCTTAGGTAAAAAACGTGTGCACGCCCCTCCCTCCGTACAAAATCGACACCCAATACATTTTGCAACAATCGAAAAGGGAAAAAATTTGGCAAATTCCATCATCTCGTTATAGTTCCGGATAAAGCAAACTGTGATAATCACGGCTTATCTCACAACACACAAATAAATGAAAAAAAGCAAAAAATACTCCGGCATTTTGCTGTTGAGGGAGAAAATTGTAATTGCCTTATAATAATGCAACTAGAAAAGAAAAGTGTGTCCTCCAAGTCTCTAGTGTGGCAGCAATCAGGGCCGGATTTAGAGCACGCAGCACCCTGGGCACAACATTTTAGCGCCCCCCACCATTGGTTTAACTAGGAGTGGATAACCCCTAGACAATTTTTGCTAAGCATTGAGGTATAAGGTTTAGCCCCCTGAGAAATGGGTTATTTCCCCTTGAAAAAAATAGACCCTAGGCTTCGAAGGTAGTTACGCCCATGACTTCCATCCGCCATACCAGCAAAACCAAATAAAATTCTGTTGTTCTGCTACCTCAAATTCGACGGAAAATCGCGAAGGTTAGGGAAAACATTTATTATCACCATAATATATTATATGTATTAGATATAGTAATGATATTTTCATGAATAAATTTAATTTATTTGACGAGGAAATTTTTTTATTTTTTTTTCGATGCTTAATGGGGGAAACGCGGTTAGATGGACTTTTTTTTTTGCAGCATTTCAAATGAAGACAAAAAGTGTGAAAAAGCGCTTTAACTGGGAGTGCAGTTCGATGCAATTTTACAGTAGATAGAGTGTAATTAAAAGAAAGGCGAAGTTTGCCGCCTTTTGCGCCCCATCCATTTGGTATTTTTCGATAAATTAATTTATTTTATTTGACGATGGTTGTTTGATTTTTTTGGATATTGGGGGAGGAAGAAAAGGCCAGATGCAGGAAAGATTTCAGGGAGGGCGGAAAGCTTGAAAATTTCACTTGTAAGTTTAGTTTTATTTTCTACTTGAAAATAATCATTTTTAATGACAATTTATCATTATTTTCAGGGGGCGTACGCCCCCTTCCTGGAACCACCCTTATGGGCCGGGGTTTTTTCACGCAATTTTTCAGAATTTCATTATTGGGAAAAAGGTGGATGGTGCATTCGCAGGCAAAGCTGATTGCCAAAATTCTATAGTAAATAATCTGCAATTTACAAAAAATCTGCTGCTTTTTGCGCCCCACAATATTTTGCGTTCTGGGCAAGTGCCCAAAGTGCACATTTATAAATCCTGCACTGGTAGCGGTACCGTTCGCACTACTGAAAAGTGTAGTGGAAATGAGAGAATGTTAATCAGAGTGAAAAAAAAATTAATCGACTGATTTAAAATAAACAAAGTAAGCCCATGTATTAAATAAATTGCATAATTTGCATTTTTTCAAAAAAAAAGGTATATTTGAAAATGAAAATTTCGTGAGGCATTAACTTTTTTCTTGTACCACTAAAATTAGATTTAGGTACAAAAAATCTTTGGTGTCCATACTCATTATTTTTAATACATATTTGCAGGCGTTCTTTTTTTTGTATTGTAAAAATTACTAGCATTTTTTCTTCATCAATCCATGTCTATTATGACCTTCTCAAAAAATATTCTCTTTTTTTCATGCTATTCTATAAATTTCGTCCTTATTATTTTCACACAAAGATGTATTCATTAAAGAAAATGAAGCAGATTAAAATGGGAAAAAATACGGTGTCAGCTATTGTAATGTAAATATTTTATTAGCATATTCTTTTTCAGGCAGTATGTAAACATGTCAGTGAAACCTTGTTTCTTCGTATTTTATTTTCGTATGAATAAATAAATATAAAAATAAATATTTTTTTGTCTATAACATTTTCTGCTTTAATATTGCCTTATTATATGTTCTAGGGTCTTTCGTCTACTAGATAATACAGATATGCCTCAGTTAATGTGAATAATGACTCTTACGATGTGGTTTTGTTGTTCGAATTAGTATTATTAAGAGGTTTAGTTATGCGAAAAACAAGGATTCGATGCAATAAAGATTAGATAAATATTTCAAACGGAAGTTTAATATATTTAAAACTTTCATCTTGAATTATAATTGAACCATTAGAGTAAAGAATAAATCTGTACTCTCATAAATTATTTTATTTTAAGGAAACTTATAGAGTAATTATAGAAAGTAAATTAAGCACAAATAATTCTCTATATGATTTCCGAAGAAAAGCTTCCATACGGAAAGTAATCTTATGAGACCATCTTCGTTGTTTTTTGATGTACTTTAACAACTTTGACTGAACCATTATCTCTTTCATGAAACTTTCATGCATATTTTCGCAGATTCAAAGTGAAATTTATTCCAGAATTTTTATGAATCGTTTGAGTTTAAGGTTAGGGTTCAGGAATTTTTTCTTACCATTTTTACAGCTCGAAAAATATCTTTGTATTCTTTTGGAATTAATTCTTTCAGTTGTATGTTAACTTGCGTATCGACATCATTATTGCCTTCACAAAATGTTCTTTGCTTATAACAAATATTCTTTGCTTATAACAAAATGTATATGTGTGATTTGCTTATATCAAAATAATCTTCGTTTATAAAAAAATCTTTGAATTATAACAAGATCGTCTTTGCTTATAACAAAGTTTTCTTTAATTATAACAAAATCGTCTTTGCTTATCTAAATGTAAAATTTTGTCATCAGACAATTCTTTTGACGGTGAAATGTTTCCAAATATTTTCATTTTCTAACTCCCCAAATCCAGGTTATCTTCTGACACAATAAAAACAACGACGTAAGACATTATTTAAAGGACCAAGAAAAGATATCCTCATAAGTATTTGATCTTTATAGACAAAGTTTAACCTGATAAGCGCTGTATCTCACGGGATTGAAAAATACCTTTACAGACCGATACATAGAAAATACCTTTATGGACAAATTTATAGTTATAAATACTATAGTTATAAACAGAGTTACCGTTGAAGATACTATAGTTATAGGCAGATTTATCGTTGAAGGTATTATAGACAGATTTATCGTTGAAGGTACTATAGTTATAGACATATTTATCGTTTTAGACACTATAGTTATAAACAGATTTATCGTTGTAGGCACTAGAGTTATAGACAGATTTATCTGTGGTAACACTATAGTTATAGACAGATTTATCGATGGTAACACTATAGTTATAGGCAAATTTATCGACATAGACACTATCGTTAAAGACAGATTTATCGTTGTAGACACAACAGTTACAGACAAGTTTATCGTTATTTTTTTCCTGGCAGTCTTTTTGTCAAACTTACAATCACAGATATTTGACAACTAGACAAAGTGCACGTTCATACTCCACATGTGTTTTCATACGAAGATTTATTCTCAAATACGTTGAAGGTTTTCTATATTGCATGTCTGATATTATAATGGTTCCAGCACTCTGCTAAGGAGATTGCATCGTATTCTGTAGTTTTATCAAGTGTCTGCCCAAATTATTGTTTTTATGACATAAGCTAAGCTATTGTTATTTCGCTTTGATTCGTAGGCTTTAAAAATGTCATTGTATTAAAAAAATGGCTGCCACATTTTTGAATATTGAACTGGATGAATATGAATGGCTTGAATTATTATATAAAAGTAGTATTGTTTTAATTGCGACATCACTTTCCGTACAATTTTTTTCGGCCCTGCGGTGGCGCAGTGTGGTAACGCGTTCTCCTATTGCGCGGCTAATCCGGGTTCGACTCCCAGCAGTGCAAAAAGAACGCTTACTCAGAGATCTCATAAAAGATCGCACTGCTCACTGTAGTCCGGGGTTTGGTTCCCCAGGCCTTAAGAGGTTCGGATTCCTCGGAAAACAGTAGGTCCCGGCGCAGCATGACCACTGTAGTCTTTGAGCCGTAAAACCAAAAAACAAACAAACAGACAATTTTTTTCAACATTTGGGTAAAACCAGCTTGAAAACCAGCCATTGTATAAAGCCCAGGACACACCTTAATCTTCCTATTTAAACTTCAGATAACTGGAATTGATCTATTTTATTTACTTGTGTTCTAGAGTGCAAGCGCAGCAAGTGTCATGCGGCGCCGAGACCTAAATTTTCCCGCAAAATCCGAACCTCTTACGGCGTAGGAAACCAACCACCGAACTATAGTGCAAGGCGGTAAGCGCAAGGGTAGGCTGGACCGCAGGCCATCCGGCCCTTAGGCCAGTGTGCCACTGAGTAAGCGTTCATTCTTTTTTTATTTTTTTTTTGGCACAACCTGAGATAACAGCAAGCTATGAGGACCCATTACGACTATATCACTCCAGGGCTTGAAGTGATTCACGAGAGTTTGGAAACCGATAAACGAATAGCGGCTTCAGTTTGAAGCTTAATTAACAATCAAATCGTTCAATTCAACCAAAACTTGCATTAAACGATTTTCAATTTTATTATTTTTTCCCTTTTTCTTGATGAACAAATTTGAAACTGAGATGGCTGCTTTGCCAAGTAGAATGCGTTTCTGATTGAAATCTGCGAGCGAAAAGACAGTTCATTTTTGTTATTGTAATTCAGTCTAATCTCGATTTAATGATTTTCGTGCTATTATTGAAACTAATCGTTAAATCAAGGGATTTGTTAAATCGGGAGGAACATTTATCGGTACCAAAAAAAAAATGACGAACCTAAGCGTGTGAGTGCAATGTCTCTCGGGAATCTTCCTTGACTGAAAATTTACATGTAAAATACGTTAAAAAGACCATGTATTATGCTAAAAAATATCAATATATTTTACGTCCTCAGTATCCAAATCCTGAGTGCGGTATTGATCCTAACTGAAATAAGCAAATATCGGAAAGGAAAGTCATAAAAATGCTTATCAGCTTTGTGAAGCATAGGCTATTAATTTTAATAACATACCCGTTTAATTAAGGGAAATAGAGTTTCAACCAGAATTTAACGTCACCTACCCTTACTGGCATCGTCAATTACAGAAAATCCATTGCCATACCGCAAAAATTTGTGATCTGATAAATACATTATGCCTATAAAAAATGTTGACCACGTTACCTTTATTATACATTTTACATTTAATTATAGTATATATCATAAAAGAGCCCGAAAACCACACCTTACTGTAGTATCTGTGTATAACCGGAAAAGGAATGATGTATGTTACGAATTTATTGCAGAATTAATAAATCACAATATGTCTATTAAGCATTCAATGCTATTACCACAAGCAAAGTTTTCACTACTTTTTAAATTTCTAAATATGAAATATCCAAAAATGCTGTAAATATACATTTATCCTTCACTCAAACTGTTAGAAATTTTTAACTAAATACATTAAGCTTAATAATAATAACAATAACAAAATAATAATAATAACAGCAAAATTTTATTATCATATTATTATTATTATTATTATTATTGTTAAATTGTTGTTATTGCAATAACTTAGTAATTTGAAAGACCGTAAAATGGGACCCAAAAATGATTGAGTCCAGAGCTTCCGATCACTTTAAAATGACCCTCTCTTTGCCTGATGGAATCTTCTTTTTTCCTACTTCGTCAGGGATGCATCTTTAAGTGACTAAATCAAATTAAGAGAACTAATTATTCTTAAACGACGAATTTTTATCGAATCTTATAATGATCGCCAGAGACATCTTCAAACTCGAAACTGAACGATTTTCAACTGAAACGTCAGAGGGCTATAACTCTGAGCGGCAACCCGTCAAGATTAACTACGCATGCGCATCAACACAATACGTCACGGGCAGTATGGAACAGTGGTGGTTAATTAAGCATTAACAAAATTTTAGTTGGCGTTAAACGGGAAGTGGTATCGCTTTACATTTCATACTAAATTGCGTTTCGCATTATCCCATCTCGTAGTAATTAAAGTAAACCTGTATTTGTTTCTCATTTGCAATTGCGAAAATTAAATGAATAGGAATTATATGGTATCAAATAATGTTTTTAAGGTAGAAAAAACTGAAATACAAGAAGTGTGTTTCTTGACTTGAAACATACATAATATTAATATCTTGAGCATAATTAAGTTTAAGTCTAGTATCACACTTTATTCTGTTTTATGTTTTGATATTCGTGTTTGTGAATTAAAAATATTGTTGGAATTCAATTTATTTTAGAGCGTCCTCCCCACTATATTTTATTTATATATATTTTTTCCATCACTATATTTTATTTAAATATATTTTCCCAGCACCATATTTTATTTAAATATATTTTTCCCATCACTATATTTTATTTAAATATATTTTTTCCATAAGATAATAGGGTTATTGTTTCGCAAGTGGAAATTCGGACTATTATTTGTTATAGGGAATGTATTTCCCTACTAAATTTTATGTATTTTATACACAGACAGATATAGATTCACTACAATTTGGAATAAATACAATTTACTAACTCTAACAGAGTTTCCTATTCCTTACTAAAATATATTTTAAGCAGGATCCCTCCAAAAATATCTATATCCAATTTAACACGAGAAGACATTCTTTATTAAATTATAGCGTCAAAGCAAAATAAGCTTTCATAACGGGAGTCACTGATTCAGAATAAACGAATTGGTAAAATAACAATTCAAACTTCCTTTTGTTCGCATAATCCATTCACTCAAGATGATGTTGAATCTTCTTATTAACTGTTCGATATACAAGACGAATGCGTTCGTGGATCGACTGTGCAAACAATGGACGGAAGTTGTATTCATTCGAGAAGAAACTATTGATTGCTTTCATTCTGGAGATTTCACAGATTAAGACCTCTCTCTCAAAAGTGAACCCTTTCAGCGATCCAAGTGGTCCGTGAAATTGCAAAATTTATCAGTGACGTCCATTGTGCAAGAAGTAAAGTTTGAGACAGGAAAGTTTTTAATTTATACTCACATTAGCATATACAGGTAGAGCAGATGAATTTCTGAAACTTTGATATCTCATGGACAGCATTTATGTATACCTTCATTTACCATGGACCACCGGCATGGGAAAAGCAGGAGGACTGAAGATATTGCGTGTGAGAAAAATGAAAATTAGATTTTCTGAACATAAAGGTTCGAATTCTGGTTCATGCTACTAAGTTTCAAATATATTATTTTTTGGGGAATTTTTCTAATGTTACTTCGGACCCGTTTTCGCAGGCTACCACGGACCCCACGTCGAGAAATACTGTTCTTGGGTATCTACTTAAATTATTTCATATTTAACATAAAATTGGATTTTATTCCAAAAATCACTAAACAGAATTCAGGATAATCTTTAATTACCTTAACGGTGTTTTACTGAATAGGAGTCCATTAAAACCTCCATTATAGATTTTATAATCTACTGCGAATGTGGCGAACCATTCAATCATAAAGGTTTCCCGAGTTCGTTAAAAAAGTTGAGTTTAATCATCGTAAATGGTAATTATTGCAAAGAACTCATTTTAATGGTTAAAATGGGTGGTGAATGCATTAAGAGTACATTAGATAAATTAATGTGTTTCTATAAAAAAAAGAAAGGATCAACTTGAAACTTTTATGTTCTTCTGCTCCTTTCTTTTCAAATTTTCCCAATGGTTCTGGTGTTTGCAAAGATTGGTGACGATTTTACATTTTTTTTACATATCAACGCAAAACGAAAATCAATATATACACCTACATATGTATAGGGGCGAATGATTATAAATTTAAAATGAATGTTCATAAAATTATTCATTATATATTATTTTGTCATTTATTGTCTTATATTGACATAAATTAATATTTATTTTTAAAGAAAAAAAAGCTTTAATTTAATAAAAAGTGTTGTATCTTATTAATCTAAAACATTATATTATATTAATTTAAGGTATTATTACCCTCCGCAGGGATAACACAATTGCCAAATATGGTCAACACAAGAAAGCCTCCGGGGCGAGAATTTTGTGAGTTTTCGTGGGGGAAATTTATTATACTATAATTTTTGCCACCCACGTTTTAATTACAGCTCAAACTAGAGCTTATGTAATTTTGGAGAAAAAGAGACGCTTTCCCCATCCTGGATTCGAACCAGGGTCCCTCCGTTTAGCCCGGAGTGTCTTGGACCGCTAGACGAATGAGGACAGGAAACAACGCTCTCTTTCTCCGTATGTAAAGATGTTAAGGTATTATTACCCTCCGCAGGGATAACACAATTGCCAAATATGGTCAACACAAGAAAGCCTCCGGGGCGAGATTTTTGTGAGTTTTCGTGGGGGAATTTATTATACAATAATTTTTGCCACCCACGTATTAATTAGCTCAAACTAGAGCTTATTCGTTTTGGAGAAAAAGAGACGCTTTCCCCATCCTGGATTCGAACCAGGGTCCCTCCGTTTAGCCCGGAGTGTCTTGGACCGCTAGACGAATGAGGACAGGAAACAACGCTCTCTTTCTCCGTATGTAAAGATGTTAAGGTATTATTACCCTCCGCAGGGATAACACAATTGCCAATTGGCAATTGTGTTATCCCTGCGGAGGGTAATAATACCTTAACATCTTTATTAGTTCTCTCTAAACGGAGAGACTTAGCATATATGCATCTCCATTTGCTTAAACTTCGGTTCCTCGCTTTTATAAATAAATGGTTGCATCCAAATTCTAGAAGTAGATGTCGTCGATAAAGTGATTTATCATGCCACTCTTTAAACAGAGCGTAACCGAATATAAACTAGCTGTGAATGTTTTAAAGCACAAACCGGGGACTATATTTCTCTAGAAGTTATTGCTCTTCTTAAAAGCATATTTACAAGTATCTGAAGATATAACTACTGGAAAGCGGAAACCCTAACGATTGCCACAAATATTCTAGTCTTAAAATTTTGAAATTCTAGAAGGCATGGAAATGCCCCATGGAAATTTTCAATTGATTATACACTCTGTTGCAATAAAATATGTGCACCCAGAAAGAATTGAGCCACAACTACGAAACTCAGCATGCAAATGTGGTTTGGCGAGTTATGCAAATGATCAAACGTACAGCACCAATGAGCATTGTGGAGGTATGTAACGCGTGTATGAACTGCGACGCGAGTAGAATTTAAAAGGGCCGGTGCGCTCAGTGATGGGCATTTACAACTGGATTGGCAGCTCAGATACACGATATTGACACGAAAGATGCTTTACAGACGTTCCCTACGGCATTACAAACGGTTGTCTGA
>QLNU02014802.1:117479338-117502123 GCA_006491805.2 Dysdera silvatica | reverse complement strand
CAACAAGCCTCGCTGCTCGAGCTGATGTACTTTCGACTTCAAGAAGGCAGTCTTTAATTCTTTTGTTCATTAAGAAACCAACACCACTTGTTCTTCCGGTTTCCGTTCCTCTATAGTAAAACAAATGTCCGCTTTTCAGTTCCACCAACTCTTCACCTTTTCTTCTAATTTCACTGAGTCCTACAATGTCCCATTTGATCTTGTCTAGTTCCTCTTCCAATTCCTGAAGTTTTGCTTCAGAAGCAAGGGATCGTCCATTAAACGTAGCCAAGGTCAATAACAAACGGCAGCCTGGGCCATTCCAGTGATTCTTAGCACCCCCTGCTTTCATGCCACGCTGACCGCTGCCTTGATCAGGAGCACTCCAGCACCTGGAGACTAGGGGCCATGGTTTTTGGTGTATTAGCATATTGGAGGAATTAGCCATCATTTCACCACGCTGGCTAGACGGGTTGGTGAATTAGCCCTCCCCTTCCGCCTTTCCATCCGTGCAGCAAATATTAATTTGCCTCATAAATAGAAAGCCCAGCCTGCACCACTTGAAGGCGGGGTAGGACACTAGGTTACTGGCCCGGCCATTTCCACACATCGTCACATATGTTCAGCGTGTGGGTCTCATTCCAGTTAGATACCAGCAACCCTTTTGCAGGCCATATATATATATATACATATATATATATACGATACTATTTTTTATCCTAAATATGGCCACCATCAAATCCACTATTTATTCCTCAGTTAAAATATTAATCTCCATATTTATGCACCTGCTATGAATTGCAATATTATTGGATTTCTCATTAACGTTATTTTTAATAAAAGTTGTTATTAATAAACCCATAAGCCATCCATTCATTCATTCAGTCACACACATACACACACACATACAGATACACACACACAGACAGATATAGATACCATCATCATCATCATTTCAGCCGTTGTCAATCCACTGCAGGATGAAGCCTCCTATGCATGTTTTCAACGAAGTCGGTCTTGTGCTTTTTGCTACCACTTCGACCCAATATATTTAATAATTTCATCATTACATTAAAATTCCGTAAAAATTCGATAGGCTTTAGATATATTACATGCGGTACTTCAGCGTACAATAAAGAACAGGTATTAATTTTCAAAAATTCTAAAAATATTCTTCCCAAAATTAATTTAGAAGAAAAGTCATTTATAATATAGCATTGGTGCATTTATTATTACACAATTTCAATGTTTTGAAACATTATTAAAAAAATTAGAATTAGAATTAGGCAAATCACAAGGTAATGTTTTTCTTTTATTTCATTCTAGTTTAATATTATTTTGGTATAGAATTGTTTATATTTGTTTGAAATTCATCCTTATGTTCATAATTTTTAGAAAATTTCCGCATTTTCTTCTTGTTTTTTTTATAAATTTTGCTCCTTGTGTGTTGGGAGACTAGTGCCCATTTTGTTAATACTTCGTTACTAACAGAAACACACCGTGCTGGGGGTCTTCCTTGAAAAAATCCCCACTATAATGCAATTTTTATTTCTTGTTTGAAGGTCTTTTGTGTTTGGCTTTTAATTTTTATTGTTAATTTTATTTTTCCTTGATTCTACATTATTATGGTTTGGACAATAGCTTTAGTAGTAAAAATTAAATTAGAAATTATTAAAAACTATAAAACTATAAATAAATATAAAAATATTCATATACATTGTTAATTATTCATTAATCTTTATCATTATATTTATATATAATATTTGACATCGTCAGAGTGAGATATATCCAAATAAACTTCAGCCTAAATAAAATTTATTTGGATATTTCTCATTTAGGACACATGAAACAGCTAAATGCTCTCACGACCTTCAAAAAAGCAACATTGCCTTGAGGCGCTCTTACTTAATCTTAACATCATTTCATCAATTAACTGTACTGTTACCCTTAATTTTTTTTTTAATTTTGAGGACAAATCTTCCGCATCTTATACTCTTTTTATTTTGAAATCACATACTTAGAGGCTTTATGTGGCTGCAACAAGACGTCGTTGATAATCTTACACAAGTTTCAATTATTTACGTAATTTCATATTCAATATCTGAAAACACATGTTTACTCGGTATTGGAGTATTCATGCTGATTTGTATATAAACGCAATTATGACGTGCTATATTGTGGGAGTCGGTGCCATCAATGTAAATGTGCAAACGATAATGTGCCTAGCGCCTTCTAGTTTCCAGTTCCAAGCATTCTTTTAGCGGCCTCACCAACGTCCGAGAAAATGGATATACCTTGTGTAATTTTTAATTATTTTTTTTTATAATTTTGCGTTGCTAATTTTGTATTTTGTTAATCAGTAAACGTTGAAGTTGATGCGGAAACGACTTGTAATTTCAAAATTGCAAACCTGTTGATGTGACCGCTTATGACATGGAATACATTCAACCATGCAACAGTCCTTGCGCCATAAATCTCCATGGTATAAAGTGTTTTAATCTTATTTGAGATGAGTTATGCAATCTTGGGACGAAGTGTTACGAAGGAACGCTTTTGGCTTAATAGATTAAAGCAGCGGTCGCCAACCGGTGGTCCGCGAGAAAATTTTGGTGGTCCGCAGAAAAATCTGGACATTATTTGCATTTTTAATGTTTGATTAATAATAAAACAAAAATAATATTCTAAGAAATTCTCATATTCTGAATGACAATTTCCACCTTTATATTGCACTAAATTCACGAAATGTGGTCCGCGGGATTTAAAATTATGAATTTAGTGGTCCGTGAGGTCCGAAAGGTTGGCGACCGCTGGATTAAAGTGTAAATAAAAACTGGTTAAAATATTTTTATACCCAGTTTCGTATTTTCTTCAAAATCTGTCAGCTATCATATTCCATTGAAAAATGAGTCTAATTTTTTACTGCGCCATAAAATCACATATAAGCGATTATTTAACATTTAAACTATAAAACAATGGAATTGTTTGGAACGGCAATGGACATCTATGCCGGAATCTATAGTTTCCCGAAGAACTCGAACCTTTTAAGACATATGGAACCAATTCCCTCAATACAGTGAGCAGTTAACCATTATACATATTCAGTTACATATTTATTATACATATACAGTATACATATTTGCGACACGGTTAAGGGCGAAATTGAGATAACAGCACGCTTGACGAATGTGCTTCCACCGCATCATTGCAGAGCAATTACCAAGGGTAATTTCACGTGTCCAGAATATGCAGAAATTCTGAGGGATATAGATTTGAACATTTCGAAAAATTGAATATGTTGTTAACCACCAGAAAATGAAAGCACAATAAAGTGACATTAACTAAATTCATTGAAGTTCCCAGCATAACCTGGATTACTTTGTTTTAAGAACCTTAAGTTTCTAGAAAAAGCATTGTCATAACTAACTCCGAAGTGTGGTGGCTGGGGCCTAGGGTTTCCATCCCTATATTCAGCAATATAGGAATTATTTTTAATTTTCATTTATTTAGAGGACTATTTTATCAAGGGATGGTTAAGTCCCCAAACCCAAAACTAACGTTAATAAAAGAAAGAAATTAAGATGCAAAATTCTTCAAAGTTTCCGTTACTTTATACGGAGACCATCCTCAATTCCTAAGAGAGAATAATCATAATTAGAAATCAGCAGAGCGTTACTTGTTCCCATAAAACTCTTCTTATTCCAGGTAATGGATTATGGAGCAATATCCTTAACTCTTTTATTATCAATATTACTCTGAGAAGTAATATTAATGTCGGAAACGTAATCCTCCCTTTCCTTAACGCTCTTCGATTTGTTGCCATATATATTCTCCAAGAAAAAGGAAATTCCGTTTACACGAAATAAATATTAAAATTTTTATAGCAGTGGCGATATTTTGTCGTTTCTTATTTTGTTATGAGCTTTTTTTTCATCATTCTTTAGACTTCATGCCATGTACAGGAGACAACAAAATTATCTTGGCCACAATAAGACTTAATTCTGATTTATACAGGACCGAAGTGAAGTCCTTATTCACTTAACTAACTTTCGGGCGAATACTGATAGAGCTATTCAAATTAGTTAAAGATATAATAAAGTATGTGTACTCGATCAGATGGGAATAAATTGCAGAGCCGTCTGCCGGGAAATGTAGAAATTATTGTGCGTGAATAGGGGAAAAAATAGGTAGAGTAAAGATCTAAATTACAGAGCTGTAAAGCATTAACTAACTAATTAGCAGGAAATGGTATATCTTATATTGTACACATTTGGTGGGATTTTTTATCACTACCGCTTTATAAATAATAAAAATAAATAGCAAAAAGTTAACCATAAATAAAAATTTTACAAACATAGTTATAAAATGAACAATAATAATGAACAATTAAATTATACCGTTTATTCTCATATGGTGGAAAACACGATATGAACTATAGCGTGGTATAGTTTTCATAATTTGCGCTGTTGTTAGGACAGATTAGAAAATGACGTTCGAAAGAAGACGAAATTGTAGTTTTGAAATTAGTATTTTCCACTGAAGAAGTGGGACACTCCTTTAACAAGAAAGGAAAATGAGAGAAAGATGATTTTGAATGCATGTGTTGTGATATCTGTCCAGGTTTTTTCACATGAACTTTTTCTTTTTTTGAACATAGATCAGCGGTCTATATTCAAAAAAAAATCGACTGAACGATCGCTATGTGAAACAAATTCCCACGACCTAAATATTTGCTCGCATGAGTTTGCTAATTCAAATATTAACATAAAGCAACTTTAGCATCCATTCGTTTGCGCACAGCCGAGCTGAGTAGAAATCGAGTTTAGACCATGGAACTTGAAAATAATGCTAACAACCTCTTATCTGGATGCGAAAAGAAAGAATTTGTATGTGTAAGAGGTTGATAGCTTGCTTCGTCTTCGGAATAACTTGTTTCAACTTGTTTGTGAATACGATCGAATTTTTACATAAAAAAAAACAATCGCAAGTTTCCTTTTGTCTCGAAATAATGCATTTAAGTGTAATACTGCACAAAATTTCATAAAAAATAATAAACACTACATTTTTTTCCACTGGATGGCAAAAAACCAGAGCCGACCGGAAAAGTCTATAGAAAAAGTCTACATAGTCTCCTGATTACCGTTCCCACGGTGGAATTAAAGTGAGCGAGGAACAGTGAATAAGATGGGTAAGTGGATAAGATGGGTCAGTGGATAAGATGGGTCAAAATTTTTACAATTAAAATTCATTGGCATAGTTGACAGTTGTTTTAGCAGCGTGTTACCTTCTACAAAATGAAACAAATAATATATTTAACAGTAATGAAACACAAATTATAAATTGACTTTTCTTTTTGGCTTTAAGGAAAGCATCGGTACCACTTATACAGTTGTTAATAATGAGGGCCCTGCGGTGGCGCAATGTGGTAATGCGTTCACCTGGTTCGCGGTTAACTCGGGTTCGGCTCTCGACGGTGTAAATGACATTTACTCAGAGATCTCATAAAGATCACACTGTTCACCCTAGTCCAGGGTTTGGTTCCCTAGGCTTTAAGAGGTTCGGACTTAATATCGGAGAACAGTGGGTCCCGACGCAGCATAGCCTTTATAGTCCTTGAGCTGTAAAATCACAAACAAACTGTTAATAATGAAAATAAATTCAACTGCGACAATATTCGTGTTTAGTAGAGTTTATTATTTTTATTCCTTAGTTTACGACTCAAGGACAGATAAGGTTATACTGAGCCTGGATAAAATTTTCTGAGAAATCTGAACCTAGGTTGTCAAGGGAACCAAACCTGAGACTACGATGGGCAAAGAAATGGCACGCGGAACACGATACCATTGGCAGTTGAACCTAGATTGAATGACACGGTGAAATCAGTGCTGGATTCAGGTTTTTACGGGCCATAGTCTGTAAGAATAGTATAGGCTCCTAAAGTGTACAGCCCTCGCGATACTTAGTCAATAAATTATGAGCTTTTTCTTTAAAATTCAGTACCAACGTTTATCCATAACAAAAATTTCTCTTGCAAATAAACTAAATGGCCATCGCCATCACTTCATCAACCCGGCTTCATTTCACTTTTCAATGCTGGTCTCTCATGTATTTCAACCTTTGGTATGAGGATGGCAAGTACTGCTAGTGAACTAAACATTTCAAAAAGCATCATATCAGAAACTACGCCAAACATCATTCCTCCCTGGTTTGATATTGGCAGTGACATCTGTTTGGATTTATCCATCTGTCCAAAAGACAATAACCCAGACCTTGCCAACAGGCATTTGCTGATCTGTCCATTATGTATGAAGGCTGCTCCTTCATTTTTACAGATGGATCAAAAGCAGATGAATATGTTGGTGTAGCATTTGTCTGTGGAAGTTTTATACAGAGTCAACAACTGATTAACTTCTGCTCCATTTTCACACCAGAAATCCATGCCATTAAGTTAGCTCTACAATACATCTTGGATGATTTCTTATCTCCAGCTGTCATCTATCTGTACAGATTTACTCAGCACTTTGACTTCATTCAACACATCACATCACACTGGAATCTACAGAGTTCACAAACAACTTGTGGATATAAATACCGCACAGTATATTGTGAAATTCTGTTGGGTTCTAGGCCATGTTGGTATCGCCAGCAATGAGTGGGCTGACATTGCTGCAAAAACAGCAACTGCAGAACCTGAGTGTATTTCCATTCCATTTGGAGATTTTAACACTCATGTCTTATCCCATCTGTACAAAAAATGGCAGTTGGAATGGGACAAGCAATTTTTTAATAAGCTACAACACAATAAATCCCATATTGAGTTGTGGCACTCTAGCTATAGGAGTAACCGTCGTAAAAAGCTATTTTTGAGTAACTCAGAGTAACTCTGGCATATCGGGCATACACGCTTCTTCCATCAACCTCTTTTAAAGGAAAAAGACGGCCCGATGTGTGCCACATGTGGTGAACCATTGAATGTTTTACATATTTTATGTATATACCCCAATTTTAACCAGCAACGTACATTAGCTTTTAACCAAAATAATTTTACCCTTTGTGACATTTTATGTGACTCTTTTAACCACGAAATCATTTTTAACTTTTTATCTAATATTCACTATTCCCATCTCATATGATTTTTTTATATTGTTTCGTTTGGTACCTTTGTTAAATTGTTTTCAACACGTTTTTACCATTTTAGCTTTAATTCAGTTTTATATTAAGCTCTTGTGCATGTTTTTATCTTGTTTGGCACAGAATGACCCTTGCTGTCCTTGCGCCATAGAGACACAACCGAGCAAGCAAGCATACATAACATTTTTTCATGGAATTTCACGGAATTTCCACATTTTAAGGCTATCCCTCTACTTCCATCAACACTTGGTCACTGAATTTCTGTTTTAGCAAAATTAAGGAGTCAAAGGCATTACTATTGTTGAATTTGAAGGTCAGATACCTACAAAATTTTTTTTAATACAAACAACAAAAACTGCAGACATTTTTTGATAATAAAAGTTATTGAACAAAACAAAACATTAGTAATTTACGTTTGAAAACAGATATATGCATATTAAAAAGGCGATAATTTATAGTTAAAAATTTCATTAGTCGCTTGCAATAGGTGGTATATATTTCTAAAATTCATGTTATTTTGCAATCAAATTGCGAATACGGTAATTATCAACGAAAAATTGCTTTGAGGTGGAACCATTGGATACTCATGCGCTACACAGACAACAGCGCTAACTACCAGAATAAGTTGGGATTAAAATTGAAGTACCAAACTTGTTGACTGTGATGATAATTAGACATCAAAATACATATAAGTTGATTATATATATATATCATCATCATCATCATCATATTCAACCATTATCTATCCACTGCTGGATGAAGGTCTCTCCAAATGCTTTCCACACAAGTCTATCCTGGGCCATTCGTTTCCACGTCACCCCAACCTGTTTTCTTATTTCATCCACCCATATATATATTTGTTGTGCCTTTAAATAAAAGTTAAAGCCCTTAAATCAAATTAATAATGTTAAATATTTCGTTTTTCCAATGTATTTAAATATATAATAGCAGCTAGCTTGAAAGTCTTATACACGCGCTCAATATGTAATAACCAGGGCATTGAACTTATGGCGTACATGGTCCATATGGATCTATAAAAGATTTCATTGGCTCCCGTAACATCTCTTCCCATTGGTTAAAATTCCAATAGTCCCATTGGATAAAGTTTCGGATGTATCAAAACTATAAATGAGAAACATACAGCAAACTCAAGGAGAACGCCCTTATTTAATCTCGAGCTAAATGTAAGCGCGGCTGACCATACCTCAAAAATGAAAATACTGTTACATGTTACAATGAAATAGCTGTATCTTATATACCTTTTTAATTTACGTAAATAAATTGTTGGTGTTTAAAAAGTGCATTTCCTTATCAAGTAACAAATGGATACCTCGAATCTTATCAACGTGGAATTATCTAAGCTGCTGGACAGCCCACAAAATTGCAAGTACAATGCGTTTATTTTTACCGCTCAAGGAAGGGTTTAGTTTCGAAAAAAAGAACCTACCTACCATGGGAAGGGAGATAGGACATTTCTGGTGTCAGAAGTGGGATATGAAATATGAAAAATGGGATTCGAATACTATATGCGGGATAGAATGTACAATATATGAAATATGATATATGGAATGGGATGTATGAACTATAATATATGAAATAGTGAGAAATATTGTATATGAATTTTGAAATATGAAATGATATAGTAATTTTGAAATATGAAATGGTATAGTAATTTTGGAATATGATATATGAATTTTGAGATATGATATATGAATTTTGAGATATGATATATGAATTTTCAGGTATGAAATAAGATATACGGGATAGAATGTATGGGATATGATATTATATGTGATATATGAGATATGAAGTGCGATATAAGGGATTTGATATATGGTGAACGGTATATATACGATATAGGAAGGAAATTTGGAATGTTGTATGCTATGTATTTGAATAATTAAAAGATAGTTGTATGAGAATAGGAAAACGGGAAATTCAATTTAAACGTAAAGTAAATATTAGCGAAGATATGGATTTGAGAATTGAAAGAAGGGACGTAGAAGGAAATAAGTTACAATGAATACGAGGTCAATAAATACGCCTGCTCGTGAGATGTAGAGAGGGTAATTGAAGAGGTAGCGGTCCGAAAAATACTAGATGCTCCAGATGAAGCGTTAGAGAGCCGGGAAAGAAACCCATATTACGATGTCGATGATTTACACTCAACGTCTTAAGTAGTTCGAGTAGAGGAAACCAAGAGGATTTAAGAAGGTTTGAAATTAAAGGTCAGTATAAAATAAAATAAGAATGGCAGAAATAGAAAGAGGTAGGAAAAAAATAATGCTGAGGTGAAAAAAAATAGATCTGAGGCAGAAATAAGGAAATTAGAAATTCAGCTCCAGATGAATACGAATATTTGTTCAGATGGGAACAGAGAAGGAACGAAAGAACCTAGGTTTATGATGGATCAGATTAATTCGGTTCGAAGTACACTTTCAGATTTACCGGTCGAGGTCGAGAGATATATCGAATATTTTATGAATGCGAAAAAATATTTGAGTATGCTGGTGTACCATATGATAGAAGAGCAATGATAATTTTGCCGAAATCACGAGGAAAGGGCCAATACGTTATATCACATTTAACGGCTAAGGGACTAAACGACTACGAGAAAATAAAGGAATGATTACTCGAATTATCACACTTTACTCCCTTAGAATATAGGAGATTTTTGAACGCACAAAAGGGACGAGATGAATCATTTCCCATGTACTTATCACGGTTAAAATGTATGTGGAGTTATTACGAGGTATCGAGAAATGTTACAAATTTACAGGAGTTACAGGATTTAATCGCCGGGGACAAGGTGCGAGATTCTTTAGGCGAGGAATGCAGAAATTATATACATTTACAAGAGGGTACGATTCATTGCTATCAAATGGGGCCAAGTTCAACGTTTTATCGCATAATTTTAAAACGCCACTCGATCTCGCTGAAAACCGAAAAATTACTGACTTATTGATATCAGTTGAGAAATTATTCAAAAAATCAGGCGATCTTAACGTCATCAGTGACGTAATGCAAGTTAAATATAATGGGATAATAAAACCAGTTCTTAATGCCCGTAACAGAGAAGGTAAAACGTTAATGGTAGCTGCAGTTTGCAATGATTTTCCAAAATATGAAAAACTTAAACAGATATTTGAAAGTGACGACCCTTTTGAAATTATAAAAGCCAACAATTTGTGTTCTCAAGGGAAGTATCAAGAATCTGCAAATATTTTTCAAAGCATCTTCCTAAGGAGAAAAAAACTACTTGGACCAGATAACCCATGTACTTTGAACACTCAGGCCAGTGTAGCAGAAGTCTTATATAAACAAAACAAATATCTGGAAGCAATGAATATATTTCAAGAAATTTATGAGAAACAAAAAGCATTGCTAGGTAAAAATAACAAAGACTCTTTGCGTACGAGAAATTTCATTGCTGCAATTCTTTATAGTCAAGGAAAGTTCGACGAAGCGTTAGAGATTTGCCAAGAGGTTTATGAAAGGCAAAAAGAAATATCTAGGGAATCTGATTCTTATACCTTGGATACGAAGTTTCTCATGGTATTAGTGTTGAATGTTTTAGGAAAGTATGATGAGGTCTTAAGCTTGAATTATGAAGTACTGGAAAAGAGGAGGGAGACATTAGGTGCGTCACATCACATAACATTGTCAAGTCAGAATAATATAGCTTTGATACTAAAAAACCAAGAAAAATATGAGGAGGCTTATAAAATTTTTGAACAACTTTACAAGGAAAGAAAACAAGATTTAGGACCTGTGCACCCTGTTACTTTAAGGTTATTGCATAACTTGGCAGAAGTACGTTATTTTGAAGAAAATCTTGACGAGACATTATCAGCTTTTCGAAAAGTTTTGAAGCAGCAAAAATATGTTCTAGGTTCCGATCACTCTGATATTTTGAATACCCAGTACGGTATAGGCAATCTGCTTTTTCATCAAGGAAATTATTTCGCTGCATTCAGGGCTTATAACTCTGGTTTCAATCAAAGATTGGCCATTTTGGGCCAATTGGGGCCATTTGGGGTAATACGGATACCTGTAAAAAATTTAAATTTATTCTTGCAATGCTAAAACTAGAAGATTTGGATATCGAAAATCTTATAACGTATTTTCAAAAGGACATTTTTGCGGCTGCTAGTGATGGCGATTTAAATTTAATTAAAGATTTTATAAGTGAAGGCGTCGACGTTAATGTAAAAAATTCCGAAGGTCTAACGCCATTACATCTTGCAACCTCCAAAAATAACGAAAAAACAGTTGAAATTTTATTGCAACATATGAAGCAGACAAATTCTAATAAATACCGGGAGTTTCTTAATGCAAAAATCACAAATTCAGGTTTTACGTCCCTCCACATTACTGTCAAGGAAGGCTATTTCGAAATTGTTAAACGTCTTATGAAACATGGGGTAACCTATAATGCCATGGATAAAAGCAACGATGTCCCCCTTGATTATTCGAAAACGAAAAATATCACAGATCTTCTTGACTTAACCAAAGAACTTTTCGATTGCGCCAAAAAAGGAAGTATTGAATTAGTTAATAAGTTGCATCAATTAAGTTCTGATGAGATTTTAACCATTACAAATGCTAGAAATATTCATGAAGAGACAGCAATAGTTGTTGCACTTACTAAGAAAAACAAGGATCTTCATACCATGCTTATCAAAATGTTAAAAGAGAAATCGTCTTAATGGGAAAAGGAAACGGCGTGTTTCATAGTTGAAATTGATATTTAATAATGGAAAAGCAACTCATTTTTATAAACTCCTATTTTAATATTTTCACTATTGAAAAAGCTTATTGGCCATTTGATCAAGAATCTCTAATTATATATAAAATCATAGTAAACATCCTATTAAAATGTGATGCCGATGATACTTTTAGCAACTCTCTTAGAGTGAAAAGTTGTAGACAACAATATGCAAAATTCACAAAGAAATATATGGTATTTTATTTCCACGCATATGAAAATAATAAGTTGTGCTAAATATGATACTATTTGAATACACAAATTAGGATTTTAGATTACATCATGTATATACTGCTATTGAGAATGTTTTTTTCGAGAGTGTAAAATGTCTGATAAAACATTGATAATTTGTAATAATAAGGATAAAGGTAGTAAAGTCCCTTTTGATTTGTTGAGAAATTTTGCCACTATTTTTAACATACTAAATGAACATATTGATTGTGCAAGGGGAAATCCTTGAGTCGGCAGAAAAATTTCTAAATGGATTCTGCTGAATTATAAAGCGTCATAAATGCTCAAAATAATCATGGACAAACAACAACAAAGGTCTTGTTGAATAATAAAAACAAAGATCTTATATAAAGACACGCTCAACAAAATGGTGAAGAAGAAATCCGTTTAATTGCAAAAATATATTATAATTGTTTAGTTTTTAAAAAATATTGGAATAAAAATACGAAATACCAAAACTAAAATTTTGACGTTGAATTTTTTTTTGTGAAATATTTAAGTTATTTGTTTAAATATTTACTTAATAATGATCTTTCCAATCTGTTTGTACTAATCATTATGATAATTAAGATACTTACGTAATTCGTTTGATTTTTAACCAAAGTCTATACCATAATAAGTGATCTAATTTGATCATGATCATTAATTGGTGTTGGTCTGTCTCAGGTGTACAGAATTATGTGCACTTCTCAATATCGTTTTGTTTTCGTATTACTATTAAAATGTTGTAACAGAATACCGTTCTTCTAAGTATGCTAAATATTATATTTTACGATTTAGAGAATGGGCTAATTCATGCCCTATAACAAATCATTCCGTTTGAAAATATGTTGTAGCTTTTCTACACCTTGATCAATACGTAAATACCTATCTTTGTAATATTGCTCTTAAAATTCGTATTGTTAAGTTAGCATAATCTCGTTGGTACGTATTTGATAAAGTGCAATCATTCAACCTAAATAAAAATATACTTGTGCAAATGTGATTTCTTATTTTTACATACTCGACTTTGGAGTAATTGTTTTAGTAGCCATCGGTGCTGCCTAAAACGAATGTAAATTCATAAAGTAGAATTCAATTGCGCTATTGAAGCCATACTATAATTTCATCTACAAATTTTATTGCGTGTCTTTTTTTTAATTTTACGTCATTGGTTCAACCCAGTTTGACTCACATCAGAAAATAATTGCTTATAGAAGAAACAAATATTTGTGAATGTGTTCTGCTCGCTCTGCCGTGTCATTTTCATATATAAGTAGATGATGGTATTTTGTGAAATTTAAAATAAATTATAACTTGTTTTGTAAACCGCTTTCACAAGAAATAATTATTCTTGATTTTGTCTCCCATAATTCAATTACTAAAGTTGTTAAAATATCAACCACGTTTACTATAAGAAAATTTTTCAAAATAAAAAATGATATAACCGTAAAGTTAATGTAATTTTGATCTCAGCTATTTGCGATTTTTTGCATGTTTTAGCGCTTTATATTAGTTTTTATGACGATTTATTCGAATGCAACGATTTTGAACATAGGTAATTAAATGTGTTTTAGCTAGTAAATTCTTATGAATTTTTAAAACGCGGCACTCATAAGCAGTGCCGTAGTTAGGGGCTTGGTGGCGTGCAAGACCCCCTCCAGGTGAGCAGGGCGTAAAATACGCTGAAAGAATTTAAGGGTAGAAAATATCTAAAAAATATATCTATAAATAAAACTGTTAACATTTGCTTCATAAAACAATCGTTTTAAAGTGTTCTACAATTTGTGCTTATACAAATAAAAACGTATAATATATAATTACAATAACTTAAATAACCTTATTAGAACAGTAAATGCAATATTGCAGACAACCAGAACCAGAGAAGTGGAAAGCACACAAATATGGTGCAAGTTATACCATTTTATATAATATAGTTTTATAATATAAAGTTATCGTTGTGAATGAAAGCAGTATAATTTTTTCTATGTATCACTTAATCCTATCTGTGCATAGTTTTACAACTGAGTTATATAAAAGAAAATTCAACTCACATCAAAAAATAATTTTCTTTGCTGAAACCATTTATTAAGAAATACTAAATTTAATATTGAATTTTCTATGAAAGAATTCATTACAAGGTGAAGTGTCTGCAGAGTTTAATAGAGGGGGGGATTGAAGGACAAACGTAAAGAAGAGTTCATTTCATTTGTAACTAGGGGGCACAAACTTTACTTTTCTGCCTGGGGCGCAATCTGGACAATTCTGCAAGGGAGTAAGACCATCTAGCTATGGCCCAGCTTGTAAGGAAAGTAAAGCAAACTAAAGAATAGCCATGACGCCTTTTGGCGAATTCAAAACTACATTTACCAGTATTCCTTAATCATTGTATTCTTGAGGAACCTGTACAGTAATATTCATATTTGTGGAAATCTCCACATAAAAATTATTATTATTTGGACTAGAATAAAATAGACATCTTAAATCAATATGAAATGAATGGAAAGGTAAGAGCGAGATAATTATAAAGGAATTGGATAAGAAAAATAAAATACTGAATGATGTAATAAAAGATATGGAAAAAGAAATTGATATTAATAGCCGTGAATCAATAGAAATGGAACAGCATAAGACGCCATATTGCTTTAAGAACGAGTGACAATTGACGTAGATTTACTAATTTAAAATAATATTTAAGGAATGCTTTTGAAAGGTGACCCTACTTAACTATCTTCCCTAATCCCACAACCTGGCTCAGGTTTTCTATTCACTTTACCCGAAAGGAATTGAACTGACGGTAAAAGGAAGTTTTTATAGCGATGTGAAACAAATTTAAAATAGCTCTGCTAAGAAATTAAACATCATTCCAGATTCAAATTTTTAGGAAGCTCTAAATAAGCTAGATAAGAACCTTACGAGCTGAAGAGCGGTGTAGAATTGGATGGGGTGTGCGTAGCAAAATAAGTAATAGTCTTAATTCGATAAAAAATAAAATCTGGCAATGAAAGATATTATTCATGCCTTGTGAATGATGTTAAAGCATGCGACATATACAGGAGAGGAAAGTAACAGGAACGTCAAAACTTCATATGAAACTAACAAGAGATTGCAAAGACAGAGAAATTAAAAAATATTACAAAATTTCTTAATGAATAAATAGCCATATCAATAACCAAGGAAGTTAAAACTATAAAACGTATTGAACATAAAACGATCAGCCTTATTAACTATATAATTAAATTATTATTATAGATTATGTAAATTAAATACCAAAAATAGCATAAAAATATTATTGAAAGGATTGGCAAGCCTCAATTCTAACGAAGAGCTGAATTTAATGTAAGGAAATTGTGGCTTATTGCTGTAAGAGTACCAATTAAGTAAAGCTTAATATTATGACGCACTATAGTAATCATGCTAGTCAAACGCCAGAGTAATGGAATTTTTAAATGTTTGTGCACGGCTGAGTTGCGTTCTTTATTCTTCCATTGTATGGCAACAGTTACATGTCAATACGATGTCATAGAACTTTGATATTATCTCTAGCAATTTTAGAGTCAACAGTTGTTGTTTCTTAGCCAATTAACCAGCTAGTCAGTTATGTTTCACTAACTCAGCTGTTATGTCCTTTATTTCTCTAAGCTGTTTAGTTTTGTATGCAGTATGTATCACATAATTAAATGTTCATTTCGTTTCTTGCGATGTAACGCTGAAAGCACAATATTAGACGATATGTACTGACGAAGTGATGTCCTTTTCTCAAGATAATTTTTTTTTTATTACGTTAAATAAATTAGAGTCGTACCTGAATATTCGTCGTTAATTGGTTCCAGAAGGCACGGCAAGTGGAGAAAATGACGATTACCGAACGAAGTGTTCTCATAAGGAGCAATGTTAATTGAAATTATCCGTTTCTGACAAACAAAAATTTCATATTTTACTTCGTGATTTATACATTTATCGTTGTTGCTTTATACAAAACTTTAAACCAGACGGAAAAGTAAAAAATAACAACAATTACGTGCATGCTAGATCAAATTAGAGCGGTTACTACGTTTACTTGGGAGGGGAATCTTATTTTAATAAAAATTCAGGCATTTGCACAGGGATTCCATCTTTCTTCTGGATCTTAAGGCCACTGAACCTTGCTAGAGACTCAGAATTAGGGAGTTTCACTAGAAACCTGTCAAGAAAAATTTGCTTCTGACTACATTTCAAAATGTTTCGGAAGTGAGACGCTGCTTTATCATTAAACAAGTCTAGAAGTTGGCTTGTTAGAGATATGTCAGGGTGATAATTTTCAACAAAATTTTTATAATTCAACCCATTTAGAATACAATTCTTTTAGCCGTGCAACAGGGACTTCCTAGTCTTCATCCGAAGGAAATTCCTCAGCCACTGTTTGCTGCTACTCCCTCTGAAGTTCCAGCAGATCTTCATGTTTGTTTGTGGCTTTACGGCTCAAGGACTACAAAGGTCATGTATGCCGGGACTTAACTGTTTTTTCCAGAAATCCGAACCTCTTAAAGCCTAGATAGCCAAACCCCGGACTATAGTGGGAAGCGAGATCTTCATGAGAGTAAGCGTTCTTTGCACTGTTGGGAATGGAATCCGGGTTAACGTCGCACTAGGCGAACGCGTTACAACACTACGCCACGTTATTGATCTTGCGAGGAGTGCCGAGCAAGCGTCGAGTACTGAAGCATTTTTTTCTCGCGATATGATGAATACAGAATTCAACGAGAACCGAGGTACCACTGTGATTTGTTATTGTTGAAGAACTGCTTCAATAATTTATTTAATCAATATGAAGCCGTAGCAAATGAACTATACCTATCGCCATTTCTCATTTCACTGTTTAATCAATGGATGTGAAATTGCCCTTGCGCCATACAATAAATATGAAGTCACAAATATACCGAAACATGGAAGCAAGGAACAAATAGAGGTGAATACCTTCTTTTCCTTAAAAATCGATTTGGGGTGTTTACAACAAAAGGGCATCTTACATGACGCACGATAGAAGTAATTTCTGGACTATTTTAATTAGCAAAAAAAGTAATAGATATAAATTCATAAGCTTTTTTGACAGGATAAAAATTCTAAACTAATGAAACTATTAGGATTAAAAGGATTAAAGAAATATATTAAAATATATAACATATTTCAAATTCGGTTAAGTATATAAAAAAAGCGAATTGGGTTGAATTAAATAAACATTTTAGAGAAGGGTGTGTACTTTTCATAATCTTGTATAGCTTTTATTTGAAAAAATTATTCGTGGACGCAGAGAGAGAGAGAGAGAATTGTGATCCATGTTAGATACTAAATCCAAATAAGAAAAACCACCACAAAAAGACTTTGTTATCCTGACTTGTTTACCTATTTGCTTACTTTTGTTTCTATTCCTTTACTCGTAATAATTTTTATTATTTCGATTTATTTTACAACTCTTTAAAAATTGTCCCTTTTTTACATGTCCATTAATGTTAAACATTCTTAATTACTAATTTAACTTATAAAGTACTTTTAACTATATTTGTATTTAAATCTTAACAATGTATTGCCAGTTTCAAATTTAAAATTATATTATTTAAAAACAATGGAATACGTAATTTCAGTACAAATAAGTAATTAAATCGAAAGGTTCTTTTGTCCTCATAGCACTTCTTTTTAATAGACGTAGAGAGTGGTAATTGAACACAAAGGATAGAAAAATACCAAACTGTTTACATTAAGAGGCTTTTAGCCGTTTAAAGGTAATTAAGCATTTTGTTTAGAATTTCTGACTTGTTGGAAACAACAAGAAACAAATGCTCATTTGGCGTAAACATTTTCTTTCGAGAGAATTTAATTAGAAATTTGCAATTGTTTATATTAGATTAACAAAGTAAACATTTATGTGCGAGTACAAGAGATTTTCACGTAATTAGGGATAAAATCCGCATTCAGGATATATTAAAAATACACGATCTTCAAAATATTTTTTACTTGTAACTTCAAATAAATATTTTAAAGAAAATGTGGTCCACAACAGAACATGCTAATATCTCACGTATTTGTATATAATTTTATGATAATGTTATCTTTTTATACTTTTTGAAAAAAGAGCCCAGCTAACGCATTTAGTTACTTAAATCACGTTATATATTCTAATTTGTGAGTAAGAAGTTACCGTATTTGCTTATTCGACGTAGAGAAGAAACGGCTTTTAGTGATTTCACAATAATAATAACAAAAATAGATTACCTTCTACATACTTATACTGAATACACCTCTCTTCTACATCAGTAATAACAAAAGTCCTTTTTAAATAGTGGTAATATATATTATGATACGCATGTTTTAGTCCAATACTCTTAAACAGTATGGCATATATCAAATTCAGCGCATATAATATAAAGTTTTAAATTTTAACAAACGACAAATTTAATTATATGGTGATTGTATTATATTCACCGATTAATCATTCTATTCGTGACATGTCCTTTAATCTCAACAAGCACATCATACGTTTCCTATGCAGAAAATCACAAGTAAGTACCTTTAAATAACCTGCTCTAAACCATGTTATCTGACATAAATGGATATAATATAAATGCATATCTTATTTTACTATTACAAAATGTTAACAAATATTATTTATATATATATATATATCATCATCATCATCATATTCAACCATTATCTATCCACTGCTGGATGAAGGTCTCTCCAAATGCTTTCCACACAAGTCTATCCTGGGCCATTCGTTTCCACGTCACCCCAACCTGTTTTCTTATTTCATCCACCCATCTAGTTTGAGGACGTTTTCTAGGTCTTCGGTGGTCTCTTGGAATCCAGTTCAGAATTTCTGTTGTCCATCGTTGATCAGTTCTTCTTGCAATATGCCCAGCCCATCGCCATTTCAGCCCTTTTACTTTAACAATGATGTCCTCTACTCTAGTTTGCTCTCTCACCCAAGTGTTTCTTTTTCGATCTCTCCTAGTTATTCCAAGCATGCACCTCTCCATGCTCCTTTGCGTTGTCTGTAACTTTCGTATTGCTCCAACTGTTAGACTCCATGTCTCTGATCCATAAGAGAGGACTGGCAATACACACTGGTTGAAGACCTTTCTTTTTAGACACAAAGGCAATTTCCCCTTCAGGATAAAACTGTTTCTTCCAAATGCACTCCAGCCAAGTTTAATACGTCTGTTGAGTTCTTTCATAATGTTGCCATCCATTGAAATCAGCTGGCCAAGGTAAATATATGAATCAGCAATTTCTAGCTCAGTGTTGTCAACTTGTATTTTTGTTTCCTCTACAAAATTATTGAACATGATCTTAGTTTTTTGTAGGTTCATCTTGAGTCCAACTTCTTTACTTCTAGTTGAGAGCTCCTGTACCATGTCTTGGAGTTCTAATGGGTTCGTTGAAAAAATAACAATGTCATCAGCAAACCGCAGATGATTTAAATATTCACCATTTATTTTTATTCCCTTGTTATTCCAATTTATCAGCTGAAAAATCATCTGTAAAGCAAAAGTAAAAAGTTTTGGAGAAATGGATCTCCCTGCCTCACCCTTTGCCAAGTTTGATAGCTTTGGTATATGTAACGAAATTTGCACTTTCACTTTATAACACGTTTCACTATATCAATGTACAATCTCCATTGTTGATATTAAAGAGGATGATTGTGATGCTTTAATAGAGTCAAAGGCCTTATCATAGTCAATAAATACCACACATAATGAAGGTTATATTCATGTGTTCTTTCAATTAATTCTCTTAATACTTGAATATGGTCCACTGTACTGAATCCACTTCGAAATCCAGCTTGTTCTCTTGGTTGAGCTGCATCTAATTTTTTCTGCAGGCGATGTGTTAGAACTTTTGTGAAGATTTTATAAATAGCAGGTAACAAGCTAATTGGTCGGTAATTTTTCAAATCCTCTTTATCACCTTTTTTATGCAAAAGAATTACTGTTGCAGAATCCCATTGGTTTGGTATGTTACCGCTGTTAAGACATTTGGTAAAGAATTTTGCAAGTATGTCTTCTACATATTCTCCAGCTTCTTTTAGGATATCTAATGTAATACCATCATCACCAGGGGCTCTTCCTTTCTTCATATTTTTTATTGCAAATGAAACTTCTTCTTTTAAGATTTTAGGAGCTGTTCCTTCGACTATTTCGGCGTCTTCGTTTAATCCACTGTTACTTTCATATAGTTTTTTGTAGAATTCTTCAACTCTTCTAAGTATTTCTTCCCTATTTCTTGTTACGGTGCCATCCTCTCCTTTTAATGCAATGATGTGTTTCTTCCCAACAGATAAACTTCCTTTAACAACCCTAAGGCTCTTGTTATTTTCAATGGCTTTCCTTACTAGCTCACAGTTGAATTTTCTTATGTCTTCTTTCATGCTTTTGCGCAGAGTTTTACAAAGTTCTATGTACTCAATCCTGGAACTGGTATTTCGATTGTCCACCTTCATATCTCTTCGCCTTTTCATGAGCTGTTTCGTCTTCTCAGATAATTTGCTATTGTGCTTTTTACAGGTTACACCACCAATTTCCCCAGCAGTTTCAACTATTGTCTTAACAATGTTTTCATTTGCTTCTGAGATATCACTTTCATCAATAAGTCCTTCCAGTGCAGAAAAGCGATTTTTTAATTCCAACTTGAATGCCTCGGTATTTACTTTCAGTTTCATTAGATCCACCCTCTTACTTACTTGTTTCCTAATGAGCTTCTGTCGTTCTAATTTAGTATTTAAGTGCACTTTACATCTCACCATTCGATGATCACTTCCAGTATTAAATCTGTTCAGTACACTGCAATCTTCAATAATTGATTTCTTGTTTGCCAGGATATAGTCAATTTCACTAGTTCCCCCATTTGGGTGTTTCCATGTCCATTTTCTTTGCGGTTTCTTCTTAAAAAATGAATTCATGATGCTAAGGTTTTCAGCTTCTGCAAATTCGATGAGTTGATCGCCACGTTCATTCCTTTCCCCATATCCGTATTTACCAACCGATGTCTCTCCTTGTTCCTGTTGTCCAATTCTTGCATTGAAATCCCCCATGATGAGCTTGATATGTTGTTTCCCTTTGGTGTGTAACTCTTTGATTTCTTCATAAAATTCTTCAACCTCTTCGTCGGTATGGCTTGATGTTGGTGCATATACCTGTACTATTTGAAGTTGGTATCGCTGGGTTAGTTGAACAACAAGCCTCGCTGCTCGATCTGATGTACTTTCAACTTCCAGAAGACAGTCTTTAATTCTTTTGTTGATTAAGAAGCCAACACCACTTGTTCTTCCAGTTTCCGTTCCTCTATAGTAAAACAAATGTCCGCTTTTCAGTTCCACCAACTCTTCACCTTTTCTTCTAATTTCACTGAGTCCTACAATGTCCCATTTGATCTTGTCTAGTTCCTCTTCCAATTCCTGAAGTTTTGCTTCAGAAGCAAGGGATCGTCCATTATACGTAGCCAAGGTCAATAACAAACGGCAGCCTGGGCCATTCCAGTGATTCTTAGCACCCCCTGCTTTCATGCCACACTGACCGCTGCCTTGATCAGGAGCACTCCAGCACCTGGAGACTAGGGGCCATGGTTTCTGGTGTGTCAACATAATGGAGGAATTAGCCATAATTTCACCACGCTGGCTAAACGGGTTGGTGAATTAGCCCTCCCCTTCCGCCTTTCTATCCGTGTAGCAAATATTAATTTGCCACATAAATAGAAAGCTCAGCCTGCACCACTTGAAGGCGGGGTAGGACACTAGGTTACTGGCCTGGCCGGTTCCACACATCGTCACATACGTTCAGCGTGTGGGTCTCCTTCCAGTTAGATACCAGCAACCCTTTGCATACCCATTTGATCTTTGCTGTGTCTTTCTTCCAATTCTTGAAGTTTTGCTCAGAAGCAAGGGATCGTTCATTATATCGTTGCCAAGGTCAATAAATAATCGGATATATATATATATATTGCTTGTTATATTTCTTAAATAAATTATAAATAAAATAAGTATGAATATTTCATGTAAGAATTCTTGTCACACCTAAGAAGAACACATCTTGTCAAACCTGAAAATGCTTTCCACCAGAGCATTGTAAGATCAAGCCCAAGTCCATACTATTTAATATTTCATGCAAAATATACGAGACATAAAATCAAATTATTTTATTATTAATTATTTCGTTTTAATTTCACGTCCTAATACTATAAATTGTAGTGTAGTAATTCTCAATAAGCGGTCTGCGGCCCACATCCGGCCCGCGAACTGTAAAAACTGGCTCGGCTTCGAAAGGTAAGAAACTGAAATTTTTTCCAGGGGGGGTCTAATTTTTTTCTAGAGGGGACTAAACTCCTACCTCAATACTGTTTCATTAAATCAGAAAATTTGTGGAAGGAATAAGTCCCCTATCCCCACTCCCCCCATTGTCTACATAGCGTGCAAAATAATTTCCTTTTCATGTCTTCTGATCCGCCGACCGAAAAGGAAAATATCCACGATGAAAACGTATTGAGAATTGAGCATTGGGCCATTCAAAATGAACCTAGCAGTTAAATCTGTCATCGGAGCAAAACACATTTGCATCGAAATACCATTAATCCATCCTATAAAATATCGATACCCTGTTCTATAGAACCCTATATTTCCATTTTATAAAATTCAATGGTCTCATTCATAATAAAACATTATAGTTACATTT
>QLNU02014802.1:117457275-117479238 GCA_006491805.2 Dysdera silvatica | reverse complement strand
ATGATGAGCTTGATATGTTGTTTCCCTTTGGTGTATAACTCTTTGATTTCTTCATAAAATTCTTCAACCTTTTCGTCGGTATGGCTTGACGTTGGTGCATGTACCTGTACTATTTGAAGTTGGTTTCTGTGTGTTAGTTTAAAAACAAGCCTCGCTGTTCGACCTGATGTACTTTCAACTTCCAGAAGACAGTCTTTAATTCTTTTGTTGATTAAGAAGCCAACACCACTTGTTCTTCCAGTTTCCGTTCCTCTATAATAAAACAAATGTCCACTTTTAAGTTCCACCAACTCTTCACCTTTTCTTCTAACTTCACTGAGTCCTACAATGTCCCATTTGATCTTTTCAAGTTCCTCTTCCAATTCCTGAAGTTTTGCTTCAGAAGCAAGGGATCGTCCATTAAACGTAGCCAAGGTCAATAACAAACGGCAGCCTGGGCCATTCCAGTGATTCTTAGCACCCCCTGCTTTCATGCCACACTGACCGCTGCCTTGATCAGGAGCACTCCAGCACCTGGAGACTAGGGGCCATGGTTTCTGGTGTGTCAACATAATGGAGGAATTAGCCATAATTTCACCACGCTGGCTAGACGGGTTGGTGAATTAGCCCTCCCCTTCCGCCTTTCTATCCGTGTAGCAAATATTAATTTGCCACATAAATAGAAAGCTCAGCCTGCACCACTTGAAGGCGGGGTAGGACACTAGGTTACTGGCCTGGCCGGTTCCACACATCGTCACATACGTTCAGCGTGTGGGTCTCCTTCCAGTTAGATACCAGCAACCCTTTTGCAGGCCATATATATATATATATATATATATAAAATTTATAAATTAACATTTTTTTGTTCCGCCTTTATTTTTGACGCAGTAAATATGCATTGTGTTATTTTATATGTGTGTAATTTATTAATAAAAATTATTATACAATAAATATTTATTAAAACTTATATACATTTTAATATTACACAAAAGTTTTAAGGCATTTAGTAAACTGCTTTATCCGCGATAAAATAGATGACTATTAAACGTCATTTTCATTGCAAATTCTCAGATTCAAATTTCAAGATCTTTTCCAAAATCATTAGCTGCCGATACTTTAATTACAATTTCAGATTCATTTTGTCATCACTATTTGCACTTAACTTTTAAACACGACACAATGAAATTGTCCCAACTTTCCCAACTTGAAATTATTTTAGCAAAATTCCGTCATGCATAATTTCTTTCTAAACAGAATATCAGCAGCTTTCCGACTTCGTAAATTTTGGTTTAATTAAATACCAAATATACTTTGGCATCCACAAATGGTGCTTCAAATTCCCTCTATGCAATTTGCCGTAAGTGATTTAATTCGGATTTCATGTTATCATCGAGATAAAATTCATACAATATGTTAATATATATCAGACCTAATTAAAATTTTCTGAAGTAGAAAAGATATTTTTTTAAAACAATTATAATAATGGCTGTAATGGATAAATAATGGATGTAATGGATAAATGGATGCATAGATATATTTTGCATATTTTTTGTTTGATTTGATTTACTGTTCAATTTTATTCATTTACCTGTTATAACATGAATCAAAATGTTACTAAAGCATATTGAGTATTTTTGTTTTATTATAAACAGTCATGTTTTTCAAATAAGATTTTCGGCATGATAATATTTTAGTGAAGACAGTGATGTAAAATTCATTCACATACATTGTAGTTGAGGCCGCAGACAGAATAAAATTTCGGGCGAGTTCAAAACTTTTTAAAGTTAAAAAGTTTCGGGGCGAGTTAAAAAGTAAAATTGAATAAAGATACGTTACCCATATTGTGAAGGAGAAATATAAATGCATCTTAAAAAAATAAATGGGAAAATAACAATTTTGCCTTCAAATCTCGTTGTAAATTTTTTATTGTAGTTTTGCCATCCAAATTTATTTGTTATAAAGTCCCCTCTTCTAAAGCAAATATTTTCGATACTTTTTTACTTTAAAGTATTTCCAAAATAGTGACCTACAAAACGAGATATTGTGGTCAGAATTTTGATAATTATTTAAGATTTGAGAGTTTTTTACTCTCCTTTTTAGAGGTTTGATGAATAAATACACATACGTAATTTTGAGATCCTATTACAAATTTAGTTTCGGAGAGACCGATCTAAAAGGTGCCCCCCGTATACGAGCCCGGTCATCATTGGAAACATGAAAACACCTAAGTCAAAAAGTGTCATTTTCTTTTTTTTATATACGAAATACGTAGAGTAATAAAGCGCATTCATCCAGAAAAATAATATAGCTGCAAATGAAATGAACTTATGAAAAATTCAAATTTTGTATTGCGGAATATTATTACCCTTTGCATGGATAACACAATTGCCAAACTAGGTAACACGTGTAGCCACCTGGATGTGTTCTTTTTTTGGAATTTCTCGTGGGGAATTAAATACGAACAATCATTTCTGAAACCCGCCCTATAAGCTCAAATTAGAGCTTTTATAGACGAAAAAGAAAGATCGCCCTGTCCCAGAATGGAACTGGAGACCCTCCGTTTCCGATTTTTGTTTTATAATCATGTAGTTTATATAATTAAAAGCGACTTAATTTTCTGTGCATTTTTATACACGGTAAGACATCTGTTATGTAAGACGTTATTACCCTTCACAGGGATAACACAATTGCCAAATAATGGTCAACACAGAAAAGCCTCCGGGGCGAGATTTTTGTGAGTTTTTCGTGGGGGAATTTATTATACAATAATTTTTGCCACCCACGTTTATGTAGCTCAAACTAGAGCTTTTTATTTATATTTGGAGAAAAAGAGGCGCCGTCCTCATCCTGGACTCGAACCAGGGTCCCCGCGTTTAGCCCGCGGTGTCTTGACCTACTAGAATTATTGTATGACATCTATTATCCAAAAGATTTTTTACTGGGCATGCGATGGAAAATTAAAATTTCTGGATAACTAAAGATGCATTAATTCGGAATACAGGTATATCAGACAGTTAGCAGAAAGCATGAATGAACGATTTTGTCCATTTGTCAAAAGCGAGGACTCTAGTTCGATGTTTATGTCTTTGAAAAATCTAGCATACCGATAATCATGATCAACGGCTTTGTCCATTTGTCATAAACGAGGTCTCGTTCAGTGATTTGGTTATTGAACGATCTGTCACACCGATAATCATAATGAACGACTTTGTCCATCTTCCATCAACGAAAAGACTCGCTCAGTGTTTCGGTTATTGAACAATCTGGAAAAACGATAATCATAATGAACGATTTTGTCCATTTATCATAAGCCATAAACGAGAAGACTCATTCGGTGATTCGGTTATTGAACGTCCATTTGTCATAAGCGGAAGTCCCGTTCAGTGATTCATTCGCTTACTGAATGATCTGGCCCTCCGATAATCAGAGATTCAGCACGAGTTAAAATGCTAATAAGAAGCACATATTTTTATAGTGAATACGTATTTAGCAGAAAAGGAAACTTGTAACTTTAAAAATGAATACCGTTTCCTTGTTATTTACCCTGAAAAATTATTTATTTAATCTCACAATGGTTTGAAATGGTATTTTTCGTTTGAGATAGTTTAGAATGTCCTTGCTTTACAGCTCTATCACTAAGTTTCTGTGGTAGCATTAGATCTGTTAGATCACCATTTTGTTCGATGCTTTAGCATTCTAAACCCTTAAAATATTCGCTATAAAAATAAACCTCAGTTAACAGAGCATTCTCAACAAAGTGCTCAGCAGTATATTGAAAGTTGTCAAAGTTTGCTCCAATTTATATTTCAAATTTTTAATTTTTCTTCCCAGTATTACAGTGGGCTTGCATGTTAACAAACTTCTAATTTACGAATTATGCGTTTTTATGTTGCTCCTGAAAGTACGCAATGGAAATAATGTTAATTTCAATTTACGAAATTTGAATATGGGATTTTTAAGAGGGTCTGGTACCACGTTTGCTTAAAAAAAATCGATTCTTAATTTTTTGCATGGAAAAAAGAAGTATGTTTTTCTGAATGCAATGATGTTTCTGGATTTTTTCCTAAGGCCCTTAATCCCGCCCCCCTCCAGAAAAATGGCTGTTATTGTAAAGTTGTAACGATAGTCTATGTTGCACTTAATAAATTTTAAATGCGTTCTTCTCAAATTAAAACTTTTTGAAATGTTACGAATTGAATTTAATATATCTTCTAATTATGCTTACCATTATTCTCTAATTGTTATAGAAAAAAAAATGGGAAGCATATTTTTAAAAACAATTTTTTTTAAATGGTACCTGATCTCCTTAAGTTCCATAGGAATTCATGAAATCGACAGCCTGCCGTAATTAACATATAAAGTAGTAATACAATTTAGAAAAGAAGTTCTAATGATAGCACAGTCAAGGTACCAGTGTAGTGGCATTGACATTTCACTTTAGGAATTCAATAGTATAACATTTAATAACGTCATTATCACGTTCATGATAGATCAATTTCAGAATGTTTTTGTTTTAAATTTATTCATTCTATGAAGAAGTTATTAAAAATATAGTTTTTCAATTGTAATTGTGAAACAATTGAATATGTAGTCTCCTGTGTTTTTCGCAGTATTAATGTTAATACATAATTATATGCAACCTGGAGTCAACCACCAAACCAGAAAACTGACCATAACGCCAGGAGGAAAGATTTTGCTTTACTCTGTGGTACTCAAAATTCATTTATTTATTAATGCACGTTTACTGTTCGTTCATTAAATGAAGTCCGATGGAATAGTTAGAAATAACGGGAGGTGACGTTACAAACGGACTATCCCATTACATAAAAAGTGGACTCCAATTTCAAAAGTTGATTTTGGCGCCGCTAAACGTTCGCCAAAAACCATTTCTGAAATTGTAGTCCTTCTCTGCTCTAATAAATTAGCCCATTTATGACGTCACCTCCCATTATTTCTAACTCTCCCATCGGTTTTATTTTCCTGAACAAAAAATACATTACGGGTAACTCATCGAGCTAAACTAAATTTAAAGATTTTATCTTTCTTCATCTACCGCAAGAAGGAATCTTAATTTGGAATGGAAAATAATAATAATAAAATCCCTCTTCTAGAGTAACTAGTCTTAGGGAAATTCTCTCCAACTCAAGGCGCTGGGCCTTATGCCCTATTAGCCAATTTCAAACCGATTATTATCCTTATTAGCCTTATGCCTATTTAGCCGATTAGGATAATCGGGCATGAGGCTGGTTTGGAAAGAATGGTTAATGTTTAAAAATTCAGATCGAAAAGATTAGAACAGTAAAAAATTGCGTAGCAGAAAAGAATGCCGCGAATTTGGAGAAATTAAAATCAGATGATGTCCAAATCATATGCTTAAAAGCTAATATGAGCGATTAATAAGTGAGATATGTTATATTTCAATTAAATTTTTATACAAAACTATGTTTAATTCCGAATCTTACTTTACAAACCTTAAATTTCCTCATATGTAAGACCAATATTCCAAATGAATTCATAAAATGGTCAATCAATGATTAGTCAAAGATGCATCAAATATAAAAAATTAGCGTATTTTCCATATCCCTTCTATTTTCAATTTAGTGCTTTTTCACAATTACTCGTAGGATGCAACTTTTCTAAATGGGTATTCACATTATTTATAATGTTAATAATGTTAACATTATGTATAAGGGATAATTTTCGACACCAACGCAGTAGTTCTTAAAAAGAGTTGCGCTTCGTAAACGGTCGGTTAACAAAAACGTTCATCCTTTATATGTAGACATCTAGCGCTTGAATCCACACACGATATCGAACGTTTGCCGTTTGGATTTTCGACGATTTTCCTCCGAATTGATTTCATGTGCTTCATACTTCGATTTTCCCGCCGAGGTGTAAAAAATGAAATAAAATTGTAGGATATATTAAAAACAATAGTCCCCATTTTAAAACAATTTTTGGCGCCATCTATTGTCAATATAGTTTACCAAAAAATAATGGAAATCTTCACCCAAAAATAAAAGACATGCCCAGGAGAGAAAAATTGGGCAGGCAAAGGTTTATCGCCATGCTTTAATATGATAATCTGGAAATTTTACAGTCTGCAGACATAATTTTAATTATATTGCAACAGATAGTTTCCGTTTTCTTATTTTCCTATTTATGTAACAAATTGGTCTCTATCGTCATTATCTCGAAAATTTCTTCGTCTTTGCAAAAAAAAAAGTGGTTTCAACTAATGTTCACATCGTAATGTATTTTAATACAATTTATACAGTAATCAATCGAAAAAGATTATTATTACCCACATTTCCCGTCGCTAGTTTTTTAGGTAAAATACTTTTGCTTGTGTTTTTTTTTTGTCACAATGAAGGCTAAGCCCATTATATATATTGCAGCCCACCTGAGTACTTCAAGAGGTGGAGAGGATGCGAAAATTCATTACTTCCTTCAAGGCTGTCAAACATTTTAGTAAATATACCAAATACTAAAATAATACAAAAACAATTCATGCACTTAAAAATTAGCAAATGAGCTAAAAAGAATCTTGTTTTAAAATGTGACTATAAAACTTTTGTAAGCAAATGCATATAAAAATCAAGCAAATTAAATTTTTGCACATTGACTAGATGGCTTGGAAATCCCCCCCCTCCATACGGGAGACCATTTAATAGAAATTAAATTCTCAGAGGGAACGGAGCACATTTTCTTCGAGGAAATAAAACCCGAAATACGGATCTATAGCAGCAGAAAATCGGCGAAGTTAGTATAGTACTGGAATATGTCCTGGGTGGTGTATCGTTAACGTCTTCACTTAGCGTACTGTTCTCCCGGAGTGACAAAGCTTTTGTTTGTTTTTACGGCTCAAGGACTACAGTGGTCATGCTGTGTCGGGACCTACTATTTTCCGAGGAATCTGAACCTCTTAAGGCCTAGGGAACCAAACCCCGGACTACAGTGAGCAGTGCGATCTTTATGAGATCTCTGAGTAAGCGTTCTTTGCACTGCTGGGAGTCGAACCCGGATTAGCGGCGCACTAGGAGAACGCGTTACCACACTGCGCCACCGCAGGGCCAATGGTGACAAAAAAGGGTGCTTACCGACCAATGGCTTACTTTGGTCCAGGGATTGGTTCTCTAAGTATTAAACAGTTCGGGATTCCGCAGAAAGCTTTAGATTCTTGCGCAGCATGATCTTTGGCGTCTTTTTTGCCTTGTAGAGCCCACAAACAAACGTACTGGAATTAGACCCATAGTATTAATATACCAACCAAATGCCTTACCATTACATCACCACATTGCTATGCAAAATTACACGTTTGAAGACATTAGCAATTATGTAAATCGATATTGTGTAATATTCTAACATGCACAGTATTTTTGGAAACTTCATTTTAAGCTAAGTTCTTTTTTGATAAATTAATTACTTAATTCTGAAATGAAACATAATTTTTAGAACACAATGCTTTTCTACATTTCGATGTCCTTGAACAATTTAATAACTGTATTATCTTCTTACTTCTTAACTTTAAAAATCTATTAAATAACACTAATACCACTATATACAAATATAAAAATCACTTTTTTGTAGTCGTATATAACGCATCTTCAATTCCAGAAAATAACAAATTTATAGAATGTGCTTAATTATAAGGAAAGTACACTCATTTCCTCAGGAAAATCTAGGTTTCAATATGCCCTGTGATCAAGTATTGGCAATACAGCCTTTCATCGCTTTCCATATTTCGGTTCCTCAGTCAATAAAGATTCAGATTCGTCAAAATGTTTTATCTTCTGGCGCCACTTAACGGCGCCAGAAGATAAAATCATATTAATTATTTATAGAAGAATTATATATTATATAGAATAAGAAGATAGAAGAGAATATATTATTTATAGAAGAAAATTTTAATTTTAAATTATACAAAGCGTTAACGTATATATAAATTACGAAGTTTTTACTTTTTATGGTTTCCAAATAAGTATGTTTTCAGCAAAGTCAATTTTCGATATATATTTGTCATATCCTCGTAGCTGTCATACATTTCAGTGAAAAGAATATTCATTTTAAGAATTAAGAAAAAATTGGTTTCTACTGCTTAAATAATAAATTAGAACTACATATTCAAGAACAGAAGAATTGAAAAAAATATCTTTTCTTTTGTAGTTACACTTGTCTTCTGAGGAACCTATCCCTCCTTTGTAAGTTTCATTGAAGTAAATTTTCACACGTAGTGAGGTAGTTGGTAGTTACTCCTATGACTAGTGGCACCACACGTTCCTAATATTCTGGACTACCATTTCCTAGGTAAGCAGCTCTCTTGACTTCGAAGAGGTTAGAAACCAATTAGTGCTTTATTTACATCTAGAATCAAAATTGAGATGTCATTAAGAAAAGATCATTTCGATATATATATATACAGAAGTTTACAATTTTTGCAGTGTTATAAAATTAGAAAAAAAAATGTATATACGTACATTAAAGAGATAGGGTGGCAGTGTAAAATGCATTGTATAAACTTTATTTTCTGTCGTCTGTGATATCGTTTGTGTTGCAAATACGAAGTCTTACCATTCTCTTACTTGAAATTAAATTAACCTGCTCACTACGAACTATCTTTATAGCTCTCTATTGATATAATAATTATACTATATTTATTCTTCTTTTGTAGAGTTGATGTGTCATCACTGAAGAATACAATATAGCAAATGTTTAAAAGATCAAACATTAATATTTAAATATTCTCTGACGCAAAATCTTCCATTGATTTGATTATTAAATCTTGGGCCATCTACTGAACTTGGTAAAAAGCAGACGCTCCTATTGAAATTGGGACAAAACTTTCTTGCAAATATATAAAGTGCGGAAGTTTATTTAATTGTCGCAGGTCGATAAATTTGAATTTGAAAGAATCAGCACGGGTGAAACGAGCTTTAGGATAGTTAGCATGTCAGAAATTTTAATTAAACCTCGTTATATTGAAATCCGTAATTGGAACAAAATTTTCCTAGCTAATTTTTGAATATTAATTAATGATTTGGATATTAGTCCGCGTCATATTTTCGATTGGAATTATTTAGGAAAGAGCCATAATTTTGAAAACAGTCCAAACCTTCCTCAAATTATACACTCACAGCTTTGCAATTACGTTAGTAACTAGGTGCATTTCATGAAAATTAATATTAAAATGGACGGTTTGGAAATTAAATTTATTCAGATGTGTCAACTTATCAGCAGAAAACTTAAATCTGTCGATGACACATGTAGCAAATCTAGTTACAAAATTTAAATGAGATAACCTATCATTAATTTGTTAGCTTCGAGCTTACTTTCAATTTGTTGATAAGAATAAAGAGACGAGAAATCCTTATCTTTCCGTGTCCAAAATGAGATGAATGAAGCTTACATCAAACAACAATGTCAATCAATCAACGTTTATTGGCGTAGTGATACCAACGCCGATGGTATGGCGTGATTAGATGGTGAAACGTTCGAAAGAAAATAAATATTTCTGCCTTCGGTGGGACCTGAACCCACGACCTTCGATTATATAAAATGGAACATGAATGATGCTTCTATATTCAATAGTATACAATATATGAATATCATTAAGTGTTGCAAATTTTATAGACTTCTGTCTTTTGATTTTTATACTATATCTCAGAATGATTTTCCGGATATAAAATTTATAAAGAATGTATTCTGTTGGTTGAATTGAACTGCTATTAATTTAATTATTTGCGATGTTTGTAAACGGACTTACAACTTTTTGCAGCTTTTTGAATAAATGTTGTATATTATATTTCTTAAAAATAGAAAGAATTCTATTAAAATAAGAAGCTAACAATGGTGAATAATATAAAATATTTTTATTATAATACGTTTCTCTTTAAATGTAAAGAAACATATTTTACTTATAAGAATAATCTTCATTTTCATAACACTTTAAAAGAGAAAGGTAAGCCTTTCCATAACGCAATTCAAACATACTTGCCTATGTATTTAAGCTATGTTCGACCCAAACTATAAAATAAGGCGGTTACGGACAAATTACTCATTTTAATCCTGGAGTTGGTTCCATTTTCCCAAGAAGTTCAGATTTTTGAAAACTTGCAGGCCCACTGCCTGAGAGTATGGGGTTCGCCTAGGCTGCCAAAAACACGGATATTATCCTCAATCTTACCATAGCACGTATGCATTTTAATGCCGACCTAAGTTGGGACACGTTGGGGGAAGAGATTAAAATTCCTTGAGCAACTTTGAAAAACGGGGCAACGTGACTTTTTTGCTGTGTCGTAAAAAATAAATCAGAAAGCACGTGGTTTGTGAAATTAGTGTTTTATACCTGAATTTTTTTATATTTATCACGGATTGTCTCACCGAGCTCAGTATTTATTTAAAGTTAAAAATGCGATGACTCTTCGACGTTCTGTTTTGAGACGGCGGACCCAGGGGAAGACTGGATCACCGAACAACCAGACACCCGGCCCAGTGCGTCCTCATGGGAGATAGGACTTGTGCCCTTTGAGAGCATCCAGTCAGCCCCTGGACAAGCCCTCAACCATTCTGTTACTTTTATATTTATTGTGTAACGCACAGTTAAAAACGAAAGTCCCTAATTGTATATTTCAAAACTAACAATATATCTAACACATCCTTCCTGTAAACTAAAATGTTCACTGGTAATCGGAAAGCTTAACATCTTTACAACTAACATGATATCGAATACTTCTGAGGCTTGGCAATAACATCCAACTAAGCAGTCTTTAGGATGCCCATTAAGGAGTCTTTGTGTTTATGAGGGATTTCATTAATCATTTTAAAAAATCGATGATATGCATAATTATAATTATAATTTGAAATTGGTAAATTTTGAAAAAAGAATTCGGTTCACAGATGTAAATTTGGTCTGAACAAGTAAATTTCTTGTCTCTAGAGAACGTTCTTTAAATTTTTATTGGTTAGGGCTTAGATTTCATTTTCGACTTCGAAAAATCTCATTAAAATTTTCAGTTCTTTAAAATGTCCGAATAATTTATCTCTGTTTCAGGCTTGAGGGAATTCTTACATTTAAATCCCTTACATGACATTCATTGCTTTAAGCAATCTGGTATATTTAAATCGGACCAAAAAATTCTTTACAAAAATTTTAAAAACATTGATTTTTGATGGGAAATTCTGCCTTAGGTACTAAAGGTTTAATTATTAAAATCGGAGTTCTTTAGCATATGTTCTAAAGAATTTTAAAAAATTTGAAAACAATGTAAAAAATTAATTTAACATTGTATTCTTGCGGATAATTATTTCTTCTTTAGAGACGCAGTGATTTCTAACTTGTTCAGAAATTAAATGGGAATCTAAATAGAGGTTAAATAATCTCGCCCTTCAATTTTTACAGAAACAAATGCTTTTGAGATATGAGTAATTTTCTTTATAATAAAGTCATTTTTCTTCCTCGGAAATTGAATTTCCTTTACCGAAACTCAATTTTGAAGTACATTTAAACATTTATCAATTTAAATTAGTAATTTCCAAAAATCCACTACTGCTCTTCTAAAACTGAAGTACTCGATAACGAGCGGAAAGTATATTCGTAAATCCAAAATTACATAATTCATTATCCACCTTCATCCTAATTGAATTTATAAATACTTTTACAAAAATTAAATTACTCAAACCGTTTTAAAATCAGTTCTTTCTTCAAATATCTATCTCAGAACAACGCCAAAAGCCATCACTATGAGTTGGATCTTACTTCATATTTAACTTCCTTACGAATAAAATGAACTTACATATATTAAAGTTTTGCCAACTTCGACTATCTGCCTGTAGAACCTAAAGTTGCGTTTGAAAACCTGACTCTTATACTCGTTTCATGCATAAAGAAAATTTATGCTTTACATTGTTACATTACCTTAAAAACTACCACTTCAAATTATTATTATACTCAGGGCAAAGCTAACGTGATATACTGATAAGGCACAGAGCAGTACGATTTCGCCAGTGCAATATAGTTCGCCCTTTCTTACGTTAACAGAGTTAATAGAAGATACATTTCGTACATAAAACATTAAAATAATGCTCAAATACATAAAACATAGGCATGTTTGTGCAAATAAAATCTGGTATTTATTAAATTTAGGAAAAAGACTCATTATAGCGAGCGCTGACGTCATTCAAATAACTGACCACTCAGAGGACTTCGTTCGCTTGGCTGGAAATTTGTCGCGTGGAAGTTTGGCAACCGCGTTTTTCTGCATTCCAAATTAGGCGATAAATAGCCTAATAATATTGAGGGCTATCTCATTTTTCGCCAATTTGCGAACGAACACTTGTTGAACGGGCGTGAATAGGTAGGTCATCGTAGTGTTAACAGTGTTCCAGGTTAGCTTTTCTGCATGTATAGTTAATTTTGTTAAAAGTTTTTGCTGCGCAAGGATATTAAAAGTCATTCTGCGCCGTATAAATAGTTTACATGAAGAGAATTAATACTAAGGCCAGCAGCAAAAAAAGAGCCAGAATATATGGTCATGGCAGACTACCGTATTAACGTATGGATGATTGCCACAGCGGTACAGTGTTTATAACCAGTGTTTTTAAACTTTTGACCCATGTTTATATTTTCAGATAGTAAAATAGTTAGAAGTTTTTAAAAAGTGTCTAAAGTTTGATTTTGAATTTTATATTACTTCTATATATAAAAATTTTTTGCAAGAAGATACGTGGAAGCAGATACTTTATATTTATAAATAGGAAAGTATGGAAGAAATAAATAAGAAAATGAATTTCGAATATCTTCTTTTTAAAGTTTGAATACTTTTGGACTTATTTGAGCCTAAAGAGAAAATAATTACTCGGAGTGAACTCAAACAAATGGTCGCTGGGTTTACATCCAACGTTTTGACCGTGAAGTTCACAGTCGTAATTAAATGTTCGTTATTGATTCCTTCACAACCTTCTCTCTTTAACTAGAGAGTTTTCACTTTGACTAACTAGTAGAACAAAAATTGAACGCTTCATTCTACTCAGTGGCTTAGAGTTCAAAGCTATGGAATGTAAACTCAAAGATTATTGATTCAAATCCATCCAGGGTAATTTTTTTCTCTTTGGGATTTTTGAATAAATTCAAAGTGCGGTTCGATCTTGAATGCATAGGAAACTGGAGACCTGAAAATTAATGAAACTAGCAAGAATATTTTTTGGCAAACCTTGTCTTCTGTTTTCCTTTAAGTACATGAATAATAGTGCGCAAAATATTATCAGAGGATTTCAATTTCCTTAAAATCCCTATCATGGAATAGATCCAAGATTGCATGTTCGAAAAATGTCGCGGACGCCAATAATGTAGTGGTCTTATGAAGAACATTGCATGTTAAAGTAATACAAAAACAGATATAAAGCAATAAGATAAGATGACAACGGATTTACAATTAAAACACATTTATTCTAGATCTAGCACATAGTTACTAGTATTTCCTAATTTAACCTTGACTCTCGCTGCTAAACCTTCTCCCCAGCTTACTTCCTTCCGAGAAATTACCCTAACTTAACATGGCATTTCGATCTGATTATATATTAGTATCCAGTTTTGCATGACAAATGACGGAAGACAATCAAAGGGACTTACGGCTTGCGAAGGTACATGTCGTCCATATTAGTCCGAAACATACCATCAGACCCCTCGGCGTATAGAGTATGATTGTAGAAGAAGGTCGACGGTCGTAGTCAGATGCAGACCTCTTACAATAAATAATAGCTATAATTAGAATAATAATTATAGCATCAACACTTATGAGAAGGCAGCGGAGGCTTCGGTTCCACATCTGCGATCGGATCATCCTCATCCGTGAAAAAAACCTGCTAGCTTCCTTCTCACAAGACACTCGGAGGTCGACCGCTCGCGCTCAAAGTCCCAACTCCAATTCTCGCTCAACCAGAGTGAACATCTCTCCCAGCTCTTGCAAGGTATCGACTCTCTCTCTTTGTCCTCAAGAACGTTCTGGAGAAAGCTTTGTCTTCCCGACCATATCTAGAACAATCTAATGTCTCCTTTCGTGTGGTCGCTCGTTATGTATTCAGCTGCGAAATCCTCTCTCCTTTCTTATGGCCGGACGCAGATTTTCAGCATTCTTTGTGTCATGATCGTTCCGTTCCGCGGCAAAATCTTGGATGTGTATTCCCCATGGGTTACGTATGGCCGATACCGCCGTCAGCGTGTCACCGACATCAAATCTCTTCGTGGGAAGTCAAAATGGTACTTCGTCTTTGTCTACATATTTCCATCGAAAAATCTAGAAATGATAATGTTATGGAACCATAGTTCGCGGTGATCATAATAGTACAGTAATTCATACAAAATAAATATCATCTATGTTAGAGTGTACATACCTGCTCACCAATTTATAACATAATTAATGTACATACGTGTATTATTGTACATTATATACAGTAAATTTATGTATGTTCATTAAATTTTGTAGAGCAAAAACAAAACAAAAGAACTCGTTCATACGCGTCATCAGAAGTCATAAGTTGCGTAGTTTCATTTGTAGAAGTTGCTTTTCTGCCGTGTTTTTCTTTGCTATTTAAAATGCACTTTAACTAATATGGACAATTTTTTAAATGGAAAATGTTATATTTGGCGGAGGGATATATTACAAAGCGACGTAAACTACAGCCCTCCTACCACTAATAAAATAACTCGAATCTGCTGAAAAATTCCATGGTTACGAAAATATTGATAAGGGACATATATTTAAATTTGTGCTTTATATTTTTTCAATAGAATTTCATTGGAGATAAAAGATTATTAGTATTTTTCGAAAGGAAATCCCAAACAAAATTTCCCTAAAATTAAAACATGTTATTTTCAAGCAATAGCATATTCAGATGGATAACGTAAGATGGCACCACCTATCAATATGTTTAAATTTAAACTACGTATTTGGAATATCCATTTATTAAGAATCATAAAACCATCTGTTATATTTCGAAAGCGAACAATAAATGACTTGTATAAATAGAAAAAATAAATTTTGGATTTATATTTTTACTATTTAAGGCGACGTAAGTTTTGCTCAGTGCAAGTTATTATAAAATGGAATCTTGTGAAATATAATGCAAATGAGATTAGGAATTAAAAGAAATCATATATATATCTACCCACCAGCTCACTATTAATAGTCGGTCCAGGTCAGGACAGCTAACACCAAAGTGTTGTGGTCTCTTGGACTTCCTCAAAGAAAAGAAAAAAATTATTTGTGGTTTCCAAATACTCCCGGAATTGGTGCGGAATAAAGAAATGTAGAACATAATTTAGCTAAATAAAAAGTTGTAACATATAAAATGTGTTAATCGTTGTTGTTCATGTGTTTCCTGATGCTGTATTGATGTAACCAAAACTTATTTCGGCAGGGGGGGGGGTTACATGCCCTTTATTTTATTACACCAACATAGGTTGTACACTAACATAGTGTACAACACTAACATATACAGTGTACATACATAGTGTACAATACACTAACATAGTATTGTAATAATTACTAAGTAATTGAAATAAACGGGGAAAATGTTAGTTGCTCTCTATTGAAGTCCTTGGATGTTTCCTTTTAATAAACTTAAGAGCGTTGCACAAAGACCCCGTTTAAAAGTGTAAACAATGCCACTGACCAGTGGCGTAGTGATGCCAATGCAACCCATGCAGTTGCATTGGGACCTTTGACCAAGGGGGACCTTTGGAAGTCGAGACTCCTTATATAGCAAAATCGTGTGCTCCTGGTATGGGGTGTGTATGTGGGGGGGGGGACTCTACTAGAGATTGCATTGCGGACCAAATTATATGGCTACGCCATTGCCATTGAATGTGTAATTATTCAGCCAAATAATAATCAATGAATATTAATTTATAGGAGGTATGTTATACATATTAAAATTGTTTTCTTTATACATTATATGACAAAATTCACCTTGAAATGCAATATTTTAATACTAATAATTCCTAATGATATGATATCAGAGATATATTTTAAGGGACCTATGGATTGATGGCTGACGTGTAGATTTAAATCCTGTCTGATCATCTAATAAATGACAGTAATATAGGTTTCAATAAATGAATCTCATGATTTATAAGCTCTAAAACGATTTTTTCTTTGCTATTTGAGTTAAATTAACTTAGTGTGCATATATGAAAGGTGTAACCATACAAGTAGGAAATTAAGAAAGTGAAAGCCCTTTATTAAAATGGATGGACCTGTTAATTTCAAAACGAACAAATACTAACTTGCAAATTATTCAAACGTATTTAAAACCTTAATTATCATATCAAAATAATTTCATTTTCGGCTCAATACAAAATTTAATTATGATTTGGTAAAATGTTTTTTGTTGCAATGAAACTTACATTCTCATGGCTTTTCGGTTTTGAGATGGTATAAAGAGATTCAACGAACCTCTTGGCTGTCCCAGATTAAGGATTTTTTGGGCCTTAAGCTGGAAGAAGAGAACCAGGGGCGGATTTAAGGAGGGGCGGGATTTGCGATCGCCATCCTTTTGAAAGAAAATTTAATATTGAAAATATACAACGTAAAGATCCAACGAGGCGTCATTTTTAAAAATCGAGTTATTAATCGTCCCCCCCTTGAATGCACTCTAAATCCACCCCTGAAGAGAATGGGTCATTAAAGAATTTGGCCTCCGCGATATTTAGTTAATAAACCATAAGTTTTCTTTGAGGTCTATTTTCCACAATATTTAGGTTTGTCTATAATGAAGCTGGGACATTTGTAAATAAATAAAATTAAAATAATTTTAAACTTGAATAATATCAGGCCCCATTAAGGTCCATCAAGAGGGCCCCAAAATCCCAAGACCCTAGGCCTACTCAAGTTATGCGAAATTCCGGCACTGCCTCTTGAGAAGATACCTGAAATAAAATAATAATCATTTATTTAATATTAATTAATTAATATTAAATATTAATGAATATCACAAATATTAAAATAAATATAGATATTAATATATCAATGAATATCAAAATATATTTATTATGAATTATTCTGAAAATAAGTATTATTTGTGGGAGGAAAGGCCAAAGTTTTGCCTCATATAAGGTTCTCTATAACCGATGTGTGTTTCTATATGCAATGTACCATGAATTTTACATATTTTTGTAGATATGCACTTCATATAGTCCCATTTTTCAATTCAACGGAGCATAGTTTAAAAATATCTTAGTTGTTTATTAATAGTTGTGTTAATTTTAAAAGTCATTTTTTTGAAAATCTCTAGGCACTGGGATCTCTTAAAAATAGTTTTTAGTAAACGAGAGCATATAGAACGAATTCATTGGTTTCCTCTTTCACCAAAAATAATTACCGTCTTATATTTAAACTTTACCAACATAGTTAGAATCCAGTGCCATGTATGTTTATAAGCCAAGTAGGACCGGGCCCTTGGCCCGTCAATTTTGCGGGACTTCCTCATGGAACTTGATATTATTTAACTTTAAGAGTTATTTTAATCATGGTTATTTACATACCGAGTTTTATTACTGATAAAACTGAATATTATAGATAATGAACTTCTAATTATGTATAATAATCATAAATAGTATTAAAAAAACACATCATATACTGATTAAATGAATTTTACAGAAGCCGCATTCCTTAAGGGCCCATTCTCCCCTTCCAACTCGAGCAGGGTGATTTAAAAGTCATCTGCTGGGAGATTAATGTCTTGATTTTTGGAAAGTACACCTCATTAGACATTTACCTTGTATCTTTTAATGTTAAATTTACATTCAAGGGGGGGTGGCGATCTCCAATCTCGTCCCCTAAATCCGACCTGAGCCTGTGGCCCATATAGGACTTTAAACCGGCACTGTTAGAATTCCTTTCTTTATGGAGTCTTTTGATCAAACTGTATATTGTTTTATTATATTTAATGAAGTTCAAATATACTCAAACTCACTGAGATATAAATTTAGCAAGATATTCTAAAATTATCCAAAATGTAAGCAATTATTAAAAATATTGCAAATAAAAGTTCAGTTTTAAAATATATTAACCTGCAATGCTAGGCAATGTATTTTTAATTACGCTTTTTGTAGTTCTCGAAGTTTGTTGTTACGCCATCTATCGGAGTATAGGAAAACATTCTATTTCTGAATTTTTCCTTAAATTTATTAAATATTGTATAAGTTTATAAAATTTATTTTTACTGACTTCAATCTCCTGATCTTTATATAGTTGGTGAGTTTTTTTTTTCTTCCTCTTTGCTTTTTCTTTCACCAATCATTGTCTATTTTCGTCAGCTTTCCTCAGTGCGGAATATAAAAGCTCTATATCAAATATCAGTCTTAGGTTGAAATTATTAAATGGGCTTCTATAGAAGGTGGCCATAAAATTGCGAGAATTCGAGCAAAATTTAATAAATGAAGAATTTGCCGTTTGTAGGGATGTTCCAAGCTCACGATTGAATAAACTGATGTCGTAAATTTTCAACAATTTGAAAGAAAATATGTTAGGAAGGAAAAAGCTTTTTAATTTTTATATCTGTAGACGCTCCTGTAAGTCTGTAAGGGAAATGTACATGAATGCATTATATGTATAGGAATGCACACTAGATAAGCTTTTAGAGGCGCAAGTGCAGAAATAGTAATATGGATCTGGGTGTTGATGGTGAAAATGTGTCAAATACTCATGACTGCAGTTCAGATACGAAGCTAAATCATGTGGCCTCCGATGCGAGCGCAAAAATTGGCAATCCTCCCACCCGCCGCCGGCTAAATATTAATTATTTTCAAATTAATTCCTTTTGCGGAGTTTTTGTTTTTGTTTCTAGGGATCTCCCTCCAATAGGCTGCTGAATCTTATTAAAAAAATACTAATTGTTGTTGTGTTGAAAAATCAACACAACATCATTTCTTCAAATTATTTATTTATTCACTTCAAATTATTTAATTATTCCAAATTACATCTTTTTTAAAAACTGAATGCTGGGACTCAAATGAACTCAATTTAATAATACATATAGATTCAAGTTATTTTTTTTATTATATTTCATTTTCTCTGAAAACAATTTATATTATTTCTTGATAAAAATGTGATTTAAAAATATCGCAGACACTTTATGCCGGACTTTTATTTGTATTTCAGGTCAGCCTTGTTAGCTCCTGAACCTTATGCATCTGTTCTAGCAACATCTGGATGTACACTCTAATCAGTGAAAAAAAACATTGAATCATACAGACTGACAGATGATAAGTGGACTTCAAAGGTATATATATTCAAACACCAAGGTAACTGGGAATACAGCGCTGCCCCATTCGGCGGCCACCTTTCCCATTGCCCTTCTTGCGAAAGAACACACACACACACACACACACACACACACACACCAAGATAACCTTATGCGCAAACTAAATTCAACTTATTCTGTGGATTCTCCCAATATTCGAAGTCAGCAAGAATATGGACATTTTTTCTTAATCATTCAACCACCAAGTAACATTATTTATGTATGTCTTTTTCTGTAATTTTGTTATTATAATTCGTGAAAAACTGCTTTATTTGATGTGAAGACATTTAAAATTATCGTGGAATGTTATATTACACTTCAAAGGATGATATTTTTGATTGTTCACCTTCATATCACTTCGCTTTTCCATGAATTGTTTCGTCTTATCAAATAATTTGTTATTGTTGTTTTTACACGTTACATCACCAAATTCTCCAGCAGTTTTAATTATTGTATTAACAATGTTTTCATTTGCTTCTGTAATATCAGCTTCCTTAGTAGATCCTTCGAGTGCAGAAAATCGCTTTCTAATTCAAACTTGAATGCCTCAGTATTTTCTTTTAATTTCTTTAAATTCACCCTCTTATACACTTGTTTCCCAATGAGCTTCTGTCTTTCTAATTTCATATTTAAGCGCACTTTGCATCGCACAATTCGATGATCACTTCCAGTATTAAATCTGTTCAGTATGCTTGTTCAGCTGCAATCTTCAATAATTGATTTCTTGTTTGCCAGGATATAGTCAATTTCTCTGGTTTTTCCATTGGTGTGTTTCCATATCCATTTTCTTCGTGGTTTCTTCTTAAAAGTGATATCATGATGCTAAGATTTTCAGCTTCTACAAATTCGATGAGTTGATCGTCACGTTCATTCCTTTCCCCCATATCCATATTTACCAACCGATATCTCCCCTTGTTCCTGTTGCCCCATTCTTGCGTTAAAATTCCCCATGATAAGCTTGATGTCTTGTTTCCCTTTGGTGTCTGTTTGATTTCTTCAAAAAATTCCTCAACCTCTTCACCGGTATGTCTTGATGTTGGTGCATATGCCTGTATTATCTAAAGCTGGTATCGAGGGGTTAGTGGAACAATTAGCCTCGCTGCTCTATCTGACGTGGTTTCAACTTCATGAAGGATTTTTTGTTGATTAAGAAGCCAATACCATTTGTTCTTCCAGTTTCCGTTTCTCTATAATAAAACAAATACTTTCTTTTATGTTCACCAAATCTTCACCTTTTCTTCTGACTTCACTGAGTCCTATAATGTTTCCTTTGATCTTTTCAAGTTTTTCTTCCAATTCCTGAAGTTTTGTTTCAGAAGCAACGGATCGTCTATTATACGTAACCAAGGTCGATAACAAACGGCAGCTTGGTCCATTCCAGTTATTCTTAGCACTCCCTGCTTTCATGCCATGCTGACCGCTGCCTTGATCAGGAGCACTCCAACACCTGGTTACTAGAGGCCATGATTTTTGGTGTGTAAGCATAGTGGAGGAATTAGCCATCATTTCACCACGCTGGTTAGACGGATTGGTGAATTAGCCTTCACCTTCCCCCTTTCTATTCGTGCAGCAAATAATAATTTGCTTCATAAATTGAAAGCCCGGCCCGCACCACTGTAAGGCGGGGTAGGACGCGGTTACTGGCCCAAGCTGTTCCTCATCTAGTCACGTACTTTCAGCGTGTCGGTCCCTTCAGTTAGATACCAGCAACCCTTTTGCAGGCTATATATATATATTGCGTGAATTATGTTATTACATTAATTATATATATATATATATATATGACTATCTTCTGGACTGTGTTGACTGTCTTCTGGAAGTTAAAAGTACATCAGATCGAGCAGCAAGGCTTGTTGTTCAACTAACCCAGCGATACCAACTTCAAATAGTACAGATATATGCACCAACATCAAGCCATACCGACGAAGAGGTTGAAGAATTTTATGAAGAAATCAAACAGTTACACACCAAAGGGAAACAACATATCAAGCTCATCATGGGGGATTTTAATGCAAGAATTGGACAACAGGAACAAGGAGAGACATCGGTTGGTAAATACGGATACGGGGAAAGGAATGAACGTGGTGATCAACTCATCAAATTTTCAGAAGCTGAAAATCTTAGCATCATGAATTCATTTTTTAAGAAGAAACCGCAAAGAAAATGGACATGGAAACACCCAAATGGGGGAACTAGTGAAATTGACTATATCCTGGCAAACAAGAAATCAATTATTGAAGATTGCAGTGTACTGAACAGATTTAATACTGGAAGTGATCATCGAATGGTGAGATGTAAAGTGCACTTAAATACTAAATTAGAAAGACAGAAGCTCATTAGGAAACAAGTAAGTAAGAGGGTGGATTTAATGAAACTGAAAGCAAATACCGAGGCATTCAAGTTGGAATTAAAAAATCGCTTTTCTGCACTGGAAGGACTTATTGAAGAAATTGATATCTCAGAAGCAAATGAAAACATTGTTAAGACAATAGTTGAAACTGCTGGGGAAATTGGTGGTGTAACCTGTAAAAAGCACAATAGCAAATTATCTGAGAAGACGAAACAGCTCATGAAAAGGCGAAGAGATATGAAGGTGGACAATCAAAATACCAGTTCCAGGATTGAGTACATAGAACTTTGCAAAACTCTGCGCAAAAGCATGAAAGAAGACATAAGAAAATTCAA
>QLNU02014802.1:117443788-117457175 GCA_006491805.2 Dysdera silvatica | reverse complement strand
TGTCCCATTTGATCTTGTCAAGTTCTTCTTCCAATTCTTGAAGTTTTGCTTCAGAAGCAAGGGATCGTCCATTATACGTTGCCAAGGTCAATAACAAACGGCAGCCTGGGCCATTCCAGTGATTCTTAGCACCCCCTGCTTTCATGCCACGCTGACCGCTGCCTTGATCAGGAGCACTCCAGCACCTGGAGACTAGGGGCCATGGTTTCTGTTGTATCAACATAATGGAGGAATTAGTCATAATTTCACCACGCTGGCTAAACGGGTTAGTGAATTAGCCTCCCCCCCCCCTTCCGCCTTTCTATCCGTGTAGCAAATATTAATTTGCCACATAAATAAAGCTCAGCCTGCACCACTTGAAGGCGGGGTAGGACACTAGGTTACTGGCGTGGCCGGTTCCGCCACATCGTCACATACGTTCATCGATGGCCAGGTCTCCTACCAGTTTAGATCCCGCCAGCAACCCTTTTGCAGGCCGATGATGATATATATATATACATATTAATATATATTATAAATATTAAATATATACTTAACAACCATTAGTAGAATATTACAATTTTTGTTGACATGTTGGAATATAAAAGCATTGATAACCTTTGTTATGAAATACCCTATAAAATATTTGCAACTAAAATAGTTCCGGCGACACCCCAGAAATCTATTTGCGATCCCCAAGTTGGGAATAACTGCTCAAAAGAAAAGGAGCAAGTAATGCTTCTCCCAAAAAAAAACTTACATCGAACAGAGGACCTCCAACTGACTATAACAAATGATAATTTAATTATGGATATGCAAGTGTACATTGTGTATGATAAAAGTTTCAAGTCCTAAATTAAGATTAAAATTACGCTCAAACTTAAGTTACATAAGGTCGCATCAGGGCCCCACTGAAGCCACAAAATCTTAGGGCCTTAGGCCAGGCCTTCTTTTTCTGTATCTAAATACAGCACTGCCTTTCCTGTAACCTGCGTGTTGTTTCTTATTCATTTTTCATCCCAATTTTAATTGAAACTTTCATGTTATTTGTTTTCTCTCTATTGTTTTAATTTTTAACTTCAGTCTACTTTTCATTAGAATTTGAGAAAACAAATTCTCTCTTAATGCTATTACGTTACATTTTCATGGTTTAGGGCAAAGAAGATTTTAAATTTTATCGCAAGTAAAAATTGCGATTTAGTTTATTCCAAAAAGCAATATATTGCCAAGAACTGATTCAAATTTTCCAAGGATTTCACGATGAAACACTGAATTAATTTTAACGATATTAATTAAATGATCTCAAATAATGTAATTTTAATTCATCACTATCCCTCTAAATGGAGATAGGTTGACTCAAACCAGTTTTGTGTATTTCTTATGGTGGCGCTATTTATAAAATGTGTAATGAAATCTAATTTTTCTTCAGAACTGGAAGCGGCAAGTCATTCCCTTTTTTGAAATTTTGATAATGAATGCATTTATGCCCAAGTATGTATTAGAGAATATTTACAGCAAACATTTAGAGTGAAGGTAGAAAAAATAAGAAGCATGATCTGCAGGAAAAGTGATACAGACGGACATGTATGTCGAAGGATATGGAAAAACTATATTCAGAACGGTAAATCATAGAGATAATGGATGAGTATAATAATGGTGGTTAAAATTTATGACTATGTTGGTTGTCATGCCAAAAATAAATTTTATTTTCTATAACGCTCATTAAATATGAAAATAATTTTAATAAACCTATGAAACAAATTTAATTTGAAGTTCAGTGCAAAGTCTATGCACAAATTGGGTAAGAAATTTATGCTAAGAAAAATAATGATTAAAAGAAGAACAAAATTAATAAAAATTATAAAATTATATCCATTGACAGGGAATCAGAAAAACAGTCGCCAAAATTTCGCACCCGATATTTTTTTACAAGAATTTCACTTGTAGGATATTTCGCCTCTCCTGTAGCCAATGTGTAGGCTAGAAAAACGTAAATAATGTACCTAATTTCTTAACAATAGTACCTAGGTCATTCGTACGTTGCTCAGCCAGAAATATAATTTTTGAATTATTTTTTAAGTCAACACTCGGTTAAGGTTTGTTTGTTGAGTTTTTGGTTGATAAAATCTCTCATACAGTGCAAAATTGTTTATAACGAACCTCGGTTATCTAAATTTTGCTTAACTGCATTGACCTTTTGCCCATTTTTTATAAATTATTTTTAAGTGGCTACCCGTTCAATGTTTTATAGAAAAACGCTATTAGAGTGGGAATCGTTTAGAACGAACCCCTGTCATCTACACTTACCTTAACCGCAATGATTTTCCATTCAATTGTTTTTAATTGTTTATTAATTGGTTGGTTAATAAAAAAAAAATATGGGCAGTAATTTCGGATAAGCCAAGTTCGAATAACAGGAGTTCGTTATAAACTATTTCCACTCTATGAGCGTTTTTCCAAAAGACATTAAACGAGTGTCCACTTAAAAAAATAATTTAAAAAAAACAAACCTATTGAATGTCATTTAGGTTAAGCGAAGTTCAGATGATCTGAGTCCTACTGTTAAAAAATTAAGTGCATTACTTTCGTTTTTGTAGCTTACTCATTATCTGCAGGTTGGGTGAAATACTCGGGGCGAAATGCTGGGGGCGAAATGCTGGGGTATTTCTATCAACCCACTGATAGAACTGACTAATCGCTTAAAATAGTTTGTCGTATTATTATTTAATAATTTATTCAAAATATGCAGTGTTCAATTACATTATATATGCAGTCCCTAGTGCAGCAATAAGAATTAAATTAGAAAAATATCGAAAAAAAAGGCTATATTAAAACTGGGGTCTTTAAAATATTGAGTATTATGAAAAAAAAAAAACTGTGGAAGATACGTTTTAAAGGTTAAGTTATGAAAATTTAAAAAAAAAAAATATGTGAAAGGGATGCATATAAAAAGGGACGGAAAGCTATAGCCAAATTACTATTTTGGTGGATAGCGTTGAATATATATTGTACCATGCTAATACGTGTGTGCCAAGAATATGTTATAAGCCACGCAAAAATATACTTGGTGTATGTGATAAGAAAATATATTGACTGAGACCAGCACTTGATGTGTGAACGATGCTTAAAACCTTTTCTGAATAAGTAAAAACTTTATCTCGAGAGAATTTTAAAATGCCTCAATTCAACGTTATTTAGAATTCACATTGGCAATCCACAAAATGCCATCCCATAAATTTAGGATTTATAGGCGTTGGTCCCAGGGCGATATCTGCTTACAAATTTAAAAATATGATCGCGCATTAAGGAAATTTCAAAAATCGTTCAAATTCATTTTGGAGAGGTGTGCTACATGGTTTTTCAATCGAAATTTAGTTACGTATACAGGATCAGCATTTTTTTTCCTTATTTACAATCTGATGGGAATACTTACTATATTTAGTAACTTTAAAATCAATAACTATTGTATCAAAATTTCTAAAAAATGTACCATTTACTAATAAAGGCTAATTAACTAATTACATTACCAATTAAAACATTTTAACAAACCATTTTAATACTTTGCGTCAAAACACCGGGGTATACTAACTACTAAATTCTAAAACCTTTCTTATTCAAATGCTTGACAGTAAGGAAGAGACAGTAAGGTAGACAGTAAGGTAGAGAGGAAACTACTCTCCATAAGAATTTTGGTGAAACTTTAATATATGACACCCGCCTTTTTATTTCAATGCAGTGTATACATTTTTCCGCAAAAGGTTTATATGGAACGTGGCGCCCACTAACTGAGCTTGAAGACATAAGCCCTAAGCTTTTTCATTCTCCTTAACCAATCCCCACGACATGCACAAAACCTTTATATATATGAAGTTCAAAATAAAAATGTCTATCAAGTCATAAAATAACAGTAGTGTCAGTCTATGTAAATGTCAGTCTATAAAACAACAACAAAAATATCTAACGCCCAAATCACAATTACAATATTTAAAAAAAAATCACTTTACATAAAAAGTTTTTAAATTGGGGTGAGTTCTACTAGGTCTTAGGGATGAGTCACCCCTGATTATTTTGCCTTTGTCTCCTTTCTTTATCCAAATATCTTTTACATTTATATATCACTTATTTTAAACTACAATTCTACTTACTAAAAAATTGTAAATTAAAGTAAAATTAAATATTGTATTCGGTATAATATTTTCCATTACATGAAGTAGAATTATGCATATTTAATTAAATAATCAAATAAACTTCAAAATCTAAACAACTTGCAATTATTGATCTTTCGTTCTTCTTCCTCATACATATTTTCAAAATATGATGACATAGCTTATTTCAGACATCAAAGCTTATAACAATATTATGAAACAACCCTATATTTTATCAAATTTAATAACCTTCCTATATATTCTTTTGTATCATGCAATCAACCGTACGTATTTATTTCCAGCTTTAATGCATTTATTATAAGACGAAACCAATTATATATTTATAGAAGGAGAGACAGAGAGAAATAAACACATTAAATTATCGCGTTTAAAAAGTTTTAAATATATTTTCAGCTGTTTCAGTAGTCAAGTGTTGCCTTTTTCAGGGTGAAAACTATAATTACAGTAAAAGATGAGCCTTCGAAAAATTACTTTACAGAGGTATCCATTCAGCACATTTTGAACAACAGTAAAAAGTAGTGGATTTCAATGGCACATAAGTTTTAAATGCACTTTTCACTAACGTTTTCCATTTTTTTATCGCTTGAAACTTATTTCGCTAAGCATAAAATTTTATGGTTTCTGTCCGGTTTTCAAGTTCTGAAAATGTCCGATTTACGGCTGCTGCACTTCTGTTTCTAAAAGTTATGGCGACTGAGATACGAAAAGGTCTAATGTAAGCTTCTAGGGTTTCTGTAAACACGTCTGAGCAAACACTTTTAAAGTGATTAAAGTAGATTCTTGATTTTACGCACTAACATGGACTCCAAAATTAAGAAAAATAAATTCGAAAAATCGAAAGTGCGTTAATGAGAATTCACATTTCTTCTGTGTAATACTTTATGAGACCAACTCAACAGTTTGTCAAAACGTATAGTTCGTAAATTGCAGGTTCGTCAAAACGTATAGTTCGTAAATTGTAGGTTCGTCAAAACGTATAGTTTGTCAATTGTAGGCTCGCCAAATCGTATAGTTCGTAAATTGTAAATTCGTCAAAAGTATAGTCAGTAAACTGTAGGTTCGTCAAAACGTATAGTTCATAAATTGTAGGTTCGTCAAAGTTTAGTCCGCAAGCTGTATGTTCGTCAAAACGTATAGTTTGTAGATTGTAGGTTTATCAAAACGTATAATTCGTAAATTGTAGGTTCGTATAAAAGTATAGTTTGTAAATTGTGGGTTCGTAGAAACGTATAGTTCGTAAATTGTAGATAACGCGAGTTCATTGTTTTTAAAAATATATGAACCCAATCTCATAAGAGGGACGTACTGTTCAGCAATCATCAATTTGAGAGAATATCGTTAAAATACTGTTTCTAAAAATTGTAAATTCATATTAATGAGTATCATTTCGTAAAAACTAAAACTCTATTTTATTTTAAAGATTGAATTTTGTGATTTCACTCCCAACTCTGACACTATGTTTAATAGTTTCTATATAGTACAATATTTGAAAAATAGAATATAATTCAAAGACGTTACATGAACATTAAAACCTGTCTTAGAATCCTATTATAAACTGTTAAAGTAAAGGCGGAATTACCAAGAATTGTAATATTCTACAATAAGAAAGGGGAATTTTTAACAACGGCATAGAAATAGCAATATAGCTCCAAAAATAATCATATTTTTAAGCGAGAAAAGAAAATATTTATTACTATTTCTTTTACTTTTTACTTTTTCTATAGCAGAAGATAAAACTAACTCGATATTATCATAAAATGTTTGGAAGAATAGAAATTTCTATTTCCATTTCGGATTTCCAAGAAAGGCAATTCTCGTATTCAATATACCGATTCAATACATAGCAAATTTTAAATTGTCTGGATGCTTACCAAAATGGCTTAGAGAAAATAGCTTCGTAGATTTATTTTGATCGAAAACGATTTACCCATCACTCGATTATTTTCGACATACACAGAAGAACCAAAATATTATAATCATGTGTATAATATGATGTTCGTGCCATATTCGGTTGCAATTGTTTTGACAGGCGTAGCATATATGCTACAATGCTTCTAAAATTGCGTTGTAGTAGCTGATACGAGGGTGTTATCAGAAGATCCATTAATTATTTTATGAATAAATCATAAGACAGATTATCAATTATAATTTTTTGGATAAAGTAGCTACTAAATATATTTGTTTCAAAGAAAAGAACAAGTGTTTATTTGAAATACGGGGAATTTAATGACCAGAGCACGCCCTGACCATTTTTGCGTCGTGGAAAGCATTTTAGAACTTTTCATATCACGTGTTATTGCGTACTATCCTGAGAAGGTTCCTTCATCGAACTATACTGTTGATATATATAAATAAATATATAAACCAGGTACATAGAGAGGTTTAGGAGACAGTACGTCAAAAATTAGTTCATACCAATGACAGGATACACAATTGTTCAAAAAAACGTAACTAGAAATGTCATGCTCCATTTACCAGTTTGCTTCTTATCCCATGCAGTCTATCGAAATATCACTAATTCCATACATAAATTGTTAACATGTATTCTATCGTCTATATGGTGCAAAAGAAACATTTGAATTTCAGTGGAATACGTCTAAAGTTTAGCTGTAATTGCTAAATTTACTAGATTAAAAAATCTAAAACAAATAGGTCACAATTCATGAAAATAATCAGAATTTGTAGCAAGAAGTATCCCTTTTTTAAAATTTTCAACTATTTTACAAACAAATGTTACATATCAGGTTTGCGCCTGAATTTTCTAAGAATTTTTAAAGGCAATTCCTTTCGATAATATTAGAAATTAACGTCACAAAATTGAAATCTCAAACATTATTTAATTGCTTTTCATATTTAACTTCAACTACAACTGCATTTACGTTGCTATCTGTAATCTGTATTTATTGCGTTAACACTTCTGGGACGTGTCCTATTATAAAGTTAATGGTATTCACACGTTATATATTATTCTTTTCTTGTCCAAAATCAGCAGGTGGAACCAAAAATGTTTCAATGACATGGTAATATTATCCTCTTATTTTGTAACTACAACCTCTATACTTCAGTGGTCGTCGTCTTGTTGTTGTTGTTATTGCACTTCTTCTTCTTCTTCTTCTTCTTATTATTATTATGCAAACTACTACGATATGGACTGAGCATAAATTCTTTTCTTGCGCTGTACATAAAAAACTCCCAAATATATTTATTCCTGTATAATATTTTCAAAAGTCTATATTTGATAGAAAACGGATTACATTGACACAGTTCTAGTGTAATGGAATATTGGTGAAAACGACATTCACATTGCTAAAATAATAAGCCACACATTTACAACCTCACATATGTAACAAGTAGTCTATTTGCATGGAAAAGAGAGAGATACAAAATTGCATTCATTTTATTATCAAATGGAAATGGCGCAAATTGCAGATATATAACTATATAAACTTCAGCGAGAGAGAGAAGTTGAGGGTAAACTGTAGTTTAGTTGATAGAGCATCCTACATATAATTGTAAGATTCCGAGTTCAGGTTTATATTTGAATGTGATTTTTCAATTTATATATGTCTACTTTTCTTAACAATAATTTCAATAAGCATATGGTTGAGTTGAATTATAACAACATACAAAAGCTCTCTCTGCATTAGATAAATAATTAACTATACAGGTGTTCAAAAAACACCATATGAACTGAATATTTTTGTAATCCTTACGCCATACCGAGAAACTTTGCGAATATTTACCATAGTTGGAAATCAATATTTTAATAACATATTTCAAATAATATGTTGGCCAATGGATGTGCAAGCGCGGCTCTTTGAAACCAATTGTCATAAAAAGATCGCACTGATCACTGTAGTCCGGGGTTTGGTTCCCTAGGCTTTAAGAGGTTTGGATTCCTCGGAAAACAGTAGGTCCCGGCACAGCATGACCATTGTAGTCTTTGAGCCGTAAAACCACAAAACAAACAAACAATTGAAACCAATTGAAATGATAAGGTGACTGCACCTGAAATCAGATAGCCAAAAGTTATTTCATTGGTTTACGAACGTTAGGGCACTTTTCCGGAATTTCTAATTGGCGCATTGAAAAAAAAAAAAAGCCATATTTGCATATTTTCATAAAAGAAAAATTAAAATACGAAGTAAAATAATAAAAATAATTTAAAATTTTATCGATGTTCTTCTCTTTTTATCAACAATAATATTATTGAACATCTTTATTATTACATAATATGATTACCATTAATGATGTCATATTATCACAAAGTGAAATAATTATTTTTATTGCCTTACAGCGAATACTAATATCATGGATATTTCAAACATAAATTGCATATTATTACTTTACTTAGATGCATGGAAAGCACAAAAATGTTCAAAATGTTTCGCCCTATACGTTTCACTCGATGGACGAATGGTGGTTTTAAGATATATTTAAGACATATTTAACACATTAAAATTTTTTAATCTGTGGCAAATTAAATGAAAACACATCAATATAAATAAAATAGAAGAGATTCTGATTGGTTGCATTTGCTGAGGAAGAATATAAAAAAAAATGTAACGTTCGAGATAGAATTGCGCTATAGCATATCACAGTCATCAAACATTTACCAAAAGTTTGCATTTTATGAATAGTATTCCTGTAGTTGTAAATCGCATTATGAAAAATTTATTATCATAAATAAATGATATAAATCATTATATATAGAAAAACCACGTGTAGAGGCATACAAGGCACGTGCTTAAGGGCGACAGCAAAAAAAGCTAAAATGTTGTTTAAAAAGTTGCTCAAAAAGTAAAATGTCTCGAGTGATATATTTCAAGTTTCATCCTGTGGTATATTGTATTGTGGTAACAATGTTCGTGACACCATAGTGCAGTTCAGAAATGACAGGGAGCATGGATTTGAAGATATTTGGATTTTTGCATGGAAAGAAACGCGCGCAATTGATGAACCGAAGCCTAAAAGACAGAAAATGTCTGAAAAGCAGAAGAGCGAGAGCCTTTGATTGTGCTAGACTGTATGTGTCAAGTGCATGTGTCTGGAGAAGAAAGAAACGTATTCTTCGCTTTCGAAACTAGATTTTTTTCAAGTTGTTTGTAGCCAAAAGTATGATTAATTTGAGAAGATGTTTTCTGATAACATTTTATACAGTCTACTTTGAAAATGATGAAATATTGTAAAAATTTAGATTTTTTTTTTAATTTCTTAAAAATAAATATGAAGTGTTTTCTTTTGTAATCAGTTGAAAATTTTCGATTCCGATGATTTTTAAAAGTGTGAGAAGCATTTAAAATTTGTGGGTGTGTCTGTTTAAATACCCCCTGTTCTATGTTTTCCACGTTTGAGTGATTTTTTGAGCTACCCTATACAATTATTTTTTCATAGGTATTACATTTTCTGCTGAACGGCAGCATAGCTAATAATTCCGAGAAGAAGGAGGTACAACGTTGTTTATGTTTCCAAACCGCTGCTGTTCGTGATCGATCCTTCCACGCTTTTAAAATTTCAATCCAACGTTTTTTGTAGCTTCTGTTGACATATTATTCATTCTGTGTACCTTTTTTTTGACAAGAATGCATGCTATAAGTTCTAGATGGCACCGTCCTAAAAGCAGGTCATCAAAACTGAAAAAGAGAGCTCAAGAACTAGCTAATAAACGTTGGGCAAAGGCAAATATGCCATTAGAAGCGACAGGGCTGTCATTGGCGTCCGTTACAAGCAATGATGTTACACCTTGTACAAGTGAAAGAAAAATCAATTACTTCCCAATTGTGAATGAGAAAGTTGATAGCCCTGAACCTGGTTATACATTAGTAAGTCGATATGTGTGGTCTAATTTGTTGTAGGAACTCTCATGTACTGAGTGTGGTGTACAAAATCTAGATGTAAATGTTGCAGGGAAGTTTGGTTTCTCATCCAAACTTGAAATTGTATGCAGGTCGTGCGAAAAAACATACAGTAGTACATTTTCAAGTCAACGCACTGAGAATAGGAAATGCTTTGAAGTAAATAAGCAGATGGTAGAAGCATTCCTAAATCTTGGTAAGGGCCATGCAAGCATGGAAATCTTTTCGATGACTTTGGGAATGAATACTATGCATAAAAACACGTTCTCGAAATGTATCGCAGAATTAGTGAAAGAAGGGAAAGACGTTAAAGAATGCATCCTTGCGGGAGCTCAGAAAATTGTACGCCAAGCTCATGAAGCCTCAATACAAGAATGTATTGACATTGCTGTTTCCTTTGATGCCACATGGCCAAAACGAGGTTATACGTCATTGTACTGTATAGCGACAGTAATTGACCTTATAACAGGACTTGTAATAGATTACGAAGTTATTTCAAAATATTGTCGCGAATTCTCACTTGCCGAAAAAGATTTGGATGCTAATTCTCCAGAATTTTGCATTTGGTTTAAAGGCCACAAAAATCAATGTGAGAAAAATTACAATGGATCGTCAAGTGGAATGGAAATGCATGCTGCGAAACTTCTGTGGGATCGGTCCATCGATAAATGTAACATGCGTTATACAACGATTTTATCTGATGGTGACTCTAAAACATATAATTACTTATGTAAAGAAAAGGTTTATGGTGATACAAAAATTATTAAAGAAGAATGTCTGAACCACGTGGCTAAGCGTCTTGGAACAGGGCTACGGAATAAAGTAGCAGAATGGAGAGCCAAGGGCATTTGCCTTGGTGGACGAAAAGAAGGAAGTCTGAAAGATGCTACCATCATGAAATTAACGAACTTCTATCGGAAAGCTATTCAGGAAAATATCCCTGATGTTGATAAAATGAAGGCAGCTGTACTTGCATCATTATATCATGCGTCTTCGACTGATGAAAAGCCCCAGCATACCAGGTGTCCTGAAGGTGAAGCTTCCTGGTGCTTCTTCAACCGGTCATTGGCGAAAGGTGAAACCCCTGGAACCCATGCACGAATGAAGACCAAACTTTCCGAGACCATCCGTTCTAAAATAATTCCTGTATATCAGCGATTGGCCTCCGATGAACTGCTTATGCGATGCATAAGAGGAAAAACCCAGAATTTAAATGAAAGCGTTCATCAGTCAATTTGGTGTCACTGTTCCAAGTAAGTGTTTGTGTCAAAAAGAAGAATTGAATTGGCAGCTATATCAGGTGTAAGCCAATTTAACATGGGATGCATGGCAAGCATGAATGCAAAATCATCAGGAAAGATGAATGAAGTTACAGCTCAAATTGCTACCAAGCGAGATCGACGGCGAATTTCGCAAAGCAATCGTCGCAATTGCAAACACTTTAAAACTGCTCGTAATATTAAAAAATTTCAAAAAATTAAAGTTGCCAGACAACAACAAAAAAAAGGTGAAGGACCCACATATGGTGCCGGGCAGTTTTGAGGTATTTGATGGGGAGAATTTTATTAAATTTATTTATTTTTCGTAGATATCTGTTACAAACTTTGCTCAATTCAAAGCACCTTATGCCGCATCCACACATGCAACATAACACCGTATCGTAACGCCGTCGCCTATCAAGTCTGGACGGCACTCCGTGACAGAACATTGTAACATTTCACCATCCCACTAGTTATCGGTTTTTCCCCGTCGCTTCAAAGGAATGTCATGGGTCTATGTTGCACCCCCATATTCGTGTATTTGGAATAGTTTGCGCATAACAGCGTTTTGTCAGTGTAGATTGGATATCGGCGTGAACTGATGGGAAGCAGTGCTGTTACGCACTGATGACACGCGGCAATGTTCTCCCTGTAACATCATCGTGTAACATGGGATGTTATGCGACGATGTTCTGTTGCGTGTCTGTACGCACCCTCATACTACAAATTATAAAATGAATCACTTTATAAAATATTACTGATAAATTTGGCACCCACATATTATCTCAATCTAGCGCTTTTTGTGTTTAGGAGAAAAACATATGCCGTCCCTGTCCTGGATTCGAATCAGGGTCCCTCCGTTTAGTCGGGAGTGTCTTAGACCGCTAGACGAACGAGGACATGAAACAACGCTCTCTTTCTCCGTATATAAGGATGTAAGATATTATTACCCTTCACAGGGATAACACAATTGCCAAATAATGGTCAACACATAAAGCCACCGTGGCGAGTTTGTTGAGGCAATTGTGGGTACTTACGTATTAGCCCGTGGACCATTTTCGCCAAATCAAAAACAGTCGCCAAATGCCGTGAAACATAATGAAAAAATGTTCCCGCGCACATTCGAACACAATAACTTCGAATAGTGGGATAATAAACTATAGTATATATATATATATGAATAGTGGGATATATAACTATGAATAGTTGGGAAATAATGCCAATGAATGGTTACATTTAGTTATTTATGTAAATGAACTTTGGCGCAAATTCTTCAAAATCTTTGCCAATTTCTTGGTTGACGGGCTAATATGTAAGTACCTAATGGTGTTATCCTTATGCAGGGTAATATCTTGCATCCTTATATATGGAGAAAGAGAGCGTTGTTCCATGTTCTCGTTCATATAGCGGTCAAGGCACCCCGGGCTAAATGGAGGGAAACTCAAATATGGCGGAAAAGGCGAATTCGAAATAACTGCCAAAGATGTCAAATTAAGGATTTTCTGTCAAAATAAGAAAGTACTAAAATTTCTGTTATGCTTCTAGTTACGTTTAAGATCAGGTGGTAAGATACATCGGCCTACGGGCGGCAAAATTGTAAGTCCGCCTCTGGTTATGACCATGTCAAGTGTTGCTAAAATTTTATGTTTGTGATCGAAACCAGTGTTTTTGACAACCATATGTGACTTGAGGATCAAGGCTGCAAATAAGGTAAGTTTTAATTACCAATTGAATGCAAATACTACATTGGAGGTAAATTTGTTCTTTAGTTTCATTTTTCTCCAAATTTTGGTTTTTATTTCATTTTGCTTATTTAAAACACCCCTCGCGTTTAAATTTTTGTTTGATTTTCTTGAAACTGTACAAAATCATTAGTAGTGTCGTGCTAAATAAAACTGTGCATGCATTTGCATATTGAATAATAAATAAGTGTAAACAAGTAATATATACATGCTATCGGCAAAGAACATGGAAGAAATTTGTATAAATTTCAATAAAAAATTTATTTTTTGTTGACATATGCAAAATATTTGGAAATAAATGCACAATTTTATTTTTAATGACAATAAGAAGCGCCATAATTATTACTGAGGTTCTGCAGTTGAAATTAATGCGTGAGGAGCAGTTT
>QLNU02014802.1:117430697-117443688 GCA_006491805.2 Dysdera silvatica | reverse complement strand
GATCTCTCCTAGTTATTCCGAGCATGCACCTCTCCAAGCTCCTTTGGGTTGTCTGTAACTTCTGCATTGCTCCAACTGTTAGACTCCACATCTCTGACCAATAAGAGAGGACTGGCAATACACACTGGTTGAAGACCTTTCTTTTTAGACACAAAGGCAATTTCCCCTTCAGGATAAAACTGTTTCTTCCAAATGCACTCCAGCCAAGTTTAATACGTCTGTTGAGTTCTTTCATAATGTTGCCATCCATTGAAATCAGCTGGCCAAGGTAAATATATGAATCAGCAATTTCTAGCTCAATGTTGTCAACTTGTATTTTTGTTTCCTCTACGAAATTATTGAACATGATCTTAGTTTTTTGTAGGTTCATCTTGAGTCCAACTTCTTTACTTCTAGTTGAGAGCTCCTGTACCATGTCTTGGAGTTCTGATGGGTTCGTTGAAAAAATAACAATGTCATCAGCAAACCGCAAATGATTTAAATATTCACCATTTATTTTTATTCCCTTGTTATTCCAATTTATCTGCTGAAAAATCATCTGTAAAGCTGAAGTAAAAAGTTTTGGAGAAATGGTATCTCCCTGCCTCACCCCTTTGCCAAGTTTGATAGTTTTGGTATCTTTATGTAACCGAAATTTTGCACTTGCATTTTTATACACACGTTTCACCATGTCAATGTACACATCCTCAATGTCTGTTGATCTTAAAGAGTTGATGACTGCTGATGTTTTAATAGAGTCAAAGGCCTTCTCATAGTCAATAAATGCCACACACAATGGAAGTTCATATTCATGTGTTCTTTCAATTAATTCTCTTAATACTTGAATATGGTCCACTGTACTGAATCCACTTCGAAATCCAGCTTGTTCTCTTGGTTGAGCTGCATCTAATTTTTTCTGCAGGCGATGTGTTAGCACTTTTGTGAAGATTTTATAAATAGCAGGTAACAAGCTAATTGGTCGGTAATTTTTTAAATCCTCTTTATCACCTTTTTTATGCAAAAGAATTACTGTTGCAGAATCCCATTGGTTTGGTATGTTACCACTGTTGAGGCATTTGGTAAAGAATTTTGCAAGTATGTCTTCTACATATTCTCCAGCTTCTTTTAAGATATCTAATGTAATGCCATCATCGCCAGGGGCTCTTCCTTTCTTCATACTTTTTATTGCAAATGCTACTTCTTCTTTTAAGATTTTAGGAGCTGTTCCTTCGACTATCTCAGAGTCTTCGTTTAATCCACTGTTTCCCTCATACAGCTTTCTGTAGAATTCTTCAACTCTTCTAAGTATTTCTTCCCTATTTCTTGTTACAGTGCCATCCTCTCCTTTTAATGCAATGATGTGTTTCTTCCCAATAGACAAACTCCCTTTAACAACCCTAAGGCTCTTGTTGCTTTCAATGGCCTTCCTTACTAACTTTCCATAATTGGTTTTCTCTTCATGTTTTGCATAAGTTCTACCTTTCGATCTTGCAACTGGTATTTTGATTGTCCACCTTCATAAGTATTCGCCTTTTCATGAGTTGTTTCGTCTTCTCAGATAATTTGCTATTCTGCTTTTTACATATTACACCACCAATTTCCCCAGCAGTTTCAATTATTGTCTTAACAATGTTTTCATTTGCTTCTGAGATGTCAACTTCTTCAATAAGTCCTTCCAGTGCAGAAAAGCGATTTTTTAATTCCAACTTGAATGCCTCGGTATTTTCTTTTAATTTCTTTAAATCCACCCTCTTACATACTTGTTTCCTAATGAGCTTCTGCCTTTCTAGTTTAGTATTTAAGTGCATTTTACATCTCACCATTCGATGATCACTTCCAGTATTAAATCTGTTCAGTATGCTGCAATCTTCAATAATTGATTTCTTGTTTGCCAGTATATAGTCAATTTCGCTGGTTCCTCCATTGGGGTGTTTCCATGTCCATTTTCTTTGTAGTTTCTTCTTAAAAAATGAATTCATGATGCTAAGATTTTCAGCTTCGGCAAATTCTATGAGTTGATCGCCACGTTCATTCCTTTCCCCGTATCCGTATTTACCAACCGATGTCTCTCCTTGTTCCTGTTGTCCAATTCTTGCATTAAAATCTCCCATGATGAGCTTGATGTGTTGTTTCCCCTTGGTATGTAGCTGTTTGATTTCTTCATAGAATTCCTCAACCTCCTCGTCGGTATGGCTTGATGTTGGTGCATATGCCTGTACTATCTGAAGTTGGTATCGCTGGGTTAGTTGAACAACGAGCCTCGCTGCTCGATCTGACGTGCTTTCGACTTCAAGAAGGTAGTCTTTAATTCTTTTGTTGATTAAGAAGCCAACACCACTTGTTCTTCCAGTTTCCGTTCCTCTATAATAAAACAAATGTCCACTTTTAAGTTCCACCAACTCTTCACCTTTTCTTCTAACTTCACTGAGTCCTACAATGTCCCATTTGATCTTGTCAAGTTCTTCTTCTAATTCTTGAAGTTTTGCTTCAGAAGCAAGGGATCGTCCATTAAACGTATCCAAGGTCATTACCTCAAGGTCGACGCTCGCACCGAAAAAGATTTGGATGCTAATTCTCCAGAATTTTGCATTTGGTTTAAAGGCCACAAAAATCAATGTGAGAAAAATTACAATGGATCGTCAAGTGGAATGGAAATGCATGCTGCGAAACTTCTGTGGGATCGGTCCATCGATAAATGTAACATGCGTTATACAACGATTTTATCTGATGGTGACTCTAAAACATATAATTACTTATGTAAAGAAAAGGTTTATGGTGATACAAAAATTATTAAAGAAGAATGTCTGAACCATGTGGCTAAGCGTCTTGGAACAGGGCTACGGAATAAAGTAGCAGAATGGAGAGCCGAGGGCATTTGCCTTGGTGGACGAAAAGAAGGAAGTCTGAAAGATGCTACCATCATGAAATTAACGAACTTCTATCGGAAAGCTATTCAGAAAAATATCCCTGATGTTGATAAAATGAAGGCAGCTGTACTTGCATCATTATTATATCATGCGTCTTCGACTGATGAAAAGCCCCAGCATACCAGGTGTCCTGAAGGTGAAGCTTCCTGGTGCTTCTTCAACCGGTCATTGGCGAAAGGTGAAACCCCTGGAACCCATGCACGAATGAAGACCAAACTTTCCGAGACTATCCGTTCTAAAATAATTCCTGTATATCAGCGATTGGCCTCCGATGAACTGCTTATGCGATGCATAAGAGGAAAAACCCAGAATTCAAATGAAAGCGTTCATCAGTCAATTTGGTGTCACTGTTCCAAGGAAGTGTTTGTGTCAAAAAGAAGAATTGAATTGGCAGCTGTATCAGGTATAAGCCAATTTAATATGGGATGCATGGCAAGCATGAATGCAAAATCATCAGGCAAGATGAATGCAGCTACAGCTCAAATTGCTACCAAGCGAGATCGACGGTGAATTTCGCAAAGCAATCGTCGCAATTGCAAACAATTTAAAACTGCTCGTAAAGTTAAAAAATTTCAAAAAATTAAAGTTGCCAGACAACAAAAAAAAGGTGAAGGACTCACATATGGTGCCGGGCAGTTTTGAGGTATTTGATGGGGAGAATTTTATTAAATTTATTTATTTTTCGTAGATATCTGTTACAAGCTTTGCTCAATTCAAAGCACCTTATGCCGCGTCCACACATGCAACAAAACACTGTATCGTAACGCCATCGTGTATCAAGTCTGAACTGCACTCCGTGACAGAACATTGTAACATTTCACCATCCCACTAGTTGTCGTTTTTTCCCCGTTGCTTCAAAGGAATGTCATGGGGCTATGTTGCATCCCCATATTCGTGTACTTGGACTGGTTTGCGCATAACAGCGTTTTGTCAGTGTAGAATGGATATTGGCATGAACAGATGAGATGCAGTGATGTTACGTGCTGATGATATGCGGCGATGTTCATCTCATGACATCATCACGTAACATGGGATGTTACGAGATGATGTTCTATTGCTTGTCTGTATGCACCCTCATACTACAAATTATAAAATGAATCACTTTATAAAATATTACTAATTTGGCACCCACATATTATCTCAATCTAGCGCTTTTTTTGTTTAGAAGAAAAACATATGCCGTCCCTGTCCTGGATTCGAACCAGGGTCCCTCTGTTTAGTCCAGAGTGCCTTGACCGCTAGACCAACGAGGAGAGGAACAACGCTCTGTTTCTCCGTATATAAGGATGTAAGATATTATTACCCTTCACAGGGATAACACAATTGCCAAATAATGGTCAACACACAAAGCCACCGGGGCGAGTTTGTTGAGGCAATTGTGGGTACTTACGTATTAGCCCGTGGACCATTTTCGCCAAATCAAAAACAGTCGCTAAATGCCGTGAAACATAATGAAAAAATGTTCTCGCGCACATTCGAACACAATAACTTTGAATAGTGGGATAATAAACTATAGTATATATATGAATAGTGGGATATATAACTATGAATAGTTGGGAAATAATGCCAATGAATGGTTACATTTAGTTATTTATGTAAATGAACTTTGGCGCAAATTCTTCAAAATCTTTGCCAATTTCTTGGTTGACGGGCTAATATGTAAGTACCTAATGGTGTTATCCTTATGCAGGGTAATATCTTGCATCCTTATATATGGAGAAAGAGAGCGTTGTTCCATGTTCTCGTTCATCTAGCGGCCAAGGCACCCCGGGCTAAATGGAGGGAAACTCAAATATGGCGGAAAAGGCGAATTCGAAATAACTGCCAAAGATGTCAAATTAAGGATTTTCTGTCAAAATAAGAAAGTACTAAAATTTCTGTTATGCTTCTAGTTACGTTTAAGATCAGGTGGTAAGATACATCGGCCTACGGGCGGCAAAATTGTAAGTCCGCCTCTGGTTATGACCATGTCAAGTGTTGCTAAAATTTTATGTTTGTGATCGAAACCAGTGTTTTTGACACCATATGTGACTTGAGGATCAAGGCTGCAAATAAGGTAAGTTTTAATTACCAATTGAATGCAAATACTACATTGGAGGTAAATTTGTTCTTTAGTTTCATTTTTCTCCAAATTTGGTTTTTCGTTTATTTTGGTTATTTAAAACACCCCTCGCGTTTCAATTTTTGCTTCATTTTCTTGAAACTTCACAGAAACATTAGTAGTGTCGTATTAAATAAAAGTGTGCATGCATTTGTATATTGAATAATAAGTAAGTGTAAAAAAGTAATATATACATGCTATCGGAAAAGAATATGGAAGAAATTTGTATAAATTTCAATAAAAAATTTATTTTTTGTTGATATTATCATAATATTTGGAAATAAATACACAGTTTTATTTTTAATGACAATAAGAAACACCATAATTATGACTGAGGTTCTGCAGTTGAAATTAATGCGCGAGGAGCAGTTTTCGTACTTAAATGTATCGTATAATTAAAAATGAAAAATATTTAATATTTATAGAAATTATTATCCAATTGATATCAAATTTTTCACTTAAGTGACTAATTTAGAGATGTAAATATGTGCCAAATTTCGAATGAATTACATAGTAATTCTAAATTTTGGTTCTGGAAGTAGACTGTCCCCTTAATGGATTTCTATGGCCAGATTTTTGATTATATTCACTTAAAAAATGAACTGAAAGTATTATGTACTTCTGATGAATATGTCGAAAAACCAGTTCATGACTCATTAAAATTTATGAATGAAAATCAACTTCAAGTTACATTTTAAGAAATTTAAAAGTCAGAAGAACATTTCATCTCGAATTCAAGCTGTACTATTGGAGTTGAACATTCCTTTCGGCCCTGAAGATAATTCATATATGTTATCGAGGAACGCAAACATAAGAAAGGCTATGCGGCTTAAGTTTACTGACAACATCGCCGGAATTTAAAGAAAATCCTCTGTTTTATGAAAATGTTGTCAAGCATTTTCTGAAAAACAAATAGGAGAATGGAACTTGTGTATAAATAAACAACCAAACGAGGTAATTCAACCTTTCTTTAATAACCTAATCATACCACGTAACCAAATTATTTGGGTTTATCAGATAAACGGCGAATGAAACATTTAGCTGTTGGCTAATTTGAAAATGTATTGGGCATTTTTGAAGTTATACTAATTGATAAATTAAGCATTCAATGATATCCTACAATTAATTACATAGCAACATATAAGGCGAGCCCTGATGCCACGTGCAAATTTAACCTTTAAAACAGCTACGGTTCTAGACAAAAACATTTGGGGGAGCAAATTTCTGCCTGGAAAAGTGGTCCGCGGTTTCAATTGAGTTGGGAAACACTTGTCTAAAGGGAGCTTGGCCAAGGAATATCTGAAGCCAAAAGAAAATTAAAATATTCAATATTAAAATTTGAAAAGAAAATTTGAAAAGAAACCTTTCATTATTAATTTTCTTAATTACTTTTCTAAAAAAAATGCACTAAAATTTGCCGTCATATATAAGTTTAGTTCATTTAATTAAAACGTATTTTATAGTGTGAATTTATTACTAATCGATAGAACACTTTGAAGCGCAAAAATAAGAGTTAATTGCATCTTGCTCTGAAGTTTAATTAAAATTTTAAAAAGGACAATATTTTTCTATTATCTACTAAAGCTTCTTATTCAAACTAACTTGGGAGGCATATTTCAACAAATTTGGTGCAAAATTATATCATAAATTTTATTACATAAATGATACACCTAATAATTTTCGACACCCACGTAGAAATAAGCTCAAACTAGAGCTGTTTTTTGTTTAGGAGAAAAAGAGACCCCGTCCGGTAATAATATCTTACCTAAAGGAGATAACTTAATTTTTAATAAAACAAATATGCCTCAAAAACGATATAACGCATCATGCTCATTTAATCATAACGTTTAGATTTGCAACTGATTTATTTCAATTAAAATTGGCTTATTTTTTTCACATTTGTCTAAATATTTATAGAGGTCTATTGAAATGAAATCGATACACAACTAAGCTTATAAACGAAAATACATCAGAATTTTAATTTTAGAATATGAGTAATGGAATTCTGTTACTTTATTGCGGTAGAAAATTAAAACTGATTTTATTTCCATATTTCCATGCGATGGACGATGAATTTATGTTTTCTTTAAAATTTAAGCAGCTAAAATGCCAGATACGCTTAAAAAATATTCGCAGAAAATTTACTATGCCGATGTTCGATTTATGTTATTTAAATTTTAACGATGCTTTAAAAAATAGGTATAGTATTAAACAATGTTCTGAGTGCAAATCCAAATTTTTTGAAACAACGGATAACCCATGCTTTTTGAATTTAAAATTTACAATCAAAAAACGTCTCACAAAGGCTGTTTTTGAGATTTCTTTTTTCTTGGCTTTTTCTAAGAATTCTAAAGGTAATAAATAGAAAGTTATACTACGTAAATCACGAACAATTCTTATTTTTGGAAATAACTGTTAAAATGCGTTTTTTAAAATTGAAAACTGAAAGTCTTCCCTCATTTGCTTAAATTTTCTTCGGATTTATTTATTCTTCAGCAAAGAATATATTTTTCAGTTATATATTCTTAAACTATTGCATGTATTATAAATATACTTACTTTTATTGTATGCAACTTCATAATTACGAATGAAAATACATATAAAATTGCTTAAATTTTCTTATTTACATTTCAGTTTAATTTATCCAATTACTTTTGCATAAAAAATGATTATCCAGTATGCAATATTTATTCCGGAAACACGTTTCAAGGGAAATACTAAAATAATAATGATGTTAATTTATACACATATGCAATACACCCAGATAACAAAAAATTCTTCTGCTCCAAATGTTATTTGTTCACTTCCTGTTAATAATAATAGTTGTATAATTAACTTATACACCTTTTTCGCGTATTAAATGTAAGGTTCTTTTCTCGACGGGTTTAAAATACAAGCGGAATAAGATTGAGTGTATATTAAATGAATTTTGTTTTGAAACATGAATGGTAATTAACTTTCGACACCCGATGATTAATATATTACACAATAGGCACAGTTTTTGGAACGAAAATTTATTCGGCTTTAAACGTTTTTCGAAAGCCTTGAGCTTTCATCGAAGAAGCAAGAAACCCTAAGCGTACATCGCTCATAAGGGCGAGTGTACGATTGTTTATTGTATAAAGGGTAAGGTTATGGTTGATGTCCATGAGTTCTATCGGTCGAACCAGATGAACATGAACTGTAGGAGGAAAGTTGGCTGCGTGAAGGATTTTGTTAAGTGATAAAAGATTGTAATTGTATTGGAGAAAACGTGACCACACCGGATGAATATTGGCCGTAATAGACAAATCGTTCACCAAGTTCTCGTTCTTTTGATGGATTTGAAAAGTTTCAAAAAACCAAGATCATCCGGAGAAGGAAGTTTGCAGATTAACTTCGCTTCATCGAAGTTAAATTTGTGGTCCAAAGACCAGCAATGAACGGCTATGGATGATTTAGTCAATTCTTATTTTTGTACGTATGCCTAGTGTTCTTTAATCCTGAACCTGAGTGCACGACGAGTTTGGCCGATGCACGATTTTGAGCACGAGCATGGGATTTCATAAATACCCCCCATGAGTTGTGATCCGAAACCGAGTCTTTTAGTTTTGAAATACAACGTTTATTGATGGGCGTGAAAGTGACCTTAAAATTAAACTTGGTAGTAATAGTGGCAATTTTAATGCAGATATTGGGAACGAGTGGTAGGCGGATGGTCTGTAAAACAGGAATGCTGTTAGGAGAAAGATAGGTGTCCGGTTTTTGGAGGAGAATTTTTTGACGGCTCGATCAACAATAGACGGGTTGTAGCCTCGGAATATGGCAATATGTTTAATGAAGTCGAGTTCCCTTCGGCTCAGGTTTTACGGCTCAAAGACTACAGTGGTCATGCTGCGCCGGGACCTACTGTTTTCCGAGGAATCCGAACCTCTTAAAACTTCAGAAACCAAACCCCGGACTACAGTGAGCAGTGCAATCTTTATGAGATCTCTGAGTAAGCGTTCTTCGCACTTTTTGGAGTCGAACCAGGATCAGCGGCGCGCTAGGAGAACGCTTAACCACACTACGCCACCGCAGGGAATGAAGTCGAATTCTTTATTCCGGTCTTCTTCAGTAGAGCAAATTTTGATACACTGAATACAATCCAGTAAAAACTGCTCATTTTCTGAGACATTGGATGTGCTGACGAACAGTTTGGTGGCAACGAAATGGAAGAAGGTTTATGGTAAACGCTTAAACGAAATTCGAAGTCTGTTTTCATGACCAGAATGTGCAGAAAGGCAAGTTTGTTGTCAACTTCGCATTCAAATGAGGATTGAATATGATCGTTGAACGAGTTGAGATTATGGGTGAGAACCTTGAGATCAGTATTATTACCATCTAGAATTGCAAAGATGTCGTCTACATACCGGACCCATAATTTGAAATGAAGATGTTCGTGAATTTTTTCTTCGACATAATGCAAATAGATATCTGATAAAATAGGAGATACTGAGTTTCCCATAGCGAAACTATCTGTTTGTTGGAAGAACTTATTTTGGAAACTGAAGCAAGTTTGTGAAATATAAATTTCGGTCAGGTTGGTAAGTTCACAAACTTCAAAATCAGTGTAGTGGAATTCCTTCATGCGCTGTTCTAGAGACTGAAGGGATCCTTGGATCAGAACATTCGTGAAATGGCTTTTTACGTTAAATGAGACTATTGTGTTTGGAGTGAAGGGAATGTCACGAAGCCAATCAGAGAATTGCAGAGAATTTTTGATTGTAAAGGAGTTATTGTATAGTAATGGAGAAAATCTTTGCGCTAAATGCTTTGAAAGAGCGTGACATGCGGTGCCAATATTTGAGACTATAGGACGAAACGGCATGCCCGCCTTATGGACTTTGTGTAGTGCATATAGGCGAGCAATGTTAGGGACAGTCTGTCGCTAACGTCGATCGCTCGCTCAACTCTTTCAATAATCCTATTCAAATCCCATTTGAATGCGAAGTTGACAATATATTTGCCTTTTCTGGACGTTCTGGTCATGAAATCAGGCTGAATATCATTTAAGCGTTTACCATAAACCTTCTTCCATTTCGTTACCACCACACTGTTCGTCAGCGCACCCAATGTCTCAGAAAATGAGCACTTTGTATTGGTTTGTGTTCCGCTCTCAAAATGTGCCCCACTGAAGAAGACCGGAATAAAGAACTCCACTTCATTAAAAGCATTGCCGTATTCCGAGGCTACAACCCTCCTATGGTGGATCGGACCCTCAAAAAATTCTCCTCCAAAAAACCGGACACCCATCTTTCTCCCAACAGCATTCCTATTCTACAAACCATCTGCTTACCGTTCGTTCCCAATATCAGCATTAAAATTGCTACTATTCTTAACAACTTTAATTTTAAAGTCTCTTTCACGCCCATCAATAAGCTTTGTATTTCAAAACTAAAAGACTCGGTTGCGGATCACAACTCATGGGGTATTTATGAAATTCCATGCTCGTGCTCAAAATCGTACATCGGCCAAACTCGTCATTCACACCGGTTCAGGATTAAAGAACACCAGGCATATGTACAAAAACAAGAATTGACTAAATCATCCATAGCCGTTCATTGCTGGTCTTTGGACCACAAATTTAACTTCGATGAAGCGAAGTTAATCTACAAACCTTCATCTCCTGCTGATCGTAATTTTTTTGGAACCTTTTCAATCCATCAAAACACCGAGCACCTGGTGAACGATTTATCTATTACGGCCAACATCCATCCAGCGTGGTCACGCAAAACTTCACACAGCCAACTTTCTTCCTACAGTCCACGTCCATCTTGTTCGACCGCTAGAGGACGTCAACTCATAGACAACCACCATAATCTTACCCTTTGTGCAATCAACAATCGTACAATTGTCCTTACGAAATATGTACGCTTAGGGTTTCTTGTTTCTTCGATGAGAGCTCAAGGCTTTTAAAAAACGTTTAAAGCCGAATAAATTTTCGTTTCAAAGACTGTGCCTATTGCGTATTATATTATCCATCGAGTGTTTAGCACAGTGAGTCGATCTACTATTAGATTAACTTCCGACAATTTACAACTTTTGATTCAAAATAAAATTTTCTTTTTATGCATATTATTTTCGCCCAATTTTTTTTCATTACAATAGTATAAGTTAATTATAGTACAAGAAATATTTCATTCATAGCCACTTCCGTTAGCTTAGAGAAAAAAGGGCGGCTAATAGAGATAAGATGGGCTCAGCTCAAGCCCGAAAGCAAGCTTTCGGGGCCTATCTCATTAGATGGATGCAACCGAAGCAGAAAACTGACTTTTCGATATCGACATTCTCCAAGGAAGACCATTCTGTGATTCGTTTTCCAAGCTTATAGAAATGCGGTATATGAAAATTCGAAAAAAATTAAATATTGTGGTTTAGATTAATTTTTTTCATAAAATGTTTTAAATTTTAAATTGCGTATCAAGGGGTTAAAATTATATTTAGAGTTTCGGGTTCGGGACTGCTCTTGCCTCGAAAAATGAACCCTAACTCATGTCTAGCAGTTAGTAGCATAACTCCAATAACTCCAACAAGAGTTGATTGGGATCCTAGGCACATTCGGGAGAGGTGATGAAGGTCACATAAATTACAGTAAGTATAAATACATTATATTCTCTAACGTTTGTAGTTTTTCATATGTGCAGATAGTATCTGGACTTGTTGTCATATAATCCCTTTATATGCTTTCTACCAATGCTGTTGTGTTGGAAAGCACTATATTTAACGAAATGCGTAAGCAGAAACTTTCTTCAGAAGACGAGTTTTTAATAATGATAAATAATCTGATGAAGAAAATTGTGTTAAAGTTGAGAATTGAGAAAGAGGGCTAAGCTTTAACCGTAGTTTATAAAAGCAAACAATGAGAGAAATTTCAAAGTAGCTCATGTTTCTGCAATCAGAGAACGGATGAGGTTTAAGTCATAAAAGTGATAATGTGTAATAGTAACCGAAAGATTTCTGGACTTGCTCTAGACTGAGTTCGTGAGTAATTTTTTTCCCTTTGAAATCTTGTTAAGTAAGTTTCTAGTTTCAACAAAAAGAAATGTTTTCAGATATTAATTTCGATGACTGATTCTTTCTCTTTCCGTCTTTATTTGACCAAGATTTTTCTCCATTTAAAATATAAAGCTGTTAGTTTCGCACCCAGTCACGTATTATGTAATCTCTTGGATGATGCATCTTAAGTACAAGGAATCCAAAATTTATTCTGTTTCATGAATGGTTTTCACCGTGTTCAGGTTTTATTTTTCCATATAAATACATAAACTAGAAAATTATTAACTTCCGAGAATAATGAAAGTAAACAGGTTATATTTTATGTTGTAGTCGAACTAGAGGTCATTGGTAAGTGAGAACGAACATCGTGTGTTACTACAATCTGAGCACGATTATTGATGTAGGGAAGCATGGTTACCTTAATACAACCCCTGGAAAAAAGTTTGGAATCAACACCTATAGTCTACAAAATTTCACAAAAATTGATAAGTATTTTAAAGAAAATAAATTCATTAAACCGAATTGGTGTATTTACAAAAATATACATTGTTTCTGAAATTTGTATGTAAAAAGGTCATTTAAATTAGCAGTATTTTTTAAATTATTTAATTTTAACTCACAACACCGTGAGAAAAAAGTATAAAATCATGTGAAATATGGAATCATATTAAAGTTTATTTGATTAGTAGCACATATTTTCTCCACGGGCTTGGATTACTGCCTGGGTTATCATTGGAATAGCCTCCGTAAATTTCTTGTAGTCATTTGGATCAATTTTGTCTCATGCGGTCTTAATAGCAATTTTTAATGTTTCTTTATTTGTTGGCTGCTGCTTCATGACAAGTTATTTAAGTTTCCACCGCAGATTTTCAATTAGGTTTAAATCCGGGCTGCAGGCCTGCCAGTCCAATGTTTTTGCATTTGTTTCCAAAAAGTAATTTTTACCAGAACGAAACCTATGACATGA
>QLNU02014802.1:117407878-117430597 GCA_006491805.2 Dysdera silvatica | reverse complement strand
GCACGAGTATTATGTAATCATAACGCCACCTTCTTATTTAAATTTGCGTAAACAAGCTTTTGATTCCATACTTTTTTCCCGTACTCACATAGTTCCATACTTTTTTTTTCACTGTGTTGTTGGTTAAAATTAAATAATTTAAAAAATACGGCTAATTTAAACTATCTTTTTGCATGTGATTTTTGTTTTGTTTGTTTGTTTTTTGGTTTTACGGCTCAAAGACTACAGTGGTCATGCTGTGCCGGGACCTACAGTTTTCCGAGGAATCCGAACCTCTTAAGGCCTGGGGAACCAAACCCCGGACTACAGTGAGGAGTGCGATCTTTTATTAGATCTCTGAGTAAGCGTTCTTTTTAAACTGCTGGGAGTCGTACCCGGCTTACCGCGCAATAGGAGAACGCGTTACCACACTGCGCCACCGCAGGGCTTTCTGCATCTGAATTTCAGAAATAATATATATTTTGAAAATGCACCAATTCGGTTTAATAAATGCATTTTCTTTAGAATACCTTATCGATTTCTGTGAAATTTTATAGACCATAGGTGTTGATTCCAAACTTTTTTCCAGGGTTTGCATAGCATGATCGTTGTCGATGAATATTTTTTTAGGACAAATAGTCAATTTGAAACCTGCTTACCTGTGACTCATTTAGTTTTTTAGTTCAATGGGATAGCTTAAGACGACATACAGTATCGTCCTGAAGATTCAAGAAAGAATTAGCCTGTTCGTTGAGAAGGAAATTCGATGTTTTTCATACAAATGTTGAACGCCAAATAATATTTGTCAAAATCAAGGCTTGCTTTCACTGATACTCTCTTTTGTAATCTTGACACTTAAATTCAAATCAATATTTGAAATAGCAAGGAGAACCACAGCTTTAAATTCAATAACTTGCATTTCCTTCACCAAAAAAAAAAGGGAGGGGTGTTGTAATAACTTAAATAGTGTATCGCTAAGCATCTATACATAATCGTTAATAATTATGCAATATCTAATTATGAATGCATAATTATTAACGATTACGAATGCATAATCGTTAATAATTATGCATTCATAATTAGATATTGCAATCTAATCGACAATAGAGCACTTGCATGGACTCCACAATTGTCCTATTTCCGCACTTAGTACAAAGTCACAATTCTTATTACTAGATCAAGGCCCTATATCCTAGCAATAATTCTTTACGAGTTCTACCTATGTAGCGTTCTAAACCGTGAGACATTTTTGTCAACTAATGAGCAATTCAAAACACACTTACTTATTCGAAATACGTCGATAAGAGTCGATCTAATTAGTTTATGAGGATCGAAAGTAATCGATAAGGTTTGTTCTCCTTCCTTTGTTCAATTAATAACCAGACTGTAAGACGGAAAATGTGAAATTTGGAACGCATGGTTCTGTAGGTAGTAGCAGTTTATACATCCTGGGATAAGCAGAATGGGTTTGGGTATATGGCGTCCTGTGCGAGCCTAAAATTTATAATATAATAATTATTATTTCACCTAGTATAAAAAGAGAAAGGCCAGTTCTGCGCCTTTTTCTTTTTCTGACAAGAAAATTATAGCTAAAGTTTGCTATGTGTGGACAATAAACTTCTGACCCCCTATCGTGGTCAAGAAACATTCCCTATAAAGGGAGCTTTATCTGAGATCTGTGAAAGATACCTCACGTAAGGGAACCTGAAAAAAGATTCGCATTTTCAATATCAACGCGCATTAGTGAACTCCAAGGTACATTGAAAATTGTGGTCGTAACCATATCAACTTTACTTTCAACCATAAACGGTTTACACCTGGTTTTCACTTTCTGTTTCTAGGAGATATCATCCGTTGTGAGTTTTCTCGATACTTTCTAACGTAGTTTGCATTATCTGCCATATCTTTTCCAAGCAAAAACCTATTATTTTTAAGGCTTCAGTACATCCCTTTATACGCATAGCTTTGGGAAAATCTCTACATAAAAATAATTGCTAATATTGGACTGCGAAAATGACTGTGACAGCTCGCACAGCAAAAGAGGTAAAACTAGATGTTCATCATACTGTAGGTAGTAGCCAGTCTACACTTTCCAATAAAAGGCAGCTTCTGCTTATTATAGTAACATAGCTGTTATTTTATCAAAAGTACAGGCCTAACAAGCCTATCATGAAACAGAAGGGCTTATCAAAATCATGGAATCGACAGGCTTATCTCAAAACAGCAAAGTCTCTCTCCGTTTCATAAAGAAATCATGACGGACATTCCAGCCGGGGCTCACGTTTGTCAAATCACTATTTGCTTTCCGTGCTGCCCTTCTACTCACGTCTTCTATAGATCTACGTTTAACATGCTTTCTAGAGTCATCTATGTTTCAGGCTTAGCCTGAAATGGGCCCCTGCCTACTCGAGTCTTTCTGAACGCGGGAAAATCGTTTTTTACAACATCTCTGTAGTTCTAGAACCCCGTTCGTTATATGGACAGCCACAGGTGAAGTAATTCCGCAATATTTTAAGACATAAATGACTACATATAATATATATATGACACAATTATTATTGATATATACACCATAATTATATACCTTAACAATTTCTAAATGTTTAAAACCAAAAATGGAGTTGGCTTACTTTGGTTTAAAACTAAGTGTCTGTATATTTCGCAAGATATCGTAGATATCAAGGAATATCGTAGTATGTTTCGCAAGATATCAAGATATCATCAGAACCCTGACGTAACTTATGCAGACAAAATCAAGGGAGTGTAAGTCTCGGAGGAGGGGGACACAATTATCCAAATGTTTATGATTATGCGCAACTTTTCAAATACAGGACCGTCATTGGAATGTTTGTTTGTTTGTTTTGTGGTTTTACGGCTCAAAGACTACAATGGTCATGCTGCGCCGGGACCTACTGTTTTCCGAGGAATCCGAACCTCTTATGGCCTAGGGAACCAAACCCCGGACTACAGTGAGCAGTGCGATCTTTTTATGAGATCTCTGAGTAAGCGTTCTTTGTACACTGTTGGGAGTCGAACCCGGATTAACGGCGCACTAGGCGAACGCGTTACCACACTGCGCCACCGCAAGGCCGTCATTGGAATGAAAGTGGAAGCGCTGCATACTGAATTCAGATACAGTGAAACCTGTCTCGGGCAGAAACTCCCGGGACCGGAAAAAAATACCGTAGTATGCAGGTTTCTTTCCACCTTATGTAGGTTACATGCAAAATAAATACATACATAGTTAAATTCAGTGGTAAGAGATGACTGGATATGCTATTTTTCATTTGTCTTATTTTGGGACCTTTAAGACTATATTTGTTTTCCTTCTGATAAAATTGTTATTCTTATTAATTTTAAATTTTGCACTATTTTGTGGTTTTAGTAATTGCTAACAATATGGTGCAAAATTCCATTCTAACTATACATGCCTATTCCATACAAAAAGTTTATTACGTAAGCTTAAATTGTAACGATAAAGTACCTCCTTTGTAAAGATTATGATTCTCTTGTATAAAGATATTCTCCCTTGTGGTGGGTTTATCCATGGATTGATAAATTCGATATGAGTGACTTTTTGTTCTGGTTAATAATGAACGTTTTTATTTAAGAAGTGTGTGGCACTGGTATACGCAAGGGGTATCGATTATGATTGTAACCCCCATTGCGATGAAATTGTGTATAGCATACATGTAAATACAATGGATTAGTAGCTCTGTAAACCCCCATGGTAAGCCTGTAACCGCACTTATAAACTTTATAAACTCGCCAAACTCGTCATTCACACCGGTTCAGGATTAAAGAACACCAGGCATATGTACAAAAACAAGAATTCACTAAATCATCCATAATCGTTCATTGCTAGTCTTTGGATCACAAATTTAACTTCGATGAAGCGAAGTTAATCTACAAACTTCCTTCTCCCGATGATCTTGGTTTTTTGAAACCTTTCAAATCCAACAAAACACCGAGCACCTGGTGAACGATTTATCTATTACGGCCAATATCCATCCGGCGTGGTCACGCAAAACTTCACACAGCCAACTTTCTTCCTACAGTCCACGTCCATCTTGTTCGACCGCTAGAGGACGTCAACTCATAGACAACCACCATAATCTTACCCTTTGTGCAATCAACAATCGTACAATTGTCCTTACGAAATATGTACGCTTAGGGTTTCTTGTTTCTTCGATGAGAGCTCAAGGCTTTCGAAAATCGTTTAAAGCCGAATATATTTTCGTTTCAAATACTGCGCCTTTGGGTATTATATTATTCATCGAGTATTTAGCACAGTGAGTCGATCTACTATTAGATTAACTTCCGACAATTTACAACTTTTGATTCAAAATAAAATTTTCTTTTTATGCATATTATTTTCGCCCAATTTTTTTTCATTACAATAGTATAAGTTAATTATAGTACAAGAAATATTTCATTCATAGCCACTTCCGTTAGCTTAGAGAAAAAAGGGCGGCTAATAGAGATAAGATGGGCTCAGCTCAAGCCCGAAAGCAAGCTTTCGGGGCCTATCTCATTAGATGGATGCAACCGAAGCAGAAAACTGACTTTTCGATATCGACATTCTCCAAGGAAGACCATTCTGTGATTCGTTTTCCAAGCTTATAGAAATGCGGTATATGAAAATTCGAAAAAAATTAAATATTGTGGTTTAGATTAATTTTTTTCATAAAATGTTTTAAATTTTAAATTGCGTATCAAGGGGTTAAAATTATATTTAGAGTTTCGGGTTCGGGACTGCTCTTGCCTCGAAAAATGAACCCTAACTCATGTCTAGCAGTTAGTAGCATAACTCCAATAACTCCAACAAGAGTTGATTGGGATCCTAGGCACATTCGGGAGAGGTGATGAAGGTCACATAAATTACAGTAAGTATAAATACATTATATTCTCTAACGTTTGTAGTTTTTCATATGTGCAGATAGTATCTGGACTTGTTGTCATATAATCCCTTTATATGCTTTCTACCAATGCTGTTGTGTTGGAAAGCACTATATTTAACGAAATGCGTAAGCAGAAACTTTCTTCAGAAGACGAGTTTTTAATAATGATAAATAATCTGATGAAGAAAATTGTGTTAAAGTTGAGAATTGAGAAAGAGGGCTAAGCTTTAACCGTAGTTTATAAAAGCAAACAATGAGAGAAATTTCAAAGTAGCTCATGTTTCTGCAATCAGAGAACGGATGAGGTTTAAGTCATAAAAGTGATAATGTGTAATAGTAACCGAAAGATTTCTGGACTTGCTCTAGACTGAGTTCGTGAGTAATTTTTTTCCCTTTGAAATCTTGTTAAGTAAGTTTCTAGTTTCAACAAAAAGAAATGTTTTCAGATATTAATTTCGATGACTGATTCTTTCTCTTTCCGTCTTTATTTGACCAAGATTTTTCTCCATTTAAAATATAAAGCTGTTAGTTTCGCACCCAGTCACGTATTATGTAATCTCTTGGATGATGCATCTTAAGTACAAGGAATCCAAAATTTATTCTGTTTCATGAATGGTTTTCACCGTGTTCAGGTTTTATTTTTCCACATAAATACATAAACTAGAAAATTATTAACTTCCGAGAATAATGAAAGTAAACAGGTTATATTTTATGTTGTAGTCGAACTAGAGGTCATTGGTAAGTGAGAACGAACATCGTGTGTTACTACAATCTGAGCACAATTATTGATGTAGGGAAGCATGGTTACCTTAATACAAACCCTGGAAAAAAGTTTGGAATTAACACTTATGGTCTATAAAATTTCACCAAAATCGATTAAACCGCTTTGGTGTATTTACAAAAATATACATTGTTTCTAAAATTTACATGTAAAGGGATCATTTAAATTAGCAGTATTTTTTAAATTATTTAATTTTAACTAACAACACCGTGAGAAAAAAAAGTATAAAATCGTGTGAAATATGGAATCATATTAAAGTTTATTTGATTAGTAGCACATATTTTCTCCACGGGCTTGGATTACAGCTTGGATTATCATTGGAATAGTCTCCGTAAATTTCCTGTAGTCATTTCGATCAATTTTGTCTCATGCGGTCTTAATATCAATTTTTAATGATGTTTTTTTTATTTATTGCTTGCTGCTTGGTGACAAGTTATTTAAGTTTCCACCGCAGATTTTCAATTAGGTTTAAATCCGGACTGCAGGCCTGCCAGTCCAATGTCTTGTAGTTTGTCTCCGAAAAGTAATTTTTAAGAAAACTAGACCTATGACACGAGGCATTGTCGTCCATGAAGGTGACTTCCTCATCCTCAATTCTCTGTCTTCGATTGTTGGAATTGGAAAAGCGTTTAAAATCACGTTGCAGTTCACAGTTACATTTACTATACATAATTTACTTGGACCTTCGGACGACATACTCCCCCACTCCAAAGATCACAAAAGATGTAGGAAACTTTTTGCGGAACTTCATACAATCTTCATACATGGTTTCTCCTTTTAGACGCCAAACAAATGTTCCACTGTCATCACCACTACCAGTGCATGTTCTTGACTCCTCGCTAAATATTACTGAGCTTCAACCAAGACCAGTCGTAAGCGAAAACCCATACCCCATAGGCGTTTTCCTATCTGTTTTATCACAAACGTTAGCTTTGGATATTTTTTCCATTGATTATTTATTGGTTTTGACATCAAAAATATCATACCTATACGTATTTTCCTTAGAGTTTGATCCTGATGAGCAGAAGTAGCACGAGGCTTGCCACAGCGCTGAACGTTCATCACGTTTTTCGTTTCTTTACACTTTTTAAATTTTTAAAATGGCGGATTGAGGACAAAAAAAGTCTTTGCAACTTCTCGCTGAGTTTTCCCTTCTGCTAACCATTTAATTTTTCTGTTCTTAACTTGAACATTGAGTTCTTTTATCGGTGCTATTTTTCTTGGCTAGCTAACGATATGGACGCAATTTGGCGCAGTATAGCCCAGATGCTCTTGCGCCATAAAAAACCAAACAAACAAAACATATGTAAACAAAGAAACAAACAAAAGCAAGTGATGCTGGTTTTCTATATATATCTCCGGTCAGAATTCAAGCACGAGTATTATGTAATCATAACGCCACCTTCTTATTTAAATTTGCGTAAACAAGCTTTTGATTCCATACTTTTTTCCCGTACTCACATAGTTCCATACTTTTTTTTTCACTGTGTTGTTGGTTAAAATTAAATAATTTAAAAAATACGGCTAATTTAAACTATCTTTTTGCATGTGATTTTTGTTTTGTTTGTTTGTTTTTTGGTTTTACGGCTCAAAGACTACAGTGGTCATGCTGCGCCGGGACCTACAGTTTTCCGAGGAATCCGAACCTCTTAAGGCCTGGGGAACCAAACCCCGGTATAGTGAGCAGTGCGATCGTTTTTATGAGATCTCTGAGTAAGCGTTCTTTTTAAACTGCTGGGAGTCGTACCCGGCTTACCGCGCAATAGGAGAACGCGTTACCACACTGCGCCACCGCAGGGCTTTCTGCATCTGAATTTCAGAAATAATATATATTTTGAAAATGCACCAATTCGGTTTAATAAATTTATTTTCTTTAAAATACTTATCAATTTTTGTGAAATTTTGTAGACTATAGGTGTTGATTCCAAACTTTTTTCCAGGGTTTGCATAGCATGATCGTTGTCGATGAATATTTTTTTAGGACAAATAGTCAATTTGAAACCTGCTTACCTGTGACTCATTTAGTTTTTTAGTTCAATGGGATAGCTTAAGACGACATACAGTATCGTCCTGAAGATTCAAGAAAGAATTAGCCTGTTCGTTGAGAAGGAAATTCGATGTTTTTCATACAAATGTTGAACGCCAAATAATATTTGTCAAAATCAAGGCTTGCTTTCACTGATACTCTCTTTTGTAATCTTGACACTTAAATTCAAATCAATATTTGAAATAGCAAGGAGAACCACAGCTTTAAATTCAATAACTTGCATTTCCTTCACCAAAAAAAAAAGGGAGGGGTGTTGTAATAACTTAAATAGTGTATCGCTAAGCATCTATACATAATCGTTAATAATTATGCAATATCTAATTATGAATGCATAATTATTAACGATTACGAATGCATAATCGTTAATAATTATGCATTCATAATTAGATATTGCAATCTAATCGACAATAGAGCACTTGCATGGACTCCACAATTGTCCTATTTCCGCACTTAGTACAAAGTCACAATTCTTATTACTAGATCAAGGCCCTATATCCTAGCAATAATTCTTTACGAGTTCTACCTATGTAGCGTTCTAAACCGTGAGACATTTTTGTCAACTAATGAGCAATTCAAAACACACTTACTTATTCGAAATACGTCGATAAGAGTCGATCTAATTAGTTTATGAGGATCGAAAGTAATCGATAAGGTTTGTTCTCCTTCCTTTGTTCAATTAATCACCAGACTGTAAGACGGAAAATGTGAAATTTGGAACGCATGGTTCTGTAGGTAGTAGCAGTTTATACATCCTGGGATAAGCAGAATGGGTTTGGGTATATGGCGTCCTGTGCGAGCCTAAAATTTATAATATAATAATTATTATTTCACCTAGTATAAAAAGAGAAAGGCCAGTTCTGCGCCTTTTTCTTTTTCTGACAAGAAAATTATAGCTAAAGTTTGCTATGTGTGGACAATAAACTTCTGACCCCCTATCGTGGTCAAGAAACATTCCCTATAAAGGGAGCTTTATCTGAGATCTGTGAAAGATACCTCACGTAAGGGAACCTGAAAAAAGATTCGCATTTTCAATATCAACGCGCATTAGTGAACTCCAAGGTACATTGAAAATTGTGGTCGTAACCATATCAACTTTACTTTCAACCATAAACGGTTTACACCTGGTTTTCACTTTCTGTTTCTAGGAGATATCATCCGTTGTGAGTTTTCTCGATACTTTCTAACGTAGTTTGCATTATCTGCCATATCTTTTCCAAGCAAAAACCTATTATTTTTAAGGCTTCAGTACATCCCTTTATACGCATAGCTTTGGGAAAATCTCTACATAAAAATAATTGCTAATATTGGACTGCGAAAATGACTGTGACAGCTCGCACAGCAAAAGAGGTAAAACTAGATGTTCATCATACTGTAGGTAGTAGCCAGTCTACACTTTCCAATAAAAGGCAGCTTCTGCTTATTATAGTAACATAGCTGTTATTTTATCAAAAGTACAGGCCTAACAAGCCTATCATGAAACAGAAGGGCTTATCAAAATCATGGAATCGACAGGCTTATCTCAAAACAGCAAAGTCTCTCTCCGTTTCATAAAGAAATCATGACGGACATTCCAGCCGGGGCTCACGTTTGTCAAATCACTATTTGCTTTCCGTGCTGCCCTTCTACTCACGTCTTCTATAGATCTACGTTTAACATGCTTTCTAGAGTCATCTATGTTTCAGGCTTAGCCTGAAATGGGCCCCTGCCTACTCGAGTCTTTCTGAACGCGGGAAAATCGTTTTTTACAACATCTCTGTAGTTCTAGAACCCCGTTCGTTATATGGACAGCCACAGGTGAAGTAATTCCGCAATATTTTAAGACATAAATGACTACATATAATATATATATGACACAATTATTATTGATATATACACCATAATTATATACCTTAACAATTTCTAAATGTTTAAAACCAAAAATGGAGTTGGCTTACTTTGGTTTAAAACTAAGTGTCTGTATATTTCGCAAGATATCGTAGATATCAAGGAATATCGTAGTATGTTTCGCAAGATATCAAGATATCATCAGAACCCTGACGTAACTTATGCAGACAAAATCAAGGGAGTGTAAGTCTCGGAGGAGGGGGACACAATTATCCAAATGTTTATGATTATGCGCAACTTTTCAAATACAGGACCGTCATTGGAATGTTTGTTTGTTTGTTTTGTGGTTTTACGGCTCAAAGACTACAATGGTCATGCTGCGCCGGGACCTACTGTTTTCCGAGGAATCCGAACCTCTTATGGCCTAGGGAACCAAACCCCGGACTACAGTGAGCAGTGCGATCTTTTATGAGATCTCTGAGTAAGCGTTCTTTGTACACTGTTGGGAGTCGAACCCGGATTAACGGCGCACTAGGCGAACGCGTTACCACACTGCGCCACCGCAAGGCCGTCATTGGAATGAAAGTGGAAGCGCTGCATACTGAATTCAGATACAGTGAAACCTGTCTAAGGCAGAAACTCACGGGACCGGAAAAAAATTCTGTAGTATGCAGGTTTCCGCCTTATGGAGGTTACATGCAAAATAAATACATACATAGTTAAATTTAGTGGTAAAAGATGACTGCATATGCTATTTTTCATTTGTCTTATTTTGGGACCTTTAAGACTATATTTGTTTTCCTTCTGATAAAATTGTTATTTTTATTAATTTTAATTTTCGCACTATTTTGTGGTTTTAGTACTTACGATCAATATGGTACAAAATTTCACTCTAACTATACATGCCTATTATATACAAAGAGTCTATTACGTAAGCTTAAATTGTTAAAGTACCTCTCTTTTAAAGATAATGATTCCTTTGTATAAAGGTACTCACACTTATGGTGAGTTTATCCATGAATTGATAAAGTTGATCGTGACTTTTCGTTCTGGTTAATAATGAACGTTTTTATTTAAGAAGTGGGTGGCGTTGGCATACGCAAGGGGGGGGTGGTCGCGATTATGGTTGTAACCCCCATTGCGATGAAATTGTGCATAGTATACATGTAAATACAATGGAGTTGTAGCTCTGTAACCCCCCATTGTAAGCCTGTAACCGCACTTATAAACTTTCTGGTTATGCCTATGGTGGGTAGATGGTGTGAAAAATGATAGTCGGACAAGCATAGGCGTAGGCATGTGTAGGCGTAGTTCATAGGGGGGGGATTATAAGCTTAATGGCAGGGGTTACAGAGCTATAACTCATGTTTTCTTATGTTAAATTTAAAAAATTCCATTGCGATGGGGTTACAACACTCAAAACCGCCTCCGGGCTACACTTATGCGGACAAGGGCATTCTATATCTGTAAAATGCCTTTTGTTCGTCATCCCCCACTTTGCTATTTGCATTGTATTACAACCCTCTTTCCTTTTTCTGCTAAGAAAATTTTCTTCCTGGTCGCGATTTTCCGCTTTATGCAGGTTTTTCTCTTTGACGGGACTAAATAGTGCTTTCCGTTTCCGCGTTAGAGAGTTTCCGTAGCTAATATTAACTACCACTGACTTCTGAAGGGACCGTAAAAAAATTCCGTGTTGAGCAAGTTTCCGCTTTATGTAGGTTCCGCCTAAGACAGTTTTCACTGCATTACACTTCAAAATAAGTAGCTATTCATAATACCTGAACAAGAACGTGTTTCTCTAAAATGAAGTAACTAACCATCAGTTAATTATTTCGTTGGTGTAGTTTTGGTCTTAAATCTTTATCTCATGGAGTTACTGAATCGTATTTAGTTGTTTTAAACTGATTCTAATTGAAAATTGGTCAACATTTTACTAATATGGATAAAGAAAGCAATTTAAGATATATCTGGCGCTTTTATGCATTTAAGTTCGATTTATTGAGTTTCACATTCATTTGCAGATTTTCTTACCTCACATTTCGAAAAAATTCCTATCTTGCTGTAACGGCAACGTAATATAATATTAAATATGTGAGAAATTTATATGCGCCACAAGGCAGAAACAATCAAAACAATGTCATGGTAGATTATTAATAAAATCTTTGTAGTAAGGTCTAAAGAATTTTAATATAAAAGTACAACTTTATTCAAATTACACGAAAAATAGTTATAAAGACACTTTTACTGTTTTCTAAAATAAATTTCAGTTGAAAAATATTCTTTTTTAACTGATCCTCGTTCCCAAAGCCAAAATATTGATGGAGTTATTAAAATATAGCGTATTATAAATATTTTCAAATGTTTTCTCTTATTTTTAATTCAGATAAGCTTTGCTATAGAAATTTCGGCTTCCGTTCTACTATTTATATGAAGATATTTTTCCTTATTTGACTGTCAAAATTCCTTACATTTCTAAACAACAAATTGCTTTATATTATATACTCGCATATGCAATTACCAAATATTTCTGGCATTTAAAATATATTAGTAATTTAATATTTGCGACAATTCCCTTATTATAAAATAGTTTACTTATCTCATTTTATTTACCAGACTCTAAACGCTGATGTTTTATGAGCTGTTCTTTCTTTAAAAATTCAAATTTCTTGTGCGGTTATCGTCAGTTTTCTGAAAAGATTTATGTGTGTTTAATGTACTGTAAAGAATTCTTAAAAGAAGGGTTTTGGGGTTTTTAAGAAGCTTTAGTCAAAACAGGATTTCCTAGGCGACTTATCTTTCAAATTTTAAATTACATATTATAAACTTTACAGCTCATCTTCTCGCATACTACTGATTATTTTTTTACGCATTTTTCATGCAGATTTTAAAGATTTAAATATATTAAATGTGGGAAAAATGCCAGATGTATTATTTAAATATTTAACCTAATATTATAGTTTAAATGATTAATAACTTTTCCATGTCATACATTTTTTGTTTATCCAACGACTGCTCTTAACATTATGGCTGTTTGTTGCCGAGAAGACCGACACAAAATGTTCTATCAGAATTAATGTCTATTTTGTGTCTATATTGTCTGTGGTGCCAGGAAGTTTTGGAATATGACCAAAGGTGGTCCAATGGGACTTCGAGAGAGAACTGCGGACAGTGGGTCGGCGAGCCTACCAGTCTGATTTAAAGTAGCTGCGATTGAAGGCAGTCAGGTCCTCTTATTAAAGAGAACGTAGTTCGTAATCGACATGGAACTGAAAGGATCTCTGGGTATGGGATTAATAAGTAGGAAATCTCACCTTTTTCATTTGCTTTTTCTATGTAGATGGAACTCTAGGGTTTTGAACTAATTCTACAATGCAAAATTAGGCTGTTATTAATCAAATTCTGTTGTTTGAACTCATTCATTTTACTTTTTGACTTAACTAGATTTTCTGCTTTTTCGTTTCCAAGTGGTTGGGTATCCAATATGTTGTTAATTAAGTTTCTGTTAAATAATTTTTTCTGTGGTTCTTTACAAGTTATCTGGGCAACACAAAACAAGGAAGCTGAAAGTTTATACATTCCGTTTTCTGACTCCGTTTCTATTGTAACTGTGGATGTTAAAATATAACATGAATAATACAAAGGTCCGGCAGTATCCTTCTTCTAAAAATACAGTTCTCGGTTCCATTAGTGGAATAGCAGCAATTAACACACAAGTTGTTCCTACGAAATGACACAATGAGTCCCGTAATGAATCTCGTTGGCTGTGGACCAACATTCGGATTTCTTTTTAAACTGTTAAATTCCGCTTGCCAGTACATCTGACCATCATGGTGAATTTATCGTCAAATATTCTAAGTGTCTTACACCATATTACTTGCATGTATGTGATATCAGAAAAATGATCAGTTCGCAGTAAATTGATAATGGTTTTTGCTGATGAATAACACAAAATATGGAAATAGAGTTTAACAGAATTTTTTTTAAATATATCTGCAATCAGATATGAAGATAACTATTTGATTCAGCGGATATGTTATGTTTATTACTTTCTTTTACCCCAGTGCCATAAGTAAAAAAGGCAAACGTTAGGATTCGAACATATGTTTTTTTCGTGGTAGATAAATGTGTTATTTGTATACCATCATAATGTTTCAAACACTGTTTAAAAGAGTATGGAATACTGTAATATGTACATGATATTTAAAGTATATACCATAATTTAGTTAATTGTATTAATTTAGAAATTAATGGTTTCAGTTTAACTAATCTAGAATAGTTAATTACCGTTGAAAAAACTTTACAAAATTTTGTATAGATAATGCCTAAACGAGTTCTTGTTATATATCTAAAGACAAAATTTTTCCTACTAATTATGCAAACGCAAAATAAAGCCATTTTTAAAATCGAAGAATCTATTCATTTAAAATTAAAAATATTTCGCATCATCGAGGTTCTATTTACTAATATAGAATTCATGTGTCACTTTAAAATGAAAACTCTAACTCACTAGCAAATTAGCATAGCTGAGATACATGAGTAATATATTTATAAAAGCGCTGTTCCAGATTTAAAAAGAGAGTAACGCTCTTCCCCCAGAGATATTTAATATTCACCTGTTTTAATATTAAAATTTTCTTTTCGTTGATAATTAAATGAGCTAATTATTTACTAATTATAGTTAACTAAAGCGAGAGGAAATGTTGTGCTATTGCAGTTGCTAATGTGTAGTAATGACTGCATAATATGCAGAATAACTTCAAAGAACATTTTATCTTTTACTTTTATCGCTGTTAGGCACCATTATTAAAATAATTTATACCATGGCGTCCTAAAAATATTGGTATTCTTTCGCACTGTGCTCTTTTTTACAAACCGTTTAAAACTCTTATTACCTACTCTAGGCTAATGGAGGTGAACTAAGATTGATCCTACGGTTTCCCATAGGAAAATGATTTAATTTTCAAATTTAGAAGAAGCGCTAATTCGCATTAAAGGAGCTTTGAAATAGCGTATGGTAAAATCGCCTTTCGCCTCATTTTGAAGGCTATTTAAGAATAGTGTTACATTAAATTATATGACGTATTCCATTATTTTAATATACCTCGGAGATAAGAATAGAGTGAAAATTTAAATAATTTTGTGTTTCCTCATCTTCGTTAATTTACGTAAACATCGTGCCTGATGAACACATTTAACAGCTGATATTTTAAATAATACATGCAACCAAAATTTATGTATACATATCAATGGCTTATTTCATGAAGAGAATGTTTAAGAGTTTCAATTTCGGAAGAAATTATGAACTAAGAACTTGCTTGAAAGCCTTAAAGCAATATTTACATAATGTCTTCCTTGCGATGATTACCAAAAGCGAAGCTGTCAGGTTTTCCATTGAACAGGGCAGCACCTGGAACATATTTTCACTGATATTATCTTAGAAAGATTCTCTATGATAATGGTTAACTTTCCGTTAACATATTCTGCTAAGATAATATAAAAGAGTAGATGGATGTTTGAAATTAATTTTAATTATGCGGCAATACTTACTCCATTATCTGTCCATTGGAGATACAGTTTAAACATTGTGACATGAAAAATGAGGTGTATAAACAACATAGGCCGTTCAGTCGGGATAACATATTCGCCTAGCAAGCTTACCGACTATCTCTTCACTGTGGTCTTGGACTTGGTGCCCTAGGCCTTAAAGGATTCGAATTTTCCAAAAAATGCAGGTCCGGTAGTCTGGTGGTAACGCATTCATCTATCGTCCAATTAACCAGAGTTATACTCTCAATGATACATATCGTCAAGTGATTGCTGTTTTCTTACCCATCGTAGCCCAAAGTTTAGTTATTTTGGCAATTGCAGTTCGGGTTCCTTGAAGAACCGCAGATACAGGCGCGGCATGGCTTTGCTGTCTTCGTACTGTAAAAGCATAAACGAACATTATAAATGACATATAGTGCATGCGAAGTTCGCGGAAGAAGTAATCAAGATTTTTTTGTCTGTGTTTTTGCCGTGTGCCGAAACGCAGATGCCCAAAATAAATTTATAATACATATACAGTGTGTCCACAAATTCATGGCGCATTATTTTCAAAATAAATATTTAAGCTACAAATATAGGAGGAAACATATATATGTTTTATTCTGTACCTTGAAATAAAATGTATTTAAAACTAGATCGTCACATTTACGATGGTCTGTATTATATGCACTGACTACATGTCAGGAAAGGGCAAGTGGACATTCTATGTCACATTCAAAATATATTGCATAGATAATTTGTTACCCTTGACGACACGAGGGTAACAAAGGTTGTGACGTATGGTTTTCCGCTTAATAAGAACCTCTGCTACAAAAGGCAACAACACTCGTACTACTATCTAGCAAAATTTTAGAATGATTGTTACACGTAATACCTTCTAATGTAATATACACAAATATACTACACTTAAATGTATATTAATTTAGACAAAGTTAAGGTAGTAAAGTAATAGAACACAATGTAATAAAACCAAGTAAATTAAAGTAGTAGAAACAGCTTAGAATAAAAACTGAAATTGTATGCATGCATGCATACACACGCACGCACACACACACACACACACACACACACACATACATACATACATACATACATACATGCATGCATGCATGCACGCACCCACGCATACACACACAAAATAATACAAATTAAATAAATATTTTTCATCAGATCGAAACACAACCTTTCTGTGTTATCATCGATTAACATGGGTGTTAATAGGTGCAAACATATGTCCCTTTGTTCTTCCCACCCACTAACCATCACTCAAAGCTTTGCCACTGAAGCTTTTCAGGCGAAAAAAGTGGCTGTATAATTTGGAGCACAAAACGACGTTTTAAAAATGTTGGTGATGTTAATCAACTTTCCAACTTGCGTTGGAACCTTCAAAATATAGATTCGATGTATAAATAAAACATAGGCGATAAATACAGTTAAATCCGTTTATAGAAATGTCAATTATATAAACAGAGGAAATTATACACCTATTTCCTCTTATTTGTATTATAATTAATTCCCTGTACGCATGAAACATCATATAATAATAATTGTATGTAACTAATATAATATAATGGAAACAATTTCACAAACGAACAATTTTTTATTTTCGACATAATTAATATACTATGTTTTTTTCCCCATACATATTTTTTGGGGGATTTTCTTCTAAACTCGGAAGCATTTTTAATATTCTAAAGCCATTTTTCCTCTTCACGCGTTCGACGTGCGGAAAAAAAACCGAAACCAATAACCCCTAAAAGTTTGATGTTCTGCTTTGAAAACAGCCCCCAAAAAAAGTATGTAAAATTCTAACTTCTGCAAAAATTCGCGGAGAGAGAAGTGCTTACGTCGAAAGTCTCATTAATTACATACGCACTTAATTTGATAATTAACCAGCGAAAATATTTTAAAAAATGATGATAAAGTATTGCAGATTTTTCTAAATTATGGCATTTCAGCAGCAAGCAAGTAACATTAGAGAGTGTTGTATCCGTTATAGTGAATAGTTGAAGACAAATTGATTTGTTTTCAGCTATGATAAGTATTAATTACTAAAATAGGACTCCAATTCAATTATTAAATATGTCTATAGAATTCTCAATTCTTAGTTAATTACAACAGATAACGAATTTAAATTGGTAATGTTTCATTTTATGTTCTTATAAAATGAAAAATTACCAATCTAAATTCGCTAATTCAATTCTTTAACGTTAAAACCCATCTTTCTGCATCCACCATTCTCTTCCTCACTAAAGACTGCAAGATTCACACTGCAAGATTCACACGGCAAAATTCACACTTCAAGATTCACATTGCAAAAGTCTCACAGCAAGATTCATACTGCAAGATTCACTCATAAGGGTGTAACGAAAACTGTGTTAGTGCTTCATAACACAAATGTCATGTGGTTTTAAATGAGTTTAGTTTACATTATTTCAAATTTTATATTTGATTTTAAATTTATTTTTGTTTTAAATTGTTTTAAATTGAATTAAAATTTTCTTATTAAAATATTAAATTAGATTAGCATATACGTGTGGTTCATTTTAATTCCTATGCTATCTGTTAAAATGATTGAATGAATTGGAAAAATGATTAAAATTTTGCAAGTTATTGAACAAGGTTTTAAATTACTTTATAATTTATACTTAGTAAATTCGGACAAACATGTTTAAGTATCACTTTCTGTTTGCAAACTAAACTTATAACTTAAATAACTTCTAAAATTTTCTAGTGTCCAGACTGAAGGATTTTCGGGACCACCGAAAAAACACACGACCTATGTTTGAAAAAAATATTGACTTTCAATATTAAAAAAAATACTTGGCTCATACTTGAATGTCGTCGTGGACGTTTTTCTGCCTTGTTAAATTTAATTTTCAAAAGCTCAAAATGCGATATTTAAAAAAAAACTAAAATTATTTTTACAAAAGTTTCTATCAAAAGTAAAAAAAGATATGCATGAAATAAAACAGCATTCTCGCGAAGACCATATTTTTAAAAATATATTTGAGAGATGAAATTCTTTCGATTCCGGAAAGAAGCTAGTCATGAATACAAACGGAACTTACAAATGTGAATTTAAATGTATTTATTTTAAACAACGAAATTTCAGTTGTTCCTTGGAACGCAGTTTCAAAACAGAGAACAGTGACACAGCAAAAAAATTACAAATTCAAGATGCGTTTACTCTTTCCTGTGAAAAAATTTTGCTCGGTAAAGTAGAATCTCATAAAAATTTGCCGAAACGTTTTCCTTTCACGTTAGAACAATTTTTTGTGTCCAAGTCACGCTAAAATGTTTGGAATATATTAAAGTGTTTTTAAATAATTCAAGGATCTTATTTAATAAATTTTTTGCGGGTATTTGCGGCGATGATTGATATTGGCAGCTGCGTTTTGGGACTGTTGTTATTTATACCCGTCATTTAAACTTTATACAGATTTCTCATTTTATCTTTTAGGCCATTTTCAGACGATTCGTTTCTTACTGAATTCCAACATTGATATAATAAATGTACACATTTGACTTCATACTCATTCCTGTATATCACGTAGTCTGTCTCATATGTGCATATATACCCATATATGTATACAATATATGTATACAAGGATATCTCTCTCCATATAATGTCCTAATTGAAGAAACTTTCCGTTTAACGGATACCTTTTTTAGTTCCGGCAAATGGTCCATACAAAATATTGTAATTAATTTCTCCCAATAACGACCTTCTAATTAAGGAATCTTTCTGTTTAGCGGCCGTGCTTTGTGGTCCTGGCGTGTGCTTCATATTGTTAATGTATTTCTGATTAACAGTCCCATTTTTTTACCGACGTTTAGCATTGCACTTCTTTTCCCGCAAAGATGTTTTAGCAATGGAACTAGGAAGTTCGGTCTGGTTTATGATAATTCAAGAAAAGAAAAACCGTTTGATTCAGGTGAAGGTAGGTTTGGTTATGTAACAGAGGACAGAACACCACTTCTTCAAATTTCGAAGAAACGAATGATTCTCCAAATGTCCTTCGTAGCTGACCTAAAAATCAGTTCGTTTTAATAAATAATATTCTCGGCCTTACAATTAGTTTGGTCTGCATTTAACAGTAATAATTAAGCAACACGGGTGAAAATTTTTCGCTCTGCCGTTTTTTTTGAACATACATATATTTTTATTATTACTGCAAAGTTTAAGTTGTAGGGAAGCATTGGATTAACCACAGTTCTATATATTTTACGGTTAGGCTCCAGAATTGACTGAAACTATTTCTGAATTTATATTTTTTTTTAAATTCTATTTTTCGATGTGGATTCTTTCTATTTACAGAGTTTTTGCTAAAAGTAAAACTGTTATTCATACCATTTGTGGCTTTTAGTATTTTTGCAATTTTAGCCACAAATTTGATTTAAAAATTCAACATACATGTTGAAACGAAAAGGTTTTAATTTGCTATAAGAACTTAGAAAAAAAATCTATTTGCTCAATGGGAACTATTGGATTTTCTATACTTATTCGTCGATAATTCCCAGGGAAACTTTTAGTGTAAAAAGCTATTTTACACTAAAAGACCAACGTCGGTAGATGCATGATTTTTACTGGTACATGAATTAAAAGGAATTGAAGCTGTTTCTAGTTTAAACACAATAGTACACTGCACAAGTACTGCTGCTCAGGGAATAATGTTCCCAGAAGGACTTGAACCTCTTTTATTAAGGGGACAAAACCCAGGACTAAGATGTGCGCAAACATGACACGCTTGTCACTGCATCGTTTAAGTCAAATCCGGGATAGAGGAATGAAAAATTAGGTTGATCTGACATTAGTGTAGGGAAATGGTCATACATTTTTGCAACGAATCCAAACCTCTTGAGTTCTAAAGAATCGATCCTGTGATCATATTAAGCAATTAATCGCTAAGCGGCATGTCTTTGTGTTCTTCTTAGTCGAACCCAACTTAACGGCAAGCTAAGAGAAAGCATATCCACTGCTCCATCGCTTGGCTATAAAGCGAACTTATTGCTAAAGATTAAGTTATAGCACTTTAATAAAATAAGATTACGTAAGATAAGCTATTTAAATGATATAATTAGATAAAATAAACCAATTAAATAACATAATTAGATAAGATAAACCACTTAAATGGCATCACTAGATTAGATAAACTACCTAAATAATATAATTAGATAATATAAACTACTGACATAAAATAATTGTGTAAGATAAACTACTTACATAAAATAATTGTGTAAGATAAACTACTTACATAAAATAATTTTGCATGATAAACTACTTAAGTAATATAACCAGATAAGATAAGTAAATGACATAATCATACAAGATAAAGATTTGTTTGTTTGTTTTTTGGTTTTACGGCTCAAAGACTACAGTGGTCATGCTGCGCCGGGACCTACTGTTTTCCGAGGAATCCGAACCTCTTAAGGCCTGGGGAACCAAACCCCGGACTACAGTGAGCAGTGCGATCTTTATGAGATCTCTGAGTAAGCGTTCTTTTTGCACTGCTGGGAGTCGAACCCGGATTAGCCGCGCAATAGGAGAACGCGTTACCACACTGCGCCACCGCAGGGCCGATTCGTTATTCCGGGAGTCAATTCATTAATTCAAAAGCTAATTCACTATTTTAAAAGTATATGCGTTAATTCAATAGTTAATTCATTAATTCAATAGTTAGTTCAGTAATTCAAAAGTTAAATCATTAATTCAAAAGTTAGTTCATTAATTCGAAAATTCAGTCATTAACTATCAGCTTAATTCGTCAATTTGAAAATTAATTTGTTTATCTCAAAACTAATTTTTATTGCGAAATTTCTATCATTAGTACGAGGTATGCAAACTCTTTTATAAATGTGGTTAGTTTACGCTTTCTTACGCTTTTGTTTCAGTTTAAAGTAACTGTTAGTTACCCAACATGCTTGAGTGATTCTGCAAAGGCATGAAAACCAAATGTTATATTTTACTTTCTTTATAACTCAGAGGTGAAATTTAAATTCGGTAGAAAGATTTATCCTCAGCTGTCTTAAATTCTTTTCCCTCTTTGATTTTGGAAGCGGGAAGCCAGTTTAGATTAGACTTGTTCGAAGTTCAAAAATAAATTAGATAAGGTGTATTTTAAATGTATATATGTTCCGCATAAAGTAAAATGAATTATTTATATCCACAGTTAGACTTCGAATTTCACTAGCACCGAGGCCATAAAAATCGGCAAATCTGCGGAACTTCTTCGTTTAACGTCGAAAATTAAATTTTACATGATGCATGTAAAGGCAATCGAGACACGCAATAGTTTTGCGTGTAAAGTAAAATATATGGACTGAAAATTTAAAAATATGTTTTAAATTATCATTAATCACATGGATCCTGTTTTTTTCATCTGGTAATGAAAAAGTGCTTCCATTTATGTCCAACTAAATGAAAAAAAATCTTAATATCTCAGGAAATTTGACAGAAATTCATATTTTAAAGTGGAATGGAGGAAAATATTCATTAGCAAATGCATTTTTATTATGCAAATATTGTTAAAAGTCGAATAACAGAGTAGATCATTTAAATTTAAAGGCAAATAAAAAGAACTTTTAAGAAGGAGGAATTTATACAATATTGAGAATAAGGAAGGGTGGCCTACGGAGCCATATCTGGACCCTCACCCAGGGGCGCACAGTGTGCTTAACCAGCAGCCATAAACAGATATATATGAGGTCATACAGATATATATATGAGTATACAATATACAGATAATACATAAAGAAAACGCCAAGCCTTACTCCAAATGCAGGAACGAGGACAAAACGATAGAGAGACGCATGTGTATCAAATGTAATGACTCCGCACTTAGTAGCGACTATGGACACTGCCAAATCAAGTGTCAGGAAAGCGATAGCGGCATCTGTTGCCTCTGCTACTGCGAACCATCCTCCCCTGCTAAATTCACCCATTTTCGGCCAACTTTGCGTTAATGCAACATTATTTTCGGGAATTTTTTTCTATTTCCTAATTAATTTTTTTTCCCCTAAAATTTTGGCATATCATATTCAGAAAGATTTGACCTTACTAAATATAAGTTTTTGCAAATGGAAGCAAGTTAAATTTTCTGCCTTATAATTCTTTATTTTTAAGTGTTTTGAGGGACTTTCAAAGACCCATTTTTTGAAAAAGTATAGTAATTACTAATTGACGAATATCAACGTTCTTTTCTTTTAAACATAATCTTTCAGATGTCAACAGTTTGTGAAAAATGGAAATTACAAAAAATGATAATTATAAATACGCAATATTGAAGAAAGAAAATAACGTTACGCTAACGCAACGTTGGTCGGATGTGAGGTTAGCTTATTGCTATACCTTTTCGTGCTGACCTTGAGTTTGGTTTTGTTTCTCCAAATTCTTTCTTTGAATGTTTACTTTGACTAGCATTATCGACAGCTAACAATAGTGACAATGCAATCTAACTTTTGCTACTTTGTTTCCTTTGTTCTATAAACATTTATATATTTCAGAATTTGACGTTTTCCAAGATTTTTACACTGTAATTTTTTACGGTTATAAAATGTAATAATTAGTTATTTGATTTAATACCCATTATGAACAAAGAGCTTTTATTTATTACGTTTATTGAGAAAGTAATATATAT
>QLNU02014802.1:117382898-117401231 GCA_006491805.2 Dysdera silvatica | reverse complement strand
AAGTAACAGTGAATTAAACGAAGACACTGAAATAGTCGAAGGAACAGCTCCTAAAATCTTAAAAGAAGAAGTTTCATTTGCAATAAAAAATATGAAGAAAGGAAGAGCCCCTGGTGATGATGGTATTACATTAGATATCCTAAAAGAAGCTGGAGAATATGTAGAAGACATACTTGCAAAATTCTTTACCAAATGTCTTAACAGCGGTAACATACCAAACCAATGGGATTCTGCAACAGTAATTCTTTTGCATAAAAAAGGTGATAAAGAGGATTTGAAAAATTACCGACCAATTAGCTTGTTACCTGCTATTTATAAAATCTTCACAAAAGTGCTAACACATCGCCTGCAGAAAAAATTAGATGCAGCTCAACCAAGAGAACAAGCTGGATTTCGAAGTGGATTCAGTACAGTGGACCATATTCAAGTATTAAGAGAATTAATTGAAAGAACACATGAATATGAACTTCCATTGTGTGTTGCATTTATTGACTATGAGAAGGCCTTTGACTCTATAAAAACATCAGCAGTCATCAACTCTTTAAGATCAACAGACATTGAGGATGTGTACATTGACATGGTGAAACGTGTGTATAAAAATGCAAGTGCAAAATTTCGGTTACATAAAGATACCAAAACTATCAAAATTGGTAAAGGTGTGAGGCAGGGAGATACCATTTCTCCAAAACTTTTTACTTCAGCTTTACAGATGATTTTTCAGCTGATAAATTGGAATAACAAGGGAATAAAAATAAATGGTGAATATTTAAATCATCTGCGGTTTGCTGATGACATTGTTATTTTTTCAACGGACCCATTAGAACTCCAAGACATGGTACAAGAGCTCTCAACTAGAAGTAAAGAAGTTGGACTCAAGATGAACCTACAAAAAACTAAGATCATGTTCAATAATTTTGTAGAGGAAACAAAAATACAAGTTGACAACATTGAGCTAGAAATTGCTGATTCATATATTTACCTTGGCCAGCTGATTTCAATGGATGGCAACATTATGAAAGAACTCAACAGACGTATTAAACTTGGCTGGAGTGCATTTGGAAGAAACAGTTTTATCCTGAAGGGGAAATTGCCTTTGTGTCTAAAAAGAAAGGTCTTCAACCAGTGTGTATTGCCAGTCCTCTCTTATGGATCAGAGACATGGAGTCTAACAGTTGGAGCAATACGAAAGTTACAGACAACGCAAAGGAGCATGGAGAGGTGCATGCTTGGAATAACTAGGAGAGATCGAAAAAGAAACACTTGGGTGAGAGAGCAAACTAGAGTAGAGGACATCATTGTTAAAGTAAAAGGGCTGAAATGGCGATGGGCTGGGCATATTGCAAGAAGAACTGATCAACGATGGACAACAGAAATTCTGAACTGGATTCCAAGAGACCACCGAAGACCTAGAAAACGTCCTCAAACTAGATGGGTGGATGAAATAAGAAAACAGGTTGGGGTGACGTGGAAGCGAATTGCTCAGGATAGACTTGTGTGGAAAGCATTTGGAGAGACCTTCATCCAGCAGTGGATAGATAATGGTTGAATATGATGATGATGATATATATATTAACTTCCCGTTTACTTTTATTTCATTCGCAGATGTATTTATAAATAACGTTTCTAATTATTTATATATAATTTGCAAAAAAATTTATCCTACTATATGTTAATATTTGTTTTAAAATAAAAAAATATAATAAGTTATATTAATCATTCAACCGAAAGACTTTTGGTGAACATTTGAAACAGAATGGGATTTTCGCTCATGGATAATTGCCTATATATTTATCGAAACTGTTTTATTAAAAGATACTTCAAAAACGAAACCACAAATTTTATATAGGTGTACCACTTCTGTTTATAATGATATTGATAATCTTTAATAACTGGAGATATATCTATATTTTGGATTTGTGAAATGCAACCACTTTAATAATTTTTCTTAAGAATGAACCCTTGTAGTAGATAATATTAATTTAATTAGCAGGCAAATAAAATTAGTTAATTAAATTGCTTTTATTTAATAATTTTAAAGTAACAACGTTCGTATATGATACTGTGATAGTAATATTGACTTCAAGTAGAACAACTAGGCGGCTATATAGCTAGCACAATGAACCTGATAACATACATTATCTACTGATGTTACAGCATTTGACTAATAACACATATATTTATTTAGCCCACCATGTGAAACTGTATGAACGTTATGGAAAATAGGACGTCACCCACAAATAATCAATTGACCAAATACTTTATAAAAAATATGTACGGCTTCTAAAAACTGATTTTTTTGTATCTGCACTACACATTTTTATCGGCCTTGGTTACAAATATAATTAATGTCCATTAGACATAAAAATTACTTCTAAACACATCCTGATTCGTCATTCGCTGCTTCGGAAGCGACATAAATGCATTGTGTAAGTTCATATATATTTGTGAGCAAAGGTGACACAAACACATGATCTTTTACAATCTGCCTAGTATCACATGAGGTAGGAATGTTTCTCTCACCCTCTCAACGCTCTCTTCAGGTACACATGATTTTACTGGATTTGTTTACAAAGACAACTAGTCTTCTCGAATTGATTATGCCACCTAATAATGCTCTGAATCGTCGGTGAATTAATTTAGCATTTTCTACGAAATTCCCGCTGAACGCTGATTAACTATTGACATTATGCGAATGAGGACACACAAAAAGCTTTTTGCTGATTATACGCCGTTTGCACTTCTTCTGTAACAAATCTTCATAGACGACCAACTAGCGTGATCAATTTCCCATGATCTAAAACGTACACCTGTCCATTCTTAGATAAATTATAGTAGATAAACATATCACCTATCCATTCTTGTATTATGTTTCGTTCCATGATCTTTATATTTAAAAATACATAATTATGCAATCAGATGATTCTTTCTAAATAACCCTGTATGTTAAATGGCGTTTAAATACGTGAGATTATAAAGTGTGATTTAATAAATATTCGCGATTTCTGAATGACAATAATAATGTTATAATTACTATAAAATTTAAAATAAATGCACTCTACCTCTATATAAAATGATCTGAACATTTTGCGTAAAACATTTTGTTTCTTTGATCGAATTACTATTTTATTATTATATTATTATTAATTAGATTATTAATTAGAGAAAACTAACGTATGGGGAAGGTAAATCTGTTGCAAGTATTTGATGAAGTCATATTATAAGTTTGAATTATGGAAAGATCACACAAATTATAATACTTAATTATTAATATTTAATAATATAAGACAATAAATTACCTCGTACATGGCAGAAGCTCATGTCATTTTACAATAATAACCGATAATGTAGAGTAGAACCTCCATATAGCGAAGTGGACAGTTCCATGAAAAAATTTCGTTATATAGAAAATTTGCTATGTGGAAACGATGTATTCATGAACCAAGGCAGGGCGATATGATACCACAATTAAAACCTCGTTTTTCAGTAAACGACTGTTTCTCATAAATAACATTCAACCATTTAAAATTTTAAATCAAATCAAGTCGACGTCCAAGAAACGAACGTCCGAAAAGCGAGACAAGCTTGTTATATAAGTACGGACAAAATTTTCTTATCATAGCTGATGATGTGATAATATTAAATGATAAGTTGCTCTCAAAGAAATTACAAACGGACTCGCAAAATAATTAGTCTACCGTGCAATTAACCTGAGTTTGCCTCTCAACAGTATCGTGGACTGAGTACTGATTTTGTGCCCTTCGAGGTTTAAATCCAATGTCAGCAGATGTTCAAGTTCCTGAAGAAACTGTTGCTCCCTTCACATCATGACATTTCCTGTTTTTACTCCATAAAAACGTAAATCAAAATTGCAAACACAAAGTTTCCGCAAAGAACAGGATAATTTATCTTTTTAAACTAAAAATGTTGCGAGATTTCTGTTTATATATCAGCTTAACAAAGGTGCGCCATTTGAGATAATAACCATCAGTTAGATTGAGGATAAGAAGAAGGCCATTTGGATCACGAAATTCCACAATGTTTTGATGGATGTTGAATTATTATCGCTTCGTCAAAAGAAACATCCACTGATGTTGAAACATTGCAAATTAATGGGGTCCTTTCGGACGACAGACGCGTGTTAATTATCGCGAAAAATAAGACATGGTATTACTCGGCAAAGTAAACTTTTCGTCAGCTTGGTATTAAGTTTGTGACAGTTAAATTTTTGAAATTTTCTTTCAGTTTCATCTTTTGGCAAATAATGGTTATCATCGCACAGAAGGCATTGATTGAGGGCGTTTTTATTTGTTGATGCAATGGTTTGATAAAAACTCATGTTATCATCAATCGTTAAATCATCAATCATCATCAATCATGTTAACATCAGTTAAACAAATAGAAACAATCAGCAAAAGCAAATCCAAAGCTGTTAACAAAGGTAAAATCATGGATCTATAACAATAATATTAATGTTTTTTCAACCCAATTTTGTATACATTTTTCGTGATATACATATTATAAGCGATTTGAGAAACATAGAATAAATCTTTTGTTGTTTATGTTTAAGATTTGGGTTAGAATTGGGAGAGAATATGAACTTGTATTTCTGATTATAGTAGACCTCCGCATATGTGACGAAAGAACTAATTTACATAGGGCGCACATTCCATGTGAAAACAGGTCTTGTAAACTGATTTAAATTTTTCTTCACGTTCGCTGAAATTTGAAAGCACTCTCAATAAATTATAACTTCTATGTTGCAGAAAGTCCTACTTTTTTCAAAAATACAAACTTTCATGGAATTTTTCAAGGCACGTTTTTAATATGGCCTGTCAAACGGCTTCACCCCCATATTTTTATTCCATTTTCGTTTCTATTTCAGGTCTGGAAAATTGCCAAGCTGTGCTATACTTCGGCCAAATTTCATGACTTTAGGCAAGACGAATTTTAGTCGTCTAAGTCAGTAAAATATAAAAACTTTCGCCAAAGCACGTAGACGAAAAAAGTTCTAAAATCTTCACGTACATATGTATCAAGATGGTGGAATATATGTCGGATTGAATTTGCTTCCACACACAGATTTGAAATCGGTAGTAATACGTTTCAATTCCCCATTTTTGCATGAATATACTTTACTAAAATGAAAGAAGATCCGCAATTAATGCAACTAAACATAATACTTATTTACAATTAACTAATACACACGAACATTACTTATTATTTGTAATTCCTTTACATAATGAACATTTCCCTAAACCCTTAGTATTTCCCTAAAATATTTATGATCTATACTACTTAATTAACTTAAATAAAAGAATTAAATTTCTAGTTTTCTTTCTATATTCTTATTAACTATCTATTTTTCTTTTATTTTCTTAAATTTGCTGGCTGTATCAGATGACACATCCCGACGAGTCAGTTATATTTCTGTCTCACTTTGTTGAGTTAACTCCTTTGAGTCAATAAACGATGACGGTGTCTCTGTCCTCCCAATTTAATAAGTTATTCCTGGTGTCACAGATTCCAAGTAATAGATTTTTCCTTATACGGCACCCCCAGTGTTATAGGGCGCCCTAGAATTATATGCAAGGGGGTGCATTCAGGGCAAAGTTCCAATTGAATAATGTTGTTGGACTATAGTTTCTTATGGATTCTGTCCTTTTCCTCCCTTTTTTCATAAACCAAGGGGGTGCAAGTGCATCCCTTGCACCCTCCTCGGGCGCTCATGTTATAAGGCATCTAAATATATTTAAATATTCCTACCGCTAATGACTATAAATGTTACTTTTTATATTGTAAGTCAGAAAACAGTCTCCTTTTTTATTTATTTGTTTTGTTGCGTCTGCTGAATGAAGTTGTTTTCATCAACTGTGCAAATTTGCTACTAGCACGGAAAGGTTGGCCAAACTAACAGCATTGTATTCCCCAGAAGGAATGGGCGAAGTCCAAAAGAAGTGGATCAATGATTGTGGCTGTCTTTAGAGATGCAGTTGGAGAACCCTAGTTGGGTTACTAAATAAAGTAATGTCAGCTTTTAATAATATGACGTGACATGATTAGGTAAAATGTTTTATGTAATAATGCATAAATGATAAGCAGATGCTAAAATTTCTGAAAGCCTAGTTTCAAAAACTTCTTCTCGTCATTTCTTCTTCTGGTAAACATTTCAAATACAGTTACGCGTTCCTTTTCTATATTACAAGTCATCTCTTCCATGCTACAATTAATTTCTCAGATGTTATTGCAAAATCCTTCGCCTTCAGAATAAGAACACTTTTATAAAACTGAAGTACTTATGAGATGGATTTCGTAAACAATTTCAACTGAGTTTCATATATAAAAGTAGTTTTAATCTTTTGCTTTATTGATTACAAGCAGTTTTAGTCTTTTCTTAAAGAAATACAGATATTACATTTTTAACTTTTCCTTTCAAAGCTCCAGATATTCTGCATCCTAAAATATGCTAAATAATGGGTACTAGTCATTTGAATGGGTTTAGCGTGAATAATATAATTCAGCTGTCAGGGTGCTTTTATTTGTTTAATTATTTTCGATTAAATAAAATATAAAATGGCATTTAATAAATTAAGGAAGAAATTGACCTATTTGGTTATTAAACGATGTATCTCAGCAGAATGCTACTCTATGGAAATATTTTTCGATGTTTGTATCTAAGCTATAATTGGATGTAATGTTTCATTTAAAGCAACTTGAATTTGTGACCAATGTGGAATTTAGAGTCACACAATTTAGCTTTCTTATTGGAAACATATTATTTATCGCTTTTTTTTTCTGTGTCAACATCAGAAGGTATCGAAAATTTCTCTCACTTGATTTATTTATTCGACGCATTTGATTTATTTACGTTAAGATTTTTTGTCATTCCCAAGAAATTCAGATTTCCTTTTTTTATAAATGTCAATAGTTGATGCAATTAACTAGCGATGCAGAAAACATCCGTCGACCGTCTACATTGAAAAATGTTTTCCTTTCATCAAATAGTGCCAAAGTTTGGGAAGTGTTTAGGTAACTGGTTCAATTGAAAATTTCATTTTATTAAACATATAAGAAAGAGGTAAAATTTTCAATAATTTTTAAATGACAAACCGACTTATCGATGATCCATCGATTAACTGTTGCAATTAGGATTAATTGATATCTATATTCTCCGTTTTACAGTCCGTATACAATAAAAGATGATATTCGCTATTGATCTTACGTTAAATACTAGTTACGTTTTGCTTAAGGTGAAAAGATCGAACTGTTTCTCACTGATTTGAATGATTATGTTAAACGAATATTTATTTAGATATCCATGCTACAATTAAACGTGTGTGCAATTGAATATTTTGAAAAACAGAAACCATTTTGAAAACATTCCAAACATTCCGTTTTACTAATACAATATGTTAAATTTAATATCTGGCAGAAGTAATTGCTTCTTCAAAATAACATAGTAAAAAATTTCCTTATTTGTCTGAAAAAACATATAAAATAATGTCAATATCTTTCTTTAAATATTATTTAATTGACTTTTTATTTCCGTGCATGACAAACTACAACTAATGTATTTTTAATTCTGTTCGGGGTTTATTATATGGGAAATTTTTCAACTTTTGTACGTTAAATAAATATTTTGAAAACCCGTTCATGTTTCTACAAATAAAAGTTGGATGGAATTAACAAGAAGTTACTTAACATATATATAGTGTTATAAACTACAATTAACATTTCTGGAAATATTTATTGGATACGAATCTTGAGCAAATGTGAAGCATTTACAAATTAGTTTGATTCAACAAATGTTTTTCAATATTATAAATTTAGTGACGTCCATAAAATCATTTTACAAATGAAGCATTTTTAAATGCTTGTAGCAAAATGCGGGAGAACTTTGGGCTTCCATAAGATAACCTGCAACTACATAGGCCTTACATATATATTATATTACATTTTTGAAATATGCACCAAAACCTCATTCTGGAGTAAGAACAGCAATTTCAATATTAAATATTCCAGCCATAAAAATAACTTTAAATTCAAGATTTCTATTTTTCAAATGGCGAACCTCGTAAGGAAATATATTTCCAAAAAAATGGAGATTGCTTGAAACCGAAGTATAAAATTTCCAAGATTTAGAAAAATGTTTCATTATATTATCCTTTGGGAACAATATTTTTTTGTAATCTTCATACACGTTATGCAATATTCAGGTAATCTGGTTCGTTGCTTTCCAAATTGTGTAATAATTTATAGTTTAATAATAATAGTTTAAAAACTTATAGTTTAGTGCAAAGATTCTATAGTTCTAAACCAAAAAACAAAAATATATATCTGCTATAAAAATTTAATAATTCCGTGATATTTTGTTTATTAATAATGGTAGATTTGAACTTATTAATACAACTAGAAAATAATTTACTTTAAATCGTTGGCTGCGATGAATTTCAATTAGTCTTTCGCGTTTTTGTTTCAGAATTACCATCTGAAAATATTTAACGATATTTAAATTGCAAATCTCGAAAATATTCTGTGAAATTGTGGAAATAAACTAGCAACGCTAAGCAACAATCAATAAAATACATTCTCAAAAGTTAGTAAACATTCAAAAATTATATTTCAAATTTTTGCTGCATTGCAACGCTATTTGCATAGAAATTCATAAAATTATGGGGAGGATTATAAAATAAATATTTTTTTTTTAAATTTTAGGTTCAACCAAATAACACTATGCCGTTATGTCCCTACAATGATATTTTTAAAATACCAAACAATGCTATTAAATTGTATCCATAATATCATATATTACTCAATAATGACGGCACTACATTGGAAATTAGTAAACTGCTTTTGTGTTTTGTTATTGACCAAACAATATTTTCCTATATTATGTTATATCTGTTATATTATGATATAACTGCATTTATATATTATGTCTGTTATATTATGTTTGTAGTATTATGATATAACTGTAGTTAAATATTTTAGGAAAATCCTATTTGTATTAAAATGTCATCGACAGGCAAGTTTTTGGAAGGTTTACTGATTTTTGGAATAATATGTGCCATGATATGTAACAAGCACTGTACATATAAATGCTCATAGAACCTGCGGATATGAGGGGCTACGTAAACATACGGGAGAAAAAAATAACTGTTTCTATCGGATCTGGATATAAGTGCAGCTACGAAAAATATATGCCTCCTTTCAAGATCTAACTTTCTCTTCATGACACAAGTAATGACCAATACCATAAAACTGTTCTACTTCTGCAACACAAGTTAGAAATTGTTAGCCATGAAATATCTTTCACTACGTTTAATATGAACCTGATAGGAACAAAGTACCCTGTATAGCGGACAGTGACCAGGCGAATTTCTTTAAATTAATGGTAAGTAAGTTTCATGGTTGTAGTATCTATTTGACATCTACTCACGGATCCAAAGGGACTTTGACCATTTCCAAATGGTTTCCGCAGCTGGGTCCTTTTAAGATTCATTCTTCGTCAATCGTGCAATGCAGGCTGCCTTGAGACTTCAAATTTGGACACTTTGGCATCGTTACAGTTGTCGTATCTACGAAATTGTAGATTATCAAAGTGCATTTGACCTTGCCTGAATTTCGAGGACGTGAGGCCATTTTAAGGCACTACTTAGCTCGGCGCCTAGTGCGATGGCACAGGACGCACCGCAATTAATCCATCACTGCGGAAGGAAAGTTATTCTTAAAAAAAAAACCATTTCTTTACAGCGTTTCAAATCCATTTTTCTCTCTTGATAAATTCCACATCAAAGCTTTTATTTTTATACGACTTTCATAAATTTAAGCACGATTTTGTACAACGTAGACACCCATTACAATTCGTCTTAAGCCAATATTTCATTTCTCATATATCTTTATAAGAAATTTCTAATACAGCAGCAATATTTATCTCCTTTCGGATCATTAGGTCACGAGTTCGATTTCTCGTTTACGCAAAGATATTTTTATTTTCAAACCAAATATTCATGTTTTGATATTTATATTTTTTAATGCCATATTTGGTATTAAAACATGGGATAAATTTAGGAAAACATAAGAAAGGAAAAATCTGAAAATATAAAAAATTGCTTATGCAGGAACTCAACGTAATGGGTACATATTATTTTATGTTATATTTTATGAATGAATTTGTCCACTATTTCATATATATTGGAAATATTGCGCGCATTTATATAGACGATATACCCAAATTAGCAGAGTGTTACTAAAAGGTAGATAAGGGATCTACGTAAAATGTGTACACTGAAAGAATAAATTTTAAGATACCGCCAGTTATATAAGTAACTGAGTTTCAGAAAAGATTTTAGAAAAATTTCCCTTTTAGTTTTGCAGGCAGTATCGATGGGGCGCGTAAAATTTGCCAGTAGTGATTAAATTCTTCACATTATTTTGACTTTCGTTGATATACATTATTGAAGTCTGCAGAGTTAAGAATGTATTAAATAATATATTATTATATTCCTTCAATATTTAAAAGTAATGAAGTAACCATTCCAGTTTATTCCTATGTGTGTGTGCTTGTATGTGTGTGTTTATATGTGTGAGTAATGTGTGACAACATAATAACTATTATTCTCCAATCGTGAGCGGCAACAATTCGTGCGTCACTATCTGGTTACCGCTAGTTAATACATCAGTGACAAGTATACCATTTCTGATGTATGAATAAACATGGTTATACCATATGTCGATAATACAAATGGCCATGTCAACTAATACAGCAACTCCATCCCAACGAGGTATGCATTCTACACCCCGCTATTTTATAACATAACAAGAGAACTTAAATTTGTCGGCACCAAATTAATGTATTAATTCTATTACAGTCGACGAACTACTGTTCACAATATGGAATCATCCAAATCTTGCTATAGGTTAAATAACTATTATTGTTTGAAAATTTGATAGAGTATAGAGAGTGCACCATAAAAACAACATTTAGGGAAAATGCGAAACACAAATTTAATAATGTTTGGCTGTCATACATGGACCAAGTTCCTTTGAATCATTTTTTTTCTTTAAGAATAAGAGTAAATTTTAATGAACCTAATTGCAGTTTCAGTGATGCATTTGATTATATTTTACTTTTAATGTAACTGTGGTAAGTTTTAGGTTAAAAGTGTTGACTGCTGATTTGGTTTGAAACGGTGGAGAGCAGAAAGCTGTAGCTTGGTACATGGGTACAATATTACATAATTCCTTTCCTACAGTATTGTTACTTTGATATTTTTTGCGCATATTTACAAATATAATGATGAAAAGAGCTTTAATTGTATGTTAATTCAAAGCCTTATTCAAAAAGTTGCTTTCATATTAAGAACAAAAAGCACGAGAAATCTTCTAAAGTGCTATTATATTCGAATATATTAAATGTATATTAAAAACGTTAGTTCATTTGCGACTATGACTAAGTATATTGTTGGTAAATATATATCAAAATTTGAACTAAAATATATTCAAATATAAGGGAATAATTGTAAAAATGTGATTTTTGCAAAATAAGATCTAAAATAAAGCCACATATAGTGAAAAGGCTTTTGACAGTTCTACATTGGAGGCAACATTTTATGAAATTCAATACTCTCTGAAAATAAGAGAAATTTTTACAGTTTTCAACAGTATTTTCCAGGTCATACAACGAATAAACATAGATTTATAGCACTACTTGTTCCTAGGTATAACTTAACCACTTACTTCTTAGGTTTAACCTAACAATTTGTTCTTAGGTTTAACCTAACAATTTGTTCTTAGGTAGAACTTAGCAACAAAATAAACGGTTTTAATATTTTCGATATGGAACGAATTTGCAATATAATTAAATGAATTTTGAAGAATGATTCATTTCAACCCGGAAAGGAGGCATTTTTCTTAAGGAGCTAATATAACTTAAAGCTTGATATACTTTTTCTTACTTAAATTTTATGTTTTATATCAAAACAGAAAGTAAAAAGCATAAAAGTAAAGGGTTTTAGCTACATTAAATAAAATTATCTTTTTGGTTTACATGACGGGAAAAGGATTAGATTTGACGGACTGATATTAAAAAAAAGCAAAATTAATGTAAGGATATCTCACCATGCCATAACATCGGCGTTATACTACGCCTAAAAACGTTGATGAAAATTGTTTCTTAATTTAATCTGCGTAGTGTTCGACTTATATAAATAAATAAAATCACATTATAAAGATTTTTTATATCATTATTGTTGAGATGCAGATCGTTACAATGATTCAATTAATAATAAGTTTCAAATTTTCTTAAATAAAATTTAAGTAAATAAATTACACAAATTTAATTTTATGTTGCAGAGATCGCTCCCCAGAAATTATTTCATTATACGTAAATTGCTTTCTTATCGTTTCCTCTTTATAAATTTTATATATAATCTGATAGGTTAATCGTACCAGATTCAAATTTACTTCGTCTATATGTGGTATCACAATTTATAAAAGAAACGCAAATTTCATCAGTTTTAAGTCAAAATTTATCGAATTTCTCAGCATCTTAAGTGTCATAGTAACTACAAATAGTAAAGATAATAAAAAGATTTGTTCGCCTCAATACATTTTGATCTCTACGCTGAAGAGAATTACATACAAATGATTAGCTGAAGAAAATATTTATTACAATTAAATTCAAAAACAACCAAAAAGAGTAAAAATAAAAATTTTAAAACTTTACTTATGTTTCATAATTTTTGAAATATGTGAAGAGATAAAAAACAGGACAATATTTTAAAATCTGCTTAGTAGTTAACACATATCTTTTTCCAACATCTAGAAATTTATCCTTCCATAATTATAATAAGGATAATAAAAAGTTGATAAAATGTCTTAGAAAACTAAATACAAATATTTGCCTCGTTAAAACTACTTGTTTGTCCACGTGTTGTGATAGTCATGGGATAGATAATTTTTTAAGTCCATGAGGTTATTCATCTAAATTTGGAGCTTAATTAAGAAAAAATTACTTAATAGGCGAAATGCTTTTAAAATTTATTTGACGTTCGCAGGAAATTTTTCAAAGCAGATGAGATGTTTACTCGGTAATTAAAAAGCTTTAATAATTACCTGTTGGTTGGTATCTCCGAAATTAAAAATTTTTATGACGTAAATTTTTAAACGGAGTGGACGTTTCCCAATAAAAGCCAACGTACTTTGCTTATCAGTTTTAACTAACTGTAACATTGTAATTTATAATTTAGTCAAAGTTTATTACAAATTTATAGCTCTCTGCATAAGCAGGGAAAAGTTTAATCTTTAACGAGGTGGTAAATTGAGAGGCTTCAGTGAAACGTGTTTCTGCACTCAATCTTCCTTCTATAATATTTGACACAGAGCAGCTTTGAAAGAATAATGGATCTCACTTCGTGTTGACCTCATATACCCAATAATTGACCTCGTATGTAACATCATGGACAGTAACATACAAGACCCGACTTAGAAACTCTGGGCCCGGGGCAGATGGTCATGAAGGGGGTGATCCCACCCCTCCTCTACCCGCGACATATTTCTGATTAATAATGTTTATTATCATTTTACATATGAGTGAATGAGTTTTATTTATGAGACCAAGGTAGATATAACAAATTGTCTAGGTAGGCTTTCCTTGTCTTAAGGGAAAGGAGCCAATAAAGGATTTTTTTTAAATTCTGAAGTCTATTGACTGCCCATAAAATAAATATTAAAATTTTTACGAATGTACTGGACTAAATTTAGGATTTTGGGGGACCCGGGGAAGCTGCACCGCGTGCCCTTGCGTAAATCAGGCACTGATAACACCAGGTGCTGTGTTGCTACATTGTTACTAAGGGTGCTCACAGTACATATTGAAGATAAGTTTACTATGTCAAACTGACACATCCGATTTGTCTATTTCATTTCATATATATACTAATTTTTGAAACACCATAATTGCCTGGAAATTTGTTCTCATCTTATTTTAAACTCTACTCTGTATTGTATACTTTGGCTCAGTTTCATTAAAATCGTCGTGTAGGTTTTTGAGTTTTCGATACTTTTGTATTTTTTTTCTTATTTTCTGTAAACCAGTGCATAAAAACAGGAATTTTTCGAAAGTTGCCCCTACAGGATACTTCTCCTGCACGCATATCTGTATACAGGGACAGCATACGTAAGCGATTGTTAATTAGCTTTCCACAATATTACATCTTTGGGTGGCTATTTACAATCCCTAAGGGTTTGTATTGTGGTATGCGGTGTTAAATAATTTATCCTTAACACCTACAATTGGCGCCTAGGCTAATTGATGTGACAGTGAATGCTCATTAAGGATGGGAGTTTCGATTTTCCCTGGCTTACGTTACTAGCTGATTGAAAGCAGTTATCATTCGATGCACCTCTTAGTTGAAATGTAACACGTCAAACGCTTCTGATCTTCTCATATTCAACACCTATGAATATATTATCCAATTTCCATCAATAATGCATTTCATAATCATATTTTAGATTTATACCGTGTTTCCCCGAAAATACGACCTCACCGGAAAATAAGCCCCAACATGATTTTTCAAGATGCTCGAAATGTAAGCCCCACCCGAAAAATAAGCCCCAGTTAAGATTATCAGCCAGACAGATGTATTTATTACGTTCATTGCAGAACACGACAGATGTACTGAATTATAAAATAACATGAATATTTAATTAAAAGTAAATATAAATAATTTTAGTGCATTACAGTTTAACTCAGATGTAAAACTTTAAATATAAACCAGATATAAAACAGATGTGAAACTTTCCAGGTATATACTTGTATGTTATTTCTTTCAAGTATATACCGTGAAAACTGTCTAAGGCGGAACCTGCATAAGGCGGAAACTTGCTCAAAACGGAATTTCTTTGCCGTCCCTTCAAAAGTCAATGGTAGTTAACATTAGCTAAAACGGAAACTGTCTAACGCGGAAACGAAAAGCACTATTTAGTTCCGACGAAGAGAAAAACCTGCCAAAGGCGGAAAAGCTAGCAGGAAGAAAATTTTCTCAGCAGGAAGAACAAACAGGGTTGTAATACAATATAAATAGCAAATTGGGGGATAACGAACAAAAGACATTTTACAGATATAGAATGCCCTTGTCCGCATAAGAGTTGCCACGGGGTGGTTTTGGGGGTTGTAACCCCCCATTGCAATGAAATTTTGTATATTTAATATAGGAATATATGAGTTATAGCTCTGTAACCCCTTCCAAATTAAGCCTATAACCCCTTAAGAAGGTTTTGCCTACGCCTATGATTGTCCGACCACCATTTTTCACACCATCCACCCACCATAGGCATACCCAGAAACTTCACAAGGGGAGGGTTACAAATTTGCAACGGGGGAGTGAGTTACAGAGTTACAAATCCATTGTATGTAATATGTATACTATACACAATTTCGTCACAATGGGGGTTACAACCATAATCGATCCCCTTCCCTATGTCAGTGCCATCCACTTCTTAAATAAAACCGTTCATTGATAACCAAAACGAAAAGTTGCTCGTATCGTCTCTATCAATTCATGGATAAACCTACCGCAAGGGAGAGTATCTTTATACAAGGGAATTATCATCTTTACAAGGGAGGTACTTTATCTTTATTTTAAACTTACGTAATATACTCTCTTTATGGAATAGGCATACATAGTTTGCATGAAATTTTGCATCATATTGATCGTAATTACTAAACCCACAAAATAGTGCAAAAATTAAAATTAATAAAAATAAAATGCAGTGATAAAATAAATATTTTTATCAAAAGGAAAATATAGTCTTAAAGTTCGCAAGATAAGACAAAGAAAAAAAAAAGCATATGCAGTCATCTCTTACCACTGAATTTAACTATGCATATATTTTACATGTGACCTCCATAAGGCGGAAACCAACATGCTACGGAATTTTTTTTTCTTTTTTTTTTGGTTCTGTGAGTTTCCGCCTTAGACAGGTTTCACTGCATATGCATCTTTCATATAATATTCTATCGAGTATTTTTTGGTTATTCGGCATAAAATTATTATGTTTTCGTACATGTTTAATTTCACTTATACTGTATATTTGGTAAGTTGCACGTATATATCTGGAAAAAACTGTAATACAGTACTTAAATGTGAGGAGCAGTTGCGTAACGATTTAAAGCGCATGGAGGTTCTCAAGTGACTAAGCAAAATGAAGCTTAAGTGGTTTAAGATCTTCCCGTGGATATTAAAACGCTTTGTTCCCTCTAAAGCCATGTCACATAATCTTTTTTAAAGCCACTTGAGGCTTCCCCATATACACTTAAGACCCTATGTGGAAGCCTCGAGTTGCTTTAAAAAAGATAATGTGATACAGTTTTAGAGACAATAAAGCGTTATGGTATCCAATGGAAAGGCTTGATCCACCTTTTCTCCGCCACTGATGATAAGTAAAGGTATCAAAAATGTGGTATCAACTGTTGGCAACTAAACGTACAAAAATATGACAGCTATTTCGTACATAAATAAATGAAAAAATATTATGTAGTGTAGGTGATTGTTCATGAAAATATAAGACATCTCCTTAAAATAAGCTCTAATGCATCTTTTGGAGCAAAATTTAATATTAGATCCGGTCTTATTTTCAGGGAAACACGGTATTAGGTCTTTAATTTATGTTTAATTATATAATAATATAAAGTAATTCAACCGCGGTAAATCAAAACTGAGTGAAAGAATAATTTAATCACAAAAAAATAGCATACGTGTGAAAAAATCTTGTTTTATAATTATTATATCGTCAAATAAGTCATTTATTTAAATATAGATTTTTTCATGCATGTTGAAGTAGCCCAATTTACAAATAAGTTTGTTTAATTGCTGGTAGTTTGATGGTCATTAAGAACGAAGACGTCTTTTCGTTACAATATTTCGAAAGTTTCCAAACTTTTTTGATTAGTATCTCTTTCTTCGTCTCATAAATTGTCGATGGCTTGCAAATATACAAAATGTTCAAAATTAGCATTATAAATATTTTCATATAACTTGCAGTGTAACAAGTTAGTTAACATTGCGACTCTCTTTATCGTAACTCCCAATGCCAGAAGCAGCCGCGACAGCTACAATGAAACTCGTAACTAATAGAGGAAGTTAGAACATATTCGTAATTGGTTGCAGCAATATTTTGCAGTAGTTATAGCGGAAGAAGAAGAAAATAACGATAAGATAGAAAGATACTTCGGCTTTTGGAATTCACCACGAGTACATTTTACTCTTGACGAACAGGGTCCTTTTATATTCAAAAATATTCTTTCACATTTAGTGACTATACTACATTTGTAATATCGGGTGTGTACGACTGTATTAATTTAAGATCACTAGGTTGAAATTTGGAGTTCAATAATAATTAAGTAATGTATCATTGCAGTAAATATAGACCTTAAAGAGAATAAACAATTGTGGAAAAGAATTGGAAGGAACTGTGGAAAAGAATTTGTTTCACACTAAACGCGCTTACTTTCGAAAATCTATCAGAAATTCATAATATCGTTAACTTCGTGGGAGAAACTTTAAATATTCGTAAGATTTGGGTAGTACGTCACATTTAAATGTTTTAGCTTAGAGTAGGGACTAGTGGAATTAAGTCCATTAGGCTGTGATAACATAAGCACAAGAACGATCTTGAAGGCTTAATATTTGAAAGCTAAAAGCTCATATTTGAGACAGTTGACAAATAAGTAAATTTCTGTTCAGGACTTTAGAGAATTAAGCTTGGTAACATAATAATTGCAGTAATTTGCAATTGATTTATGATACGTTTGTAATAAATATATTGAAATTGTCTGCACAGTTTGGGCTTTCATGTTAAAGCAACATATTTCCATAATTGTAGATGGTAGTTTTATATGGTCTGGAAATTAAATAGAGAAAAATTGTTAGTTTCATTCATTATTTTCACGATATATTTTGCGTTTATAGGTAAATAGATATGTACAAAAGTGATTCCTCACAATAAAAATATTTATTTATATGAGCAGAACTCTCCGACATACAGGCTTGGGCTCAAACTAGAGCTCTGAATGCATAAAAGAAAACAGACTTCGCCCTGGCCTGGAATTTAACTAGGATCCCTCAGATAGAATCGGAGTGCTTTGACTGCTAGGCCACCGAGGCCCAGAAAGAACGCTCCGGTTATCAGTATATAAGGTTGTAAGATATTATTACCCATCGCTACTTTAACATTATTACCAAATAATGGTCAGCACACGAAGCCACCGCGGGCTTCTTATTATACTGTTTCGTAGCAAATTTTTATAAGTAGACATTTCTGACACTCAAGGTT
>QLNU02014802.1:117360220-117373028 GCA_006491805.2 Dysdera silvatica | reverse complement strand
TGAGCAATACGAAAGTTACAGACAACGCAAAGGAGCATGGAGAGGTGCATGCTTGGAATAACTAGGAGAGATCGAAAAAGAAACACTTGGGTGAGAGAGCAAACTAGAGTAGAGGACATCATTGTTAAAGTAAAAGGACTGAAATGGCGATGGGCTGGGCATATTGCAAGAAGAACTGATCAACGATGGACAACAGAAATTCTGAACTGGATTCCAAGAGACCACCGAAGACCTAGAAAACGTCCTCAAACTAGATGGGTGGATGAAATAAGAAAACAACTTCATCCAGCAGTGGATAGATAATGGTTGAATATGATGATGGTTTATATAAATAAAATGTTGAATTATTTATATAAAATTCAAAGAAATTACTTACAATAATACTAATGTTTAAAATAATTATGAATTTCATCGCGATGTAACATATTAATATTATTGTTAAAATACTCCTGACATCCGAATATATGCATAGATAGAGATTGAACGAATTTAAAGAGAAAAAATTATATATATTTCATATTTTCTGAACTGAGTTACTATTATTCTCAGTTCATATTTTCTTAACTGAGAATAATAGTAACTCAAAGGTTAATTTAATAATAATATCAATGAGTAATAAATTGTCGATAATTTGCAATATTTCAAATAGCTCATTTTGAAGGCTTGGTAGACTATACTATTACAATCATTAGTAGAATGGATGCTTTCGCAATTTTGCGTACGCTGTTCCAACATAATTTTTTATTATATCGGAATTTTAGTTAAATGAACTTATATATTATTAATTAAGAATTTTTTCTTAAGTCTAGTCATAATATGCAGAAAACATTCTTTAATTTCCGTTTTTAAAGTATTGCACTTTTATATCAATATTCCTTCATAGAAACAAAAAACCATAATATCATCTCAAATATTAATAAAATGCCCTTAGAAATCTTATGTATATTTTTCTCAACATGTTTTTATTTTATAATTATATAGATTAAATTTGATTTAAGTCAAAGATATTAAAAATCATAAATAATTTTCTAAGGAATATTTTGGAGATTAAAATAAATTCCCGTATATGTAAAAACGAACAAATACTTTTTTTTTCGGAAAAGTTTGGGATGCTCCAATTTCATTCAAAAATTCAAAATGAAACTTTATATATCCATATAACTCTTAATTCTAGAAATTTTTATATTCACTCTAATCAATTCCTATGAAAAACGATATATTTGTATCTGTGGACCCTCGAGATTCATTTTGACACAAAAAATATGTATTCTAACATTATAGACAAACAGGTTTTTTGTTTAATCTATTTCAATTTCCCTAAAAATATATTACAATTCATCTAATATGTTTACATATAAATCCAAGCGAAATTATATTCTCTTTATATTTTAAACATATCTGGTTTTCCAAATATAATATATATATATATATTTTTTTTTTTTCAAATATGTATACTTATATAAAACCTTCAATGAAAACTTCTTTTCACAATTATTTTATGTGAATATTTATCATGCCAAACATGATTTTGGAAAGAAACAACAAAAAATTAAATACTACAATGTAGCCTTCCTATCTCAGATGTCCTTTCATTTTTATGAAATGTGTTCAAAAAATTTGTTTCTTTTCATGTTTGCATATAAAATGATACTTAAAATATGTCCTTAATATTTTTTCAGGGAAAATTTATCTTGGGGAAAAGCGAGAAATATCCTATCTGTTTAAGATTGATGACCGGACTAGAATACAATTAAACCTGTAGTAACTAATAAAATTTTGCTACTAGGTCAACGCATAAGGAACCATTCTGCAATGTTTCGAAAAATACTGTCCCTTTCATCAACCGAAGTTCTTCAATTGATAAACGAACCAATAGTTTTTGAGATACCGAGATTTTTTTTTACTTTGGACCAGTGAAAACATTTTACTAGTTAATGTATATAAGCCCTGGTTAGTCTTGTATCCTTTTGTTAAATCTATTCTGTAGGAACGATGTTAACAAAATTATTTTCCACGTAACAAGGGCGCAGAAATATATAAATTATGGGGAACATAAGTAGATTTATGACTTACCATGTACCATGGTGTTAAACAAAACTTCGCATCTTGCTGTAAAAAATGGGATCTTCTTAGTTTTTCTTTTTCTACACGACTGGTATATGAGTAATAAAATGTAGTGGTACCTGCTTAAAGTGGCCACCTTTGGGACTGGACTGGCATGGTATGCATAGTGAAGTGGTCACTGTATACGGCATATTTTTGTATAGGCATTATTAAGTCCCTATCAGATTTCCCTTAAACTGTGGTCACTTTATTCGGGTGATCAATTTACAAAGGTTGTCACTTTATCACGTTCCACAGTTCTATAAACTATATTATAAATTTGTATGTTTTCGAACATTTGCTACAAACCGTGGATCTTTAAATTATTAATAGAAGGCTTATTTTCCCTAGAAAATACCTGACTAGACATTATTTGTTTTATTTATTTTGTTCTATAATTTTTATATTTATGGATGAGAGCAAAACACACCCCATATAATTAATATCCTACATATTTGTTCTATAATTATCTGGAGATAGGCAGAAGCTCATGTTCTGCTGTGTTCTATGTAGGTTTCCTCTTAATAATTTTTTCCATTACAGAGCCGGAAGCGGAAATGATGAAAAGTACAATGAGCAGTATGCAGAGAGGTACCTCGTTCATTTTAATTAATTGACATGAGACATAAAAGGAAACGAATGTAATCTCGATTCATGTAGAAAGTTGTGTATATTTTATTATGTGATCGGAAATTTGAATATCTGATATTCTTGACTGAAAGAGGAAAGAAAAATATAATTGCGTATTCAAAATGTTTAAACTTATAATCACCATTAATAAAATTTCTTTATTTTTGTAAGTTACATGCGCCCAACGTACGTTTTAATTATCTTCTAAACGTTTGTTGTTGAAAAGATATCGTAAAAAAATCTTAATTTCTACCATAAATTGAAAAAATTAAACTAAACGCCTCGAGGTCAATAAGGTATTTTTTCAATTCAATTTCTTTTATTCATTAGGACCATATACAAAATAAAATTATGAAGAATAATATCATCAATAAAAAAGCCAGCCTTAATGGGAGATCGGGAAAAAAACCTGTGTAAATACAGTTTAACGATCCCCTATCACATACATAAAAAGAAAAAAATGGACGTTGCAAACACGAAAGAGAACCATTCTTAACAAATAGTCCCACATCAATTTGTAGCAAAATAACAATATTCAAAGTGTGATTGCAGAAAACTTATGTTATATTAAAAGGAAAGCCCAGGACACCTTCTTTCTTTTGCAAGAAGGGTAATGGGAAGGGTGGCCGCCGAATGGGGCAGCGCTGTATTCCCAGACAGGCTTTTGTCACATAAAATGACGACCAGTGGACCGAGAAGGGACACTGGGGGGGAGGGGGCATTGCAGGGGATTGTCGATCGAAACAGGCGTACAGAGACGCACAGCTCACATGATTGTCGTCATTCAACGTCGACCGGAGGCCATCCACGATCAGTCCGCCCCGAAGAGCGGCCGAAATAGATGGATGGCGCGGAAGAACACCCCGGGCCGGCCGGTACTCCTACAGGAGACCACCGGACACCGTTGAGTGGGTGAGGTGCCGCGAGCGGCAGCGAACAGGCGTAAAACATTCCCCGCAACCAGGGCGCACGAGACCAGAACAATCCGGACAGGCATTACATACCAAATTATCATCCACTGTTTGCGAAAGCTGGCCCCCAAGCGATCGCAGCGGACGAAGACAATGGCGAACGCCCGTCATGGACAGAAGGCCAAGCACGACCCCAGCGACGAAGTCCGAATTACGAGGGAGGGCGGAGTCCGGTCCCAGAATAGCAGAAGCAGGCATCCATCCAACTCCGCCCGGCGGCCAAAGTGAATATCCCAAGCACTCCGTCTTAAGCGAGCTGGAACCAACACCCGCCAGCCCGGACAGACATCCGCACGCCACCAGAGCTGAGACCGAACTCCAGCCCAGGACACCACCAGCATAGATTAAAGGAAATCCTCCAATGAAAGAAAATGACAAGATGGTGGTGACTGAAATATAAAAATTCATACGGTAATAATTTTAATTTATTAATTTTAACATAAATAACACATATTCTAATTTAACACCAACTATTTATACAATTAAGAAAATTTTTGTAATACACTAGTTTTGATAGTCACCATTATAAACCATATTAGAACTCACATTCCAAAATTAAGACTGTATTCACAAAAATTGTCTTAAGTGTGGAATGTTCATCAAAAAGAGGGTAAATATAGAATCACTGTGGTTCGCGATAAGTTTTCTGTAAATATTAATTTCATATTGATTTTTGAAGTACATCAGGTGAAAGTTTATTATTCTTTTAGGGTTATATTCTTTGAAGAACCTGGGCCTCTACGTGTATAAATGTACACATTCATATTAATTTGTTTTTAAGCAAAAAGGGAAGGTAAAGTTCTAATGACGCAAAGTATTTAATATAAATTATAGAATATTCTCGCCAAAGTGTGAAATATATAAATTAAATTTATATTTATTTTGACATGTGAATATTTCCTTCCTTTCTCACACAACAAACCCTTTATTAAATTATCTTTTTTAAATTTGAAAACCTTTTTTTATAATAATAGCATTCACCATATATTCATTTGATTCGATTAAAATTGAAGTGAAAAATATTCAATCTTGAATATCACATGAAGCTTGACTTCAATTTATCAGGCCATATGAGAACTAAGTCATAAACATAAATACTTCACAAAAGCAATTAAAATTTTGAAGTTCGAAATGGAATATTAGTACGTAATAAAAATTTGATATTTAATAAGCTCATTGCGCCTGTATTTAGAACTCTAGAAAAGGAAAGATAGCCCAAAATTATATAAAAAATATTTTAATCCTTGTACTGTAGATTTCAAAACTCCAATTTAAAATTTAAAATATGCGTAAGTGAAAGAAATTTCAGTGTTTTGGATAGTTACCTACTCCGTTTAAAGAAAGTGAGACCATAGAAATAGAAAAAATTTTGTCGTTTAAACAATCTAAGGGTCTTTCGTTTTAGTTTAAGGAAATTTGTAGTTTTCTTATTTGTAGGCTATTTCTACACTAAAAAATCTGGCCATCGTCTTTTTTCTAAATTTTGCTTCAAGTTCCACTTTTTTTGCTTATAATATGAGGCGGAAGTCTAACGTCCAGCTATTACAAAGCCAAGCATTTAATGCATATATTTAGGATATATTTTCCTCATTACTAGCTGCCATGTCATTTTAATGCAGAAAAACTATGTATCGATAGAATACAAATGTTATTTTCTTTTGCATGTTGTGAAAACTCCGCAGTTATAATTTCAAAAACAGATGTGTAGGTCAATTTTTTATTTTAAAAAAAATCTTCTAAATTCTAATGTCATCCTTTCATACAGCGCCGTGTTTGGGGGTGAACTGGGCGGCCTCCTAGGGTTGCCAAAGCAGTTGCACTACACAGTACCAAAGACAGTTTTTAGTAGTCCATGCATACTTTCGGTAGGATATTTAATCGACTGACATATTGCGTGTGACGTCATACTTCCCATAATGCTGTTGCAGCTTAAGCAGATCATTCCGTCATGACTGAACATCATAGCGGTATTATCTGAATCTCTTTAAACAAATCTCTTTAATGTTGTAAATTGTGGGAAAAAATAACACACGTGTAATTAGTCAAACGCTTTAGTATCAGTAGATTACGTATGTTATCAAGTTTCTTATGGTGGCAATATGGCCACTGCAGAGACTTCCGGTTTCCGGCATTTGATAGATAACTTCGATGCACAAAAAAGCTAGAAAAATAATTTTGCAAGTTGTAATAGACAAATAGAAGTGGCTATATTCATTAAATTATCTTTAATGCGTTATAATTATAATAAAAATAAATTTTGGTAATTCGTATTTAATTGATTGATTTGTATCTTCTATATATTTTTAAATTAAGTGTTTAGATCACTGGAAAACTTTATTTTGTAATGCTAAACCCTGGTTAGTTTTCTTATTGTTGGGTTACGTTAAATATTTTTTTGAGAACCTATGAAATGCCTTTCACCCAGGGCTGCCAACTCCGTCCGCACGACCCTACCTCCGCAGCAAATGGCATTTAGAAAAAAAAAAAATATTAAGTGATGACAATTTTGAAAATATTGCGCAAAAAATCGTGTCTAATAATAATAACACTTTCAAAAACTGGTATAGGTTGCAATTACTTCCAGTTTACGTACGTTGACCGAAACTTCTAGTATATTTAGAAATTGATATGATGCGAATAGTGTATATAAAACTAGCGCGATATTCTCTATTAGTTCATTTTGAAATGATAAAAAAAATATTAAAATAATTTTATTGAAACGTTGTTTCAAGATATTAAATTTGCTTGTTTTGGGATATATATCTTTCTAAATAACACGGACTTGTATCTTAAATTTTACATATATGTATAAAATACAAAACATGGTAAATAAAAATGTAGGGAATATTTCTTTTGTGAAAAGATTTTTTATTGCGTAACAAAACCTTACAAATATGAAGTACATCTTTGTTTCGAGAAAGTTATTTTTTATACAAATTCTCTCAATAACAACCCTCAAAGGACTGGGAAAACACTGTTACTCGGTATATTATATTACATGAGGACTGAGTTTATTTCGGGGGAGCCATGTGCTGGGATTCGGAATGCATAATCATTTTCTCGACACACGCTGCGTAAAGAAAACAATAACTCTCAAAGACCTGTGAAAATTTTCTTGTGTTATTTGTAAAATTTGGCAATTTTTACCTATTTTCAACGTATTTTCGTTTTGTATCTTCCCCCCTTTTCCCCTTTAGTTATTCAATTTCTTTTCTTCTATCGATTGATACCCTTATTCAATCCTTTTAGCGAAATGATAATATATTTTTTATAACATTGTTATATTAATTTCGTTTTTGTTCCCTTAATTTCAGATTTTACTTATTAACTATAACTATACTATATACTACACTTACTTATTAACTATAGAAAATACTGGCTAATCATTTTATCCTTTCATCGGCAACTGCTTAGTCATTATAGCTTCATCCATTAACAACATAACACTAATTTCCTTATCCTTTAGCATTATATCCTTACCTTAACTAAAGTAATTTATTTACATTAATATTAATTAATTACTAATTTTTATATCCTTATCCATTTCCTAACTCATTAACAATATAATATCTGTCAACGGTAATGTTAGTTCAGTAACGTTTATTATATTACATTTTACCAGCTTATATTTTATTGTTTTTACGTTAGATCCCTCATGCATATTTATGGTAGATAGGGGCTATATTTGGTTATATTCATTCAAAAAAAAAGTTTAAATAAGGAAGTTTTTAGGATACCAAAGGTAAAACAAGTCCCTTCGGTATTCTTCGTTTAAAAAATTTCGGTATTCTTTATGTAGAAACATTCTGTATTCTTTCTTTGAAAACCTGCAGTATCCTTTATTTAAAAACATTCGGTGTCCTTTATTTAGATATTCGTTATCGTTTATTTAAAAACCTTCTGTATCCTTTACTTAAATATCCGCTATCCATTATTTAAAAACCTCCAGTGTCCTTTACTTAGATATACGTCATGCTTTATTTAATAACGTTTGGTGCCCTGAATTTAAAAGCCTTCAGTATTCTTCATTTGAAATCATTATTACCGTACTATTAAAACCATAAAAACAATCTGAAATTATGCGGTAAAAACATTAGATTCCAATTGGAAAAACGCTCCGAAAGTAATTTTTTATAATTAACTTCCCTTATAAACTAATTTTTCATAAAAGGATATTATGGACACGTTATTAAATGAATATCACAGTTCGTTGAAGAGTATCTTGTAGCATCTGAAACATAATTAGATTGCTCTTTTTCCTTCCTTAAAAAATAAAAAAATTAAAGATTGAAAAAATCCGCTCGAGTAATTTCTTTATGCAGCTTAGAAACTACTCAGCCGTGTAGACTGCAGTAAAGTCGTAACTTAAAAAGCAGCTGCTCGTAAGTAGTGTGTTCGAATTTTATTTATGTCCTCATATTTCAATCCTTCAGCGGGAGGATATCGACTTTTTCATTAAAAAATTAGGACAGCAGACCTGGAAAATCCAATAAAAGTCGAACCCCCTACAGATTTTATGTTCAGTTTAGAATTTTTCATTAAAAATTATTTTGAACTTCGTCATGGGTCATTTACCGTAGGAAATAGAATGAAAAAAGTATAGAAAGCAAAGAAGCAAGAAACAAAACCACAAAACATATGGATCTAGTATAAAATTTAGGAGTAGAAAAAATTATAAGAACAAAAATTTATATACAGGACGGTTGTAATAATTTTTTCTACTCAAACCTTGTTGTTGCTCTAATAAGAGAAATGCCACTAAAATTTGCAAATAGTGGTATTTAAGGAGTGAGAGAAAATATTCTATAAAATGCAATGCAGCTCCAAAATATGACAAAAGGTGACAATATGGTGTTATATAGAAATAAATTCATAGATGAGCTATAAAATATTAAATTAATAAGAAAACTCTACATTGAAATTCTTCAAATTTGCATTTAATGAAATTTTGGCCCAAAATAACGGTATTCATTTTAAAGGTCAACTTCAACGCCAGCGAGAGTACAAAAAGAACGAGGAGAAAGTTGTGACATCATTTGCTGTAGCAATTTACTTACGTTTCTCCTTTTTTTTTAAGCCCAGCAAAAATTAAAATAAATTATTTAGATTCGTTTTAATTATTTGATATCCTGTGCTTTTTCCCCCTTTATGTATCTTACAGTAGAGCGATATATATTCCACTATTGGTAGATTATGCAACGAATTTTTAAAAAGATTTGTTTTTCTCAGAATCGTTCTTACAATACTATGGTTTGTATATGTTCAAATTTTGATGGCAATCACCTTATTATTTAGAGTTAAGTAGATTTTCTCACACTTTTCTTCAATGGAAAAGCACTGATTAAAAAAATAAGCCAGGAAGTTCGAAAACAAGCCATGAATACTAAAAACCGTTTCGAAGACTGCTTTTCATTTGGGCGAACTGAATGATTAGAAACCAAATGTGTGTAGATGTTTGGCAATAAAAACATACATGTGCTGATTTTGTGAATGAATTCGCGTTGTGCAACATGGTTTTGTTTGCGATAACAAATCCAATGTATTATTTAACATTGTAATAGCTAATATTATTGTTCAAAATGGGAAAGTATGTTAGTTGCTAAATTTTTGCTGATTGAAAATAAACACCATTTAATCAATTGTTATAACTAAAGTAATCATCGGAGTAGAATAACTGTGGATTAATAATTAATGTTATAACGATTGGGGCTTAGAATCTTAAAAGGATAAAAAATACTTTCCATTTAAATAAAAGAAAAATAACTTACGGTTAATTGTATATCCAAAGACAAGCGGCTTAGATATGCTTAACACTTCTCCCATATATTTTGTATTTAAGAAGATTACAGTTGGATTCATGCACAAAAAATTATTGAGCATTAAAAATATTAATTAATTTAGATTAATTAATTTTTAATTTAACCCTTTAAATGATCCCTTCGCTAACGAGAAAGTTCTCCTCCCTTTGGCAAAAATGCATTATATTTCAGTTAGAACATAATTTGCAATTGAGAGTTAGACTATAATTTGCAATTGAGAGTTAGACTATAATTTGCAATTGAGAGTTAGACTATAATTTTGCAATTGAGAGTTAGACTATAATTTACAATTGAGAGTTAGACTATAATTTGCAATTGAGAGTTAGAATATAATTTGCAATTGAGAGTTAGACTATAATTTATATTTGACTTAAACTATAACTAATATTTAAGTTATACTGTAACTAGTATTTAAGTTAGACTACAACTAGTATTTGAGTTAAACTGTAACTAGTATTTGAGTTAAAATATAACTAGATCTGTGAAAATAAGGTTTTAAAAACCACGTCATTATGAGTAAGGGCTATCTTTTTCAACTATATATAAAACAACAGCATACATTTACAATAGGAGGTTTTTAAATCCCGATGTTAAATATTAGAATCACAAATATAAAATCTTTTTACTTTTTACACGAACAGTATAACAAAAGTTTTCCAAATTCCTCTGACGTTAAAAGAGCTAATATTTACATAGTTAGTAGTCAGTAGTTTTCTATATTAAAAGAAAACATGACTTTATTCTTCACCGCCAAATGAGATGTTTTTTCAGGAATAAATGAATGTATCGCATTTTCTTTTAGCTCAGAAAGCCTCCGATTTATCAAAGAGAGAATAGCCGAAACAAACATCGTATATTTAGTTTGAGTGTCTATTTGCTAACGCAAGTCCCCATAGAAAATACGTGTTATGGAAGCAACATCTAAATCTATCAACTTTGAATTTTGTTTGGAACTCACATACATGGAACTTGGACAAATATAAATCGGAAAGATAATGAACTTTGGGAATACTCTAAGACCCAAAGAGAGTGTGAGATAAATGCGCGATAACCAATTTCACACGATGCAAAATATGCAGTGCACTGAAACAAAATTCAACGTGATTTGATTTATCAATTTTTAAGGTAAAACTGCGAAGATTCTTTTCAGATGCTTTGTTTAAATAAAATTTCAATGTTATCTCAAAAGACATTCAAACACAAAATTAGATATTTTCAAATGGTGCTGAAAATGCATGTTTTCATGAACATTGTTTATCTATTTCCCATCTCATTTTATGTAATTTACTTGTTATTTGTTGTATATGATACGGGCGAAGTGTGAAAAGCAGGCATTCTGTACAATGTCTCGACGTTTTCAGGCAAAATGCGAGATATCTATTTTATTTTAATAAATGACATACTTTTTTCTAGACATTGTATTCCCTAAATATTCTATAAAATGCCGAAAGTGGGACTTCAAAATATGAAACGCTTAGGTATTTATACATCTCCAAGGCGTTCTACAGATTGCCAAAAAGCAAATAATCAAAGTAGAAAATAGAGTCAAATAGCGATACACTGCGCGAAACAAATAAATAAAAATAAAATCAGAAATTAACGCAGTTTAATTTTGAAAATATTGACAGCTGTTTCAATAGAACTTGCTATATTCGTCAGAATGATATGACTAATACTTTAGTTAATGTTGCTATTCAAATGATACCGTACCGTAGAACAGAAATCGCAGAAATTGAAAAAATAAAATGAACTCCAAAATCAATAGCGACGTCTCCGATTGCGGAATCGGAAATTAAGAGAAGACTTCCATAGAACCATCCCTTCTTGTAGCATAGGAATCCGAAAAAGGCAGTTAAAGTAAAACAGGTTGAAAAATAAAACTGAAATAAACGGAGCAAGCAAAATTAATGGTTAATTAGTGGGAAAACTTTCTTCTATTGCTCTTGGAGAAACACGTTTTCACCGAGATTATTCACGGCGTATTTGCCCATTTGATAGATGTGCACCTCTTCCAAGAAATTCAAGTTGGGCGGACTGCCAACTCGCTCCAATATCTTGGCATCAGAGATGGTAAAGCTGTTGCTCTTACCCCAATTAATGTTTTGCTATAGATGGCTTTTGGAATTCTTGAAGACGAAAATAATTCTGATGCTTCTTGATCTTAAAACGAAGTGTTCTTCTCGTCTGTCCAACAAAACCACACGGACACGTGCTATTGTAATAGCTTTCAATGTTTTTAAAATTAAATTGAGTTAATTTGTTTTTATATTTTCATTTAGTATAAAATAAATGTTTATGTGTGCTAATATTTTATATATTCTTAGCTTTAATAATGAGAATGCTGTTGAAGGTAAAATTCTATCTAAATTAGATCGAATAATACAAGCCAAAAACAGTGAAGGTAGATTCCGACAAAAAATTTCCTCCAGCACCTATAGGAGCCATTGTGCTAGTTCCTATTCCAGACATACACAAGGGACTATTTGGCTCGCGCAATCTGCTGGCTGTAGTTATGGATGTGACAAACGATTATTTTTACCGATTTAGAACTGCTGAAGGAATTTAAACTAACCTTTTAAACTCTATGCTAAATTATAATTCACTTTCTGTCTCAAAACGTAGAGAAGAGTTGGAAACATTCCTTACAAAGAAATAGTTCTCCGGTCAGCGGCTTTTGCTTAGTTAACAGGTAGCTGCCGATGACTCGTGAATTCTAGTTGCAAAACTAAGTGCCGAAATTTAAAGTGCTTTTGTATGAAAAAGACAGCTAAGTGCAATTAAAAAATCCCTTTTCAAACTACCTTTTAGGAACAAATATTTCAGCACTGATATTTTTATCTTTCTGTTAAAAACCCCTATCTTACATCATGTAATTCTTACATTTTCACATGCATTTTTTTCAATAAAAGCCTTTTTCACACTTTGCCGAAATTGGAATTTCCGTTCCATATATATACATAAAGCCTAGATATTCTATTCGATGCTTAGGGAAAGTATGTAAATTTTTAAAATAAAATAAACATTTCATATTTTTCCTAAAAATGTCTCGGCATCCTGTACAATGCCTGCTTTTCAGAATTTGCCAGTAACATATATAATCAGTTTAGCACAATTTTATTTTTAATTCTATTTATTGAATTGCTTACCATATAAACATCCATTTTTTGTCTTACGACTGTAGTGAACGATGGTGATAATCGAACTCGAATGGAATACTTTCGTAATATCACTCACAATGTCTCACTGTAAATATGTCATTTGAATGTATACAGAATGTGTAAGTGT
>QLNU02014802.1:117335175-117360120 GCA_006491805.2 Dysdera silvatica | reverse complement strand
AGGACATCATTGTTAAAGTAAAAGGGCTGAAATGGCGATGGGCTGGGCATATTGCAAGAAGAACTGATCAACGATGGACAACAGAAATTCTGAACTGGATTCCAAGAGACCACCGAAGACCTAGAAAACGTCCTCAAACTAGATGGGTGGATGAAATAAGAAAAGAGGTTGGGGTGACGTGGAAACGAATGGCCCAGGATAGACTTGTGTGGAAAGCATTTGGAGAGACCTTCATCCAGCAGTGGATAGATAATGGTTGAATATGATGATGATGATGATGATGATTGAATATATATATATATATTTACTCCCAGTGTATATTAAGATTTTTTAACTACTATTTGCGAATGTACATGAGATTAAACGTGGATGTATTGCTAATCTGTAAGTCCATGGTTCTGAAAACCGCACTTCAATGAAGGCTTTGGATGCCTAATACAAAAACGTTTTTTTATTTTGAAAAAGTTATATATTTTTGCCGTAAGATAATAAAGCAGCATGACTTTGATATATAGTGTGGTGAAATTTAGAACCATTAATAAATATGAGTGATTGAAAAAATATTAAAATTTGTAAAAATGCTCCCCTACTGAGATAAAAATTTGCCTCATTATTTTACAAATGGAAAGATCTTTAAAGGACGAAAAAAATTATTTTTTAAAAATTATACTTTCATGACCCATTGCATACAAGAAGACAAAATTTCCTTTGAAAGTACTTTAGGAGTTTTTATTTTACCGAGGTAGCGCGATTGTTTTTATATGCTTTCGTAGAACCGCTTATTTATAATAGTAGTTATAATTATGCTCATCGTTTTTTATAAAATGGTAAATTTTGATTAATTAAGAAAATATGCATTTCATGTCTTGTCTTAGATTTTATGTCTTGCTAGTCATTTGAGTAAGCGATCTAAATAGAGGAAGCATCCATGGATTAAGCAGTCTATACTGTTTCAAAGTCACATTATCTCGTAAATTTTCCAAATTTAAGAAGTCCTATTCCAAATCTTTCAACTGATTGAAATCACGGAAGTGCTTTTATCGTCATGACAATAAAAACTCGAGGACCCGGCTTCTACAATTTTAGCTGCCGATATTTCGAAGTTTTATAGTTTATCGGAAATTGGAAAACTGGCACGAAATCTATTTGCAATATATCGTAATGTATTTGCTACAATGAGAAATGTTTACATCCTTGAAATAAATCAGTGGAAGAAATTCGAGGAATTGGTATCTTGCATCAACTAGATATTATGTTTCTGGAAACAAACAGGACTAGTGCAAACTATTTTCTAATCAAAATGTTTTCTGTTGTAACAAGTATGAAATTTTGTTGCAAGTTTAACTTTTTCCCATAATTTCCTACTTTCCTGCGTACAAAAATTTACAACAGTTTCAATGTTTTCTTCGTTGATTTGATGTTTTGCTCCCTAGTTAATAAATCATTCTAAACAAAATTTTTAGAATCATATTTTCTATCAAAAATCCTTCGGCGCCATTATTGGCTTATCCTTTTAACGTTTTATTTAAATAAATGTTTTTAATTCGGTGTGGAAACTCTAGTTATACCGCCTCTTTTCTAGACAAATGCCAATGTGTCTAAGCACAGATAAGATCTGACTTTAAATCTTGATTAGTCTTCTTCTTCTACATACGTGTATAACCTTTGTTAAGGAAAAGATCAATGTTCTGGAAAAATTTCCTTTGTAAAAGACTGTGTTCTACGGTTTAGAGTAATTTCGCCAGAAAGAACTGGCTGTCAAAACTCCGCAACGCGTAATCTAATTTTGCCAGCTTTTGGAATCTGATTTTTATTCTATTTCAGATTTCTTTGTTACAAACATTTATTGCAGCCAAAGGGTGCCAGTTTGTAATTTGCATATTGTCAGAATAAATTACCTGATTTATTCTGTAAATTCTGCCTATTAGAAAAACCTTTAATGAAAAGATTTTAAGAACAGCGCAAATGAATATTATTTCAAAATATTTGTACGCGAGTTTAAATCAACCTCTTATAGAAATAAATATTATAGTTAAGTAAAATCCATTTATGCAGTATAATAATCATATTGCTATCCTAATATATTAAATCCCTTGAATGTGCAGCTTAAAGAGATTTCAAGTATTACGTAAGCAATATTTTGGCCATTTTATACCCCTCCCCCTGGTAAGCAAAAATTAACATTGGCTAACATAGGAAAATAAGCACAACAGCAACTCCCCAATGTGCTTACGTAATACTAGAAACTTCCCTTGTGAGAGAAGTAGAAGTATAGATTAAGAGAAATGTGCATTTTTTGTATATTTTTATTATCCATATATGTTTAAAATTGATGCGGTGCTTTTTCTTGAAAAGTTAATTTTTTATTGTACTTAAATATTCTGTTAGCTAGAAATATAATTTTAATGAGGAGCTTGTGTCATATTAACGAATTTAATTCATACCAACTATTCGTTACAAAACCGGTAAACTAAATCAATAAAGTAGCAAACGATGACTAACTAATCTGGATAGAAATTAAAATTTTAAACCTTGTCTACAATTTTCGTTCATTTTTCGTTCAAATATAAGCATGTCCTGGATCACTGCATCAGTTTCTAAACTAAAATACAGTTTAAAATGGTTAATAATTTAACTAAGACTTCATTATTTTTCAAAGGGTGGGGAGGAATGAAAGGAGCAAATCAATAAAACAGAACCTGTTCCATGGAAATCACGGGATTCGTAAATTCTACTACAATTGCTTTGCCTGTAGAAATAACAGGATGAGTAGACAGAAAGATTAAATTAACATTTTAATATTAAATGTTGTTAATATTACAATAAATTGTATACATTTAAATTTATACTGGTACATTATAATATAACGTGGAAAAGGAAGAGGTAATAGATATCGATACCGGCGGGCTTCAATCAAGGCTTTTCCTCCCCACTGTAGACAAATGCCTTACCTCTGTGTGAAGGTATAGTTTTATAATAAAGACGTACTTTAACCCATACACGAGACTCAAATCTAGAAGTTATGATCGTAATTTCAGAAGAAATGAAAGTACGCCCCCTGTATATAGTAGCCCCTACAGCGAACTTGCATGTCTAACTATTTGCATATCTAAGCATATATATATCTACTTGCGTAACTTGTATAACTTGCATATATATAACTACTTGCATATCTAACTAAGCCTTGTCGTCAGTAAACGAGCTTCGTTCCTTTTTAGTGCAATATTCGAAAGCCCAGACTAACCAAGGGCTTAAATTATTAAGCCTTATTCAAACACCAATATGTATTTAATCGATTTCACCAATGCATGAACGTAAATAGTAATTATGTATGTAATGATGGCAAATAAATTTCCATTTCATTTTTTGGTTCAGAAATATAATCTTACATTATTCTCTTGCGTACAAATGTCGACTTCGTTTAAAATTTTTACTACCGTCGAAGCCAGGTAATCCAAACTTCATTTGACGGAAATCCATGGTAACCAAAATTATCCACTACACTTTTATAGGCTACTTTTCAGTGGACACTTGTTTAATATTTTTGTTAGAAACGGTCATATTTGTTCTATAATGCACTCCTTTCTTAAAAAGGGAACCAGTGCAGTGAATAGATATCAGATACATATAAAGATATGTTTATGTCCTGTAAATACTGGATATATTCAAAGATATCGAATTATTTTTAAAGAAGTTTGTAGCTTGATTGATAGATATCTGTAGACTTTTTCACCATCAATATTGTAGTCCAGTTGTTAAAAGTATTTCTTGGACAAACATAACAGTTATATTCACCATTACACTAAAATTTAGTTTATGGATTATCCGTAAATTCACTTATTCGACATAGTGTCCATACCTTTTATTACGTATATTCGAGGTTTTATTATATATTTGTTTTCTGCTCTTTATGTTTTAAGAAATCAGTTTAGGGAACATTTAAAATTGTGTATAAATATGTAAATTTTCTTGTCAATAAACCCTTGAAAATTTAAAATAAACTTCTGATACATCTATAGAAATGTTTATCCAAACATATATACTAAAATAAAAACAGTAAAATTAATAATTAATTCTTCAAACACTAATCGCTGTATTTCGTAAGACTATTTTACAGCAAAATATTTGAATCTACGCCAAAACTACTCTAATGAACATTACGAAAGCACGGATTTATATAAAGTTAAAACAGCAACTACGTCTCAGAAAAGCAAATTGTTAAACTTAGAAGCCAAATACTCTTTCGAAACATCTTTGTGAAATTTGTAAACAACTTTGAACCTGGGCAAAAGTTAAATAAAACTATATTTCGAGTACTATATTTAGACTTTGAAGCATTAAACGATTAAAGTTTATGAAGTTAAGCGCGAAAATTATTCCTAACTCCCTGCTCCAATATACTTTCTTGTTATATTGTTTAGGAAGCTGATAAACAAGCTTGGAAATTTATGAAACTAGCGTTAGTAGCTTAAGAGGGCTTAGAAAGTATCTATTTTTGTCTGTCTATAAAGAATGACGATAATCCATAGACTGTAGTAAAGAATCCTTTTCCCATTTGTGAATGAGTTTATGGTCTTTCGTGTTGTCCTCGTCTCATAGATGTTATTTCATTCCGTGCACGACGAGATATTTGCATAGCCTTCTTATCTAAAGTACCGGGTACATTTCGAGAAAATCTCTTTCAACCATTTCATGGAAATTTTCCGATGGCTCCATTTCCTTTCGTAGTAACTGACTTTTCTTTCAAAAGACAAGAATTTACCATTTTATTAGTCTATTACAATTCCCGAAAAAAAATCATCCGTCCTGATTCTTAAGGAGATACATTTCCACTAAGCCGATGAATCCGTAACATGTGAAAAAAATCACGAAATTTCTCGAAATTTTCGTTATAAAATCAGCATATTGTCCTTAAATTTTACATTTGAATCCAAGAGAGTATGATATTTAATCAAACTGTGAATCAATTGAAACAATTTACTAATAAAAATAGATCGCGCTTTAAATGAAAAGAAGAAAATAATCTTGGAAATCGAACATAGAGCTTATAGAAAAGTTTATGTACATTCGAAAATAATAATTTATAATTTAAAACCTCGTTTATTTCATTGTAATGATCGATATCCTCGCCTTTACTAACTAGCTCTTATTATTATATCGATCACAGTTTCATCAAATTATCGATTGCAGGTACCCAGTGGTTGAATACAGATAAGTCAACAAATCAACTTTGAAAGCAATTCGTTTGTTTTCATCTAAGGAATCGGTCAGTTACAGTGCAGTTTGTTCTTCAAAGTCAGGTAAGTTAGAATCACAAAAGTATTCTCCAAATCCGCTTCCACGCATCCGTCAAACCTCGGAGAACGGCGAGGTGAATGGTACTGGAATAATATAGATATACTTTACTAAACGGAAGTGAGTATATACACCTTGAATAACACAAATAATATTAGTTAAGAAATGTTAATAACCTAGATTAATTCACCCATAACAAAACTTCATCGCGATTTGCCAAGCCTGTGTAACACTAACAGGAAACTGTCTTTCTCTTAACTCTTGCCTGCATGCAATTATACTTGGCAACTCGTCGTAAACAGGGCCTACAGTTCCATTACCTATATGCAGGGCTCAACAAACCCCCTATTACGAGACTATACACAGTGCAGGCATACCACACAAGTCATAATAAATGTTAAAGCAGTTAATCAGTAACAAACAATAATTAGTGTAACCCAATTAATATTTAACAAATAATTAATTACAATCAGTCACAATCAAAACACTATGGTTAATAAAAAGGGTACTCATTCCTTAGTTCGGCCATTTAGAGTCCACACAACAGTCATATGCTTCCAGTTCAGTTTTTATCAAAGTAAATATCCTTCGTCCGAGGAAGTCTTTCTTAACGTTAGCCATAGTTTTTGCTTCTGAGCAGGTTTCGGAGACAAAGAGTAGTAGATGCGGATTATGATATAGTCAATAACGTTAAACGTCGCTTCGTAGTCTTTCTACTAACCTTTTAGCGTGAATTGCTATGTTGGAATTCAGGGTGGAGGAACTCTTTCTACGTGGGCTGCGTGACTGTTGGATTACGATTATCTGTGCGGGGTGTCCTTGGGTCTTAAGACGGAGGGCCTCGTTAGCGTCCACTGGAAAGACTTAACCTTGCTCGTCTGTCTTTCCAGTGGACGCTAACGAGGCTTTCCGTCTTAAGACCCAAGGACACCCCGCACAGATAATCGTAATCCAACAGTCACGCAGACCACGTAGAAAGAGTTCCTCCACCCTGAATTCCAACATAGCAATTCACGCTAAAAGGTTAGTAGAAATTCTACGAAGCGACGTTTAACGTTATTGACTATATCATAATCCGCATCTACAACTCTTTGTCTCCGAAACCTTCTCAAAAGCAACAACTATGTCAAACAAGCAGACAGCAAACGAAAGCTGCAACAGTCAAAAGGCAACAAGCAAACAAAAGCTTCAACAGCCAAAAAGCAACAAGCAAACAGAAGCTGAAACAGTCAAAAAGCAAAAAGCGAACAAAAGCTGCAACAGTCAAAAAGCAACAAGCAAACTGCTGCCAAACTATTGATACTATTTACAATGCACATCGTAACTGATGACATAATGCAGAATCCAGGAATGGAAAAAACCACACAATCAAAGTATTCACACTCTATGCCAACGTATGGTTCTGCTGGCCATATTTTTTACCAAACAGGAAAAGACATTCTTACAGAGTACAATCAACATATTATTTGAGCACTTATTGGGTTAAATTCTTCAACTTGGAAACGAATTATATCATAAAATTTTCCCAGAATGTTGCACGCAACATTTTCATGAAACACTAAGTCTAAAGAACTCGAATATAAACAACATCACGTGAATGTATTGTGTAGAAACTATGCAAAGTTAAATAATAGAACTTTGTAAACAACGTCATATGTATTTACGTATAAAACAAAAATTTAATTACATAATGGACATTTCCACCGGACTTCGCTGATCTTCTTCAGGAAGTTGTACACGAAGTCGTATTGCCACTTCTTGGAAGCGCTGTTACTTACAGTTTTCTGAAAAAGACAAGCGAAGCCTGGTAGAAATATGCACTGTGTAATTAAATTTTCATTTTGTACACAAAAATATCTTAATATTCGTAATTTAATAATTTATCTGAAATCTACATATTAAGATTGAAAAGAGAAAAATTTTTAGTTTTAGAAACAATACGGTATATATGATTTTGGCGAAATATTATTAAGAATCAAGTTCGGTAAGATGGATATTCTAAAAGCTTTGTATTATATGTTTTGATATCTAGATTTAAAATTTTGAAATTGACTTTATGGACGCAATCCTCAAACCGAAGGCCAATAACCCGTAAATGAGGGATAAATTTAAGATTTGGAGAAACAAGAGCCTCGTTGCATCTTGGAAATATATTGGTCTCCATTTCCGAAATCATTAAAAGAATTTCGATGGAATTTCTGCAATCAAAGGACGTTGGGTGATTGCACTTGTCGGATTAAAATCAGTAATAGCTCAAATGGTTTTTCTTTCAATTTTTGCTGCTGTCATTTTATTTGGTTCTCACGTGGAAAATCTGAAGTTTTGAAAAGTTAAAAGTTCGAAGATTCTAGTCGGGGTCTTTGACACATGGACGTCCATATGGGAGGACAGGGGTGGCTCGAACCCGCCTAGATGTTCAAAAATTTGGTTTGCCAGATTCTGCTATGCATTTACTTTCAAAAGTTTTACAGTCACATTTTAAAATAAGGTACTTTTTAGCTTATTACTAATTGTTAAGCAGTATCAATTATTTTTATAGAATTTGAGTATTTTGCATATTCATTAAAATGTTTAACAAACTTGAGAAGGAGATCATTTTTCTCAGCCCCCTCCCCCCCTCCTAGAAATATTCATATGGACGCCCATGCCTTGACATTTGAGTTAAAATAAAATCTTCCACTAACTTTGCGTAACATAGGTATGTTCTCCAATCAATAATATGACCACAGTATTTATTTTGCAGGTAGTGAAAGGAAAATCATTATGTATTTTTCTTCATCCAAATTAAAGTTTATATAATTGCGTTATAGGAATTAATTAAATCACACTTATATTAAGCTGAGTTAATTTACAAGTTAATAATTAAACAAATTATAGGAGCAAAATAAACGCATATTTATTTAAACTACAGTTCCACAGCTATTTTCATTTTATTTACTTAGAAACTATTGTCAACTGAATTTTGCTTTTCCCTTTCCTTTAGCTGATATTTTGACATTTTTGATATTTTGTCCATTACAATCTAATTTACTTGCTACTAGTGAACTTTACAATTTTTCAATTCCTCTGGTACTTTTATATCCTTTAAGATATGAGAGGTTGTGCGAGATGAAACGATGAAAGTAAAACCATACACTGCTTCAAACTATCAATATAAAATCTTTGTCTGACAGACATTGCTTAAAACTTTGTGAGATGTGGAAATTATTTATACCCGACTACAAAATAAATGTTGAATTGGTACGTAAATGGATAATTTTGAAACCTAATTTATCTTAGGCCGAGGCCCAATTTAATATAAGGCCTTTTTCTCCTCCCTTCTTCTTTATGACTTTTTATATGTGGTGTGCCTTGGCGGCACATATATCGTTTATTCCTGGTAATTATGCTAACTCTGGAATGGGCAATAAAATCAAACTTTGTGAAACATATGGATCAAGGAGAGCTCCCGTTCAAGCCATATCCAGAATTGTCAAAACTAATATCTTTATGATGTATAGTTTTGCTGGGACTAAGTGAAATATCTTTAGGATTGAAGCATGGAATCATTAGAAAATGAAATTTTCAAATTAAGTTTAAATTATTTTTGGTAAAGGAAAGCAGTCCACCATTAGTCATCTTTTAAAGTGACTTCGAGATAAATAAATTCTATCTTTTTTACTTTTGGTTAAAACTAATTTTGTAGATGTGTTCTTGAAATGTACTGTACAAGAATTTTAAATCCAAATGATCTCTAATGTCCTTCCAAAATCATAAATTAATTAAGAGTGTTCTTAATTATTTTTGCTTTTTTGTGCGATATTGTTATTTCGATTTTGGTAATAAGTTTTTAATTCCTTTACACTAAGAATCCGCAACAATAACTTTAAAAAAGCAATTTTCTTGAAACGATATGCACGATATTTGGTCTGTGTGTGTTTTTATAGTGTTATTGGTTTTCTGCATTGAAAGCTAAAGAATTCTACGCAAAACGTATTTCAAATTTAAATGTTTTGGGCTGAAACGATGAAATGTTATTTCTTTGATTAAAGTTGCTTTTCTTCATTGACTTTTATTTCATTCATGTCGATCAAAGAACACCGCACGAATATATTGGATTCTTGATAATTTAAAAGCTATCATTGTACGCAATGCATGATGTTCACATTGCGGACACCTTTATTACGAAAATCTAGTTTTGTAATAATTATTTCACTTTCCTCTGGAAAAGACTGGAGAAAACAAGTTTCAAATACCGTATAAATAATTATTGTGACATTGTAAATGGATCGAGAAACGTCCGACTATAAATTACGTTTTTTTATTTTCATTTTTGTTTGATTTTGTTAGCTAAATGCAGTATGATATGAGCAGTGAGGTTACGGGTAACTTTAAGCATAGGTGTGATGAACTAAATAAAAAAAGTAACATGGAAGAACTCAATAGAGTGGTGCTAATCATTCTATATTTTTTAATGTAACTTCTTTAAATATACGTGCATAACAAAATATAAGTTATAATTTTTAATGTTTAAGAAATGGCATATAAATTCACCAAACACAATCATTGTAAATAAGCATTACAAATGTACATTACTTGGCAATTAGTTCAATTCTTCTTGTCTGTAAAATAAACTGGTTTACACATCATCATAGAATAAGTTTCGTTTTACTTCTCCTGAAATAAATTTTTCTATAGCAAGTACATTAAGGCCACACAATCTTTTTTGGGTTTGCATAACTCGGTAATATATCTTCCTTCTTTTGATTGCAGAAAACGAACGTTCTACTGCGACAATACTGTTAGGTACAGCTAAGATACGTTCAGGTATGTTGTATACCTCTTGAAATAATTGTTTAGACTATTGCCATTCATAGAAGGTACCAATTCATCCATTTGCTCGTCTGAAAATTCGAGTGATAAATAGAGCACTTTCAATTAATTTTGCCATCGAATACAATCGAATATCGTTACACAGGAAATTTGGAAGTTTACTAATACATCTTCGTAGAATTTTTTTCTTTTTCTTTGTAACCTTTGTAGAATATTTCTTTAAACGCACTCAATGTCAATATCAATATATATATATATATATGTGTGTGTGTGTGTGTTCGTGGGTCATATTTTCGAATTGAATTTAAAATGTCAATATATTTGACTTTATTCGTCGAATTGTTTGACCACGCAAAGGTAGCTCTTGTTAGATAACATATTGCGTCAATAACATCGTTTTAGTAAATCCTTATTATTTTTCAATATGCCGTCGTTTGTATATTAGTGTGTCAATGCTATGCTTACCGAGAACTCGAAGATTTGAAAAATAATTAATATGTGATTGAAATATTTCGTGCTTTTGTTGAAAATGGTGAAATTACTAAGATCCGAGAACCCGCGTACATTCCAAGTGCTATATTCTCGCAATCAATCCAAATCAAATATTCTCTTTAGAAAATAACGAACATGCCCAACAAAAGAGCATAGAACTAGTTTCACAATAAATCAACCACTCTACTTTTTCATATTGTGAAACTGAAAAATAGCTCGTATATTCAGTTTTTCATAATTGCGTTTACGAAATAAATTTGGCAATATGGCACAAGGTTTTACATCTTTAAAAATTTGTATTTCAGTTTTAAAACTGCGCGTAGAAAAAGCCTAATTAACAAATCATCAACACTATTCAGCATAATAAAACAAATATGATACAAATATTTACAATATTGAAAATATTTACAATATTGAAAATATTTACAATATTACAAATATTTACAATATTGAAAATATTTACAATATTACAAATATTTACAATATTACAAATATTTAAGAAAGTATTTGCATGCTACGTAAAACTGCCTTTAAAATAGAATGAAGAACACAATCTATGCTATGATATGATAGTGCAACTATTCAGTTACAATACTACTATAATACTCCGGCTATATAATACCATTTATGTATGTTAGGTGGTCTTTAGCAGCTGTACTTTCTATTAGGGTAGTATACTTGTTCACTTGCCTCTGGTTTTGTTAAAATCACAGAAGATTACCGCATATTTTGCTAAAAAAACAATCCTCAGCTGACAAGTTCAAATTTACGTCAAATAGGCTAAAGTCAGTGGCAGTAAGTCACATGAAAAGTACCACAAAAGTATATCACACCTCTAATTTTACAACGAAGTTACCTAATAACACTTCCCCTTATTTTGACAATTTTATGGCTACATGTCTGTTTTCCCAAGGAACCCTTGGAATTTGAAATCCATGGCCCTTTTTCTTTGTTCAAATACAGAGCACACTCCTATTGTATAACATAAAATCCACCATAACGTTTCTCGCAATACAATGAAGCGGCTGTATCGGCTTTGGCGCTAAAGGGGACTAAAATAACAATTTGGATGTCTGGACATCCTAATTTCGGATGCTCAAAAATTTTTTTACTGTTGTTTTAACTTGATCGGTTTCCAAATATTCTTTTAAAACTACACTTTAACGTGACAATGGAAGCATCCACTTTGTTACTTCAGCACAATTCAACTGCAATTAATTTTACGTTCTTTTATTTTGGAATGATATATTGCGTTCCATAATTTTGCAAAGCTTGAGTATGAGCAATAAAAAGAAAAAAAAACACTGTTGCCGTTGCTAAATTCAAACAGGGAAAAACAATGACATAATAATTATAAAAATGAATCCAATTTTGTTATAAGATTAAACAAATTTTGCAGCACTTGGAATTAGAGAAATTCTGAAAGCGTTCATCGCTTTGAGAGTACACAGTAAGGAATACAGAGCAAAACTCCTCTTTGAGGCAATGGATAATTCTGCTACAGTGGCGCACCAAGAAATTTTTTTTCAGGGGTGTTTTCATCCATAAGTTAGAAGGGGATAAATTACTTTTACGAGAAGTCGAACTTTGTGTATAATACAACTATGTGGTTTTTCTTTCCATATTAGATCTGGGGGGGGGGTTAAATCACAAATAACCCCCCTTGAGTGCACCAATGCTCTGATGACTATGTATTTGATGAACTAAACAATTTGGGAAGAAAATTAAGTTATCATAAATAATTAAAAAGGAAACAAACAACGAAAGAACAACACAAACAAACAAAGCTTATTTTGGAGATGTTTATTAATGCGAGTTCCCTTGTATTATATTTTTCTTGTTTATCTTGTTGTAGAGAAATTTCTGTAGAAATATAATACATTGTTTATTTAAGTTTAAGAAATTTAAAGGTGAATAATATTCTGTTTGCATGCACAAATGCTAATTAGCCTTCATAAACTTCATTTTTAAAGTTTAAAATTTAAAATTCCTAAACAGATTTTGCGAGCTACCAGATGTAGTGAGCATTTTTGATTCTCCCAAATTCCTCCTTACATGCCGGTCGCATTTTATGTATTTTCTAAGCATATTGAAAATTATTTTAAACTCGTTAATTAGCTTTTCCTGGTTAAACGAACCAACTATTACCGTAGCAAATGAACAAGTCTCACCGCCACATGAATTATAGAAATCACGTTAAAAATTCTGCAGTATTTCTCAAAGAAAAAATTTAGTATACAAATGGAAATAAATTATTCAGTACCTGTATTCCGTATTGAAAGAAGACCGAAGAACGAGGTATATATGATTCGTAAACAAGAAAATTGTGGTCCACTATTAGTTAAGACAATACAAAAGTGTTAAATAATATTTCTAAGTAAGTTCGAAGACTCATAATTTATATTAATGACAACGAATCGACTCATCGTCTACTGATATATATATATATACTCCATACGTTAAACGCGCAGTAGCGTTTTCTCCTGAGAGAATACTGCGTGCAACCTGATTTGGGCGCAATTAACGGTTTGCGAATCTAAAACTCGAAGACTTGTCCAATTTACAGAGATAGCGAACGCGTTCTACGTAAATCATTAATGCACGCTTGTTTATTAACACGTCCATAGGACCCGTGGGAACAAGTTAAATTCTTCGAACCTCGGATGTCTAATATTTATGCGAAATATTATTAGAACGTTTTCCTAAAATTTTCATCAAAAATTATTTTCTAAAGGGAATTTTTTAGAGAAATGATACCTGGAAATACAAAAAAAAAATTTCTTTTTGGTCTAACAACATTTAAGCTACTATTTCGTTTTAGAGACGGATTAAAAAAATCAGTGATGTGAAATAAAATGAGACAGATATCATTTCCTATGAAGGAAAAAGTTAGAAAATCCAGAACAAAAATATTTTGTGTAAAGGCGAAAAATATAAAATATTTGTTAAAAAACAAGTTTAAATTCATACATTTGTAAAATATTTTATTGATAGCAAAAAACTTCAGAAGGCATATTCATAAATTATTGAACATATTAATATGTATATAATATCATCATCATCATATTCAACCATTATCTATCCACTGCTGGATGAAGGTCTCTCCAAATGCTTTCCACACAAGTCTATCCTGAGCAATTCGCTTCCATGTCACCCCAACCTGTTTTCTTATTTCATCCACCCATCTAGTTTGAGAACATTTTCTAGGTCTTCGATGGTCTCTTAGAATCCAGTTCAGAGTTTCTGTTGCCCATCGTTGATGTCGTCCACCTTCTTGCGAATATGCCCAGTCCATTGCTATTTCAGTCTTTTTATTTTAACAAAAGGTGTCCTCTACTCTAGTTTGCTCTCTCACCCAAGTGTTTCTTTTTCGATCTCTCCTAGTTATTCCAAGCATGCACCTCTCCATGCTCCTTTGGGTTGTCTGTAACTTCCGTATTGCACATGACACCGTGTCTATATTTATATCGTGGCTCTTGTTGCCACGGATATACCATAAGAAAAGATTTCTGATTATCACAAATATTTTATTGCAACTCAAGAACTACAAGAACTAGAAAACAAAAACTGAACAAATCAAACAGAAAAGTTTTCTAAAATTAATTTGCATGATGCTAATGTCGATATCGCGTTCTTGTGATATATTACAAAAATTAATTAAATATTATATAACTGAACAATAGTGCAATTGCGTGTGATTCCATATAATCCCCCTCCAGTGAAAAGTTAAATTTGAAAGACACTATAAATAATAATAATAAATAGTAACTATAAATAAGGTTGTTCAGTTAGGTAACTCAAAATGGAATTTGCGTCCGTATTTTGTAGTGAACTGAGGATGATGATAGTGAAATGTTGATTATTGTGGAAGGTGGGAAAAATGTTGAAGATATAGTTGGTGTTTGCTCATTATTCTCGATGTTTAAAAGATATACTGGTTTAAGTATATCGGGAGAAATTGTGTCGTGTCGTCCGTCGATGTTTATTGTAAAAAATTTATCTGATTTTTTAAGACTTTAAAAGGGCCTTGATAGAGTTGTTCTAAAGGTTTTCGAAATGAGTTTTTTCGGATAAATACGTGAGAACAGATTTTGAGGTCCGGATGAACAAATACGTCTCTTTTAGAATGGTCAGTGCCGGATTTATAAATGGGCACGCTGGGCACTTTTCAAGGGCGCAAAATTTATAGTGGCGCAAGTGGGAGTGGATTTTTTTAGTTGCAATTTATTTACCGTAGAATTCTGTCGATCAGCTCTCCCCGAGAAGGCGCCCTCTATTATTTTTTCTAAATCTGAAATTCTGAAAAATTGTGTGAAATAACTCCTACTCGCAAGGCCAGATTCAGACAGAGGGCGTGCGTCCTCCTGAAAATAATAAATTTACATTAAAAATTATTATTTTCAAGTAAAAGCCTTTAGAACTAAACTTACAAGTGAAATTTTCAAGCTTTGTGGCCACTCTGAAATTTTGCTCTGCACCTGCCCTTCCTCCTCTTCTCCCAATATCCAAAAAATCGTCGTCAAATAAACTAAATTTATTTATAAAAATATCGTTATTATATCTTATAATAATGCACATAAGGTAGGCTAATCATAAATGTCACTCCTTCCCTATCCTCTGCGATTTTTCGTCACATTTAAGACGATAATTTATAAGAGATACAATTTATTTGTTTCTGTTAGCACGGCGGGATATCTATATCAACTGGAAAAATCATCTGTAAAGCTGAAGTAAAAAGTTTTGGAGAAATGGTATCTCCCTGCCTCACACCTTTGCCAAGTTTGATAGTTTTGGTATCTTTATGTAACCGAAATTTTGCACTTGCATTTTTATACACACGTTTCAATATGTCAATGTACACATCCTCAATGTCTGTTGATCTTAAAGAGTTGATGACTGCTGATGTTTTAATAGAGTCAAAGGCCTTCTCATAGTCAATAAATGCCACACACAATGGAAGTTCATATTCATGTGTTCTTTCAATTAATTCTCTTAATACTTGAATATGGTCCACTGTACTGAATCCACTTCGAAATCCAGCTTGTTCTCTTGGTTGAGCTGCATCTAATTTTTTCTGCAGGCGATGTGTTAGCACTTTTGTGAAGATTTTATAAATAGCAGGTAACAAGCTAATTGGTCGGTAATTTTTTAAATCCTCTTTATCACCTTTTTTATGCAAAAGAATTACTGTTGCAGAATCCCATTGGTTTGGTATGTTACCACTGTTGAGGCATTTGGTAAAGAATTTTGCGAGTATGTCTTCTACATGTTCTCCAGCTTCTTTTAAGATATCTAATGTAATGCCATCATCGCCAGGGGATCTTCCTTTCTTCATACTTTTTATTGCAAATGCTACTTCTTCTTTTAAGATTTTAGGAGCTGTTCCTTCGACTATTTCAATGTCTTCGTTTAATCCACTGTTACTTTCGTATAGATTTTTGTAGAATTCTTCAACTCTTCTAAGTATTTCTTCCCTATTTCTTGTTACGGTGCCATCCTCTCCTTTTAATGCAATGATGTGTTTCTTCCCAACAGATAAACTTCCTTTAACAACCCTAAGGCTCTTGTTATTTTCAATGGCCTTCCTTACTAACTCACAGTTGAATTTTCTTATGTCTTCTTTCATGCTTTTGCGCAGAGTTTTACAAAGTTCTACATACTCGATCCTGGAACTGGTATTTTGATTGTCCACCTTCATAAGTCTTCGCCTTTTCATGAGCTGTTTCGTCTTCTCAGATAATTTGCTATTGTGCTTTTTACAGGTTACACCACCAATTTCCCCAGCAGTTTCAACTATTGTCTTAACAATGTTTTCATTTGCTTCTGAGATATCACTTTCATCAATAAGTCCTTCCAGTGCAGAAAAGCGATTTTTTAATTCCAACTTGAATGCCTCGGTATTTTCTTTCAGTTTCATTAAATCCACCCTCTTACATACTTGTTTCCTAATGAGCTTCTGCCTTTCTAGTTTAGTATTTAAGTGCACTTTACATCTCACCATTCGATGATCACTTCCAGTATTAAATCTGTTCAGTACACTGCAATCTTCAATAATTGATTTCTTGTTTGCCAGGATATAGTCAATTTCACTAGTTCCCCCATTTGGGTGTTTCCATGTCCATTTTCTTTGCGGTTTCTTCTTAAAAAATGAATTCATGATGCTAAGATTTTCAGCTTCTGCAAATTCGATGAGTTGATCGCCACGTTCATTCCTTTCCCCATATCCGTATTTACCAACCGATGTCTCTCCTTGTTCCTGTTGTCCAATTCTTGCATTGAAATCCCCCATGATGAGCTTGATATGTTGTTTCCCTTTGGTGTGTAACTCTTTGATTTCTTCATAAAATTCTTCAACCTCTTCGTCGGTATGGCTTGATGTTGGTGCATATACCTGTACTATCTGAAGTTGGTATCGCTGGGTTAGTTGAACAACGAGCCTCGCTGCTCGATCTGACGTGCTTTCGACTTCAAGAAGGTAGTCTTTAATTCTTTTGTTGATTAAGAAGCCAACACCACTTGTTCTTCCAGTTTCCGTTCCTCTATAATAAAACAAATGTCCACTTTTAAGTTCCACCAACTCTTCACCTTTTCTTCTAACTTCACTGAGTCCTACAATGTCCCATTTGATCTTGTCAAGTTCTTCTTCCAATTCTTGAAGTTTTGCTTCAGAAGCAAGGGATCGTCCATTATACGTTGCCAAGGTCAATAACAAACGGCAGCCTGGGCCATTCCAGTGATTCTTAGCACCCCCTGCTTTCATGCCACACTGACCGCTGCCTTGATCAGGAGCACTCCAGCACCTGGAGACTAGGGGCCATGGTTTCTGGTGTGTCAACATAATGGAGGAATTAGCCATAATTTCACCACGCTGGCTAGACGGGTTGGTGAATTAGCCCTCCCCTTCCGCCTTTCTATCCGTGTAGCAAATATTAATTTGCCACATAAATAGAAAGCTCAGCCTGCACCACTTGAAGGCGGGGTAGGACACTAGGTTACTGGCCTGGCCGGTTCCACACATCGTCACATACGTTCAGCGTGTGGGTCTCCTTCCAGTTAGATACCAGCAACCCTTTTGCAGGCCTTTCTATATATTATTATTTCGCTTCTTGTTCTCATGTTTGCCTACGATGACCAATTCCAGTTCTGATATTCTGCGCGTGGATATACCCATGTTTCGTGATTTTGGTGCATAATTTCCTCAAATTCATTTCTCGGCTAATTCGATTTATATTGCATAATCCAAACATGTGCAGAAGAAATTTGTTATGTAAGTCTTTGAAAAATAAATTATTGCCTAAAATAAAACAGTTTATGAAAAAAAGTTTAGTAACGCTAAAAAATCTTATATTTTATTTAAAAATAAAATAATAAAGAAAAGGCGAAGATTAGAGATGTTTAAAATATAAAGCAGCAAGAAAAAAACCCCAAAGGATTTGGATTTTAGCGCCAGATTTATAAAAGCCCGTGCTCAGTTCTTTCCCCTTCCATTCATTGATCATTTGAGACCAACTGTTTCTTGGTGGATATGGTTGCATGGGTGGGGGGGGTGCTTTCGTTTCACCCATGGAAGGGAATTCAACTTTTTATGAATAGGTCTTTAGCGGCTGATGATGACTTGGATTTCAGGCATTTTGCAAGTACTTGATGGAAAGACAAACGAGCCGGAGAGTGGGAGGCTGGGGACAGGTCTTATATAATAGGACTGCAGAGTGGGATCTGAATAGGAAATCGCTTTAAAATTCCCCTTCGGTTTTGAAACAAAAAGCGAAAAAAATATACAAATTAGGAGCTCTTCACAGAAATTTTTAGCCATTTTTAAGCATCGAACATATACCGGACATTTTCTGTGTTCCAAGTAAGATACTAAGCAACGAAAGTGGAATTCGTCGTCGAATCATTTTTGTAACAAGAAGATAATGAGTTAGGTTTTTTATATACATTTTAAGTTGATGTTGTAGCTAATTGCATAATTTTGAAAAGTAGTTTATTAATGAAAAACAGACATGAGAAAATAAACAGCAGTAAGACAAACAGTAATATGACTAAAATCTATAAATGGGTATATAGGTATCGTGAACAGTTATTCACGATATGACAGTGGGAAGCGATAAAATGGAAATGAATACAGAAATAAAATTCATGTTAAAGGAATCTTGGATAAAAATGACCGTTGGATGCTGGAGGATGAATCAGGCTTGGGTATAGGGAAGAGGTCCAGACAGATGCTATCGCAAAAAGGGCGCCAGGAAAAAAAAATACTGAACAATAACGTGTCAATAAAAATGTCGACGGCGCGACAGAGTCATATATCGTTAGGCCGTAAAACTCGAAAAGGAAATTTAAGGAAGGCGGGACGAAGAAGGAGGCTCCGTAAGGTCGAACGGGCAAATGAAACCGCAGGTCGAGTGGTCGGTGAGATAGGAGGAAAGGACGTGATTGGAAGGGAGAATTGATCAAACCTGAGATTGGCTAGAAATAGGTTGATGGACATGAAGGTCGTTTATGGATGAGGAAGGTGATGGGAGATTTTTAGAGAGGATAAGAGATCTGATCCCTATTGAGAAAGGTCAGAGGGAGAAGAGGGTCTGATCTCCGTTAGAGGTGGTCGGAAAAGGAGCGGATCTGCACTTCGAGGTGAAGGGTCGTGATAGAAGCCGTTGATGAGAGAAAATTGTTCGGTTACGAGTAAGATTGTTTAAACGAGCGAGGGCCCTAAAGTCGCAGTTAGAAGTGGGGAAACGTTGTTCCCAGACCCAGCGTACGAAGGTTTGTGCATATTTGTCTTTGGCTGCCAAAGCTGGAGCAGCATCAACAGAGCCGTCTTTTCCGGGCCCATGGGAGCGAGCAGACGATTGCCTAGAGTCACATTTGCCGGACCAATTCCCGAGGAGATTTCCTGGAGCCACATTTACCGGACCATTTCTTGAGACGGTTCTTGGAGACATATTTGCCGGGCCAGTTTTTCCGAGGATATTTCCCGGTGTCACATTTGCCAGACCAGCTCCAGAGGCGATTTTTCCGGAGCTACGTCTGCTGATATGCCTGGGAATATACAAATGGAACTGATTGATTTGCAGCTCAATACCCATTTAAAAGGAAAATTTCGCTTGGAACTCTTTAAATTTTATTCTAGATATGTTAACAAGAACACCTTTCGAAACATCCGACTACGTGCTTTAAAAATAATGCCGCTATTTGGAAACATTTATGTCTGGCAAAAATTTTCACGAATAAAGATGCTAAAATCAAAAGTTAGAACCAGAATAACTTACGTCTACTTTGACAACACTTTTAGAGTTACAACATCAAAAACAATACTTGACATTGACATATTTTTAAAAACTAAATAATGTCAAAAAACAAATTGAAAAATATTTTATTACCCTTTGTATATTAATTTATAAACATATACTCTTTTAATGCCTTTTTAATTTGCGCGTAGCAACCTATGTATGTATAAGGGTAAAAAACTGAGATGATACGAATATTGTAATAGATATTCCAGTCTAATATTATCGCTATCATATTTCGATACGACGAAAGTATTGACTTTTTGACTAAATAAGATTGAAGATTCCTAGACTAGGGCATTGCATTTTAAGGAGCGTAAAATTTGATAAGCCGGTTTGGTTTTCTTTTTTTCTAAGAGCAATACCTCTACTCTAAAAATTCGTCAATCCGCTCAGCATGGAAAAATGCACCCCTCCACACACGTCGGAAAAATTTTCGTCGTTGAATAACTTTCTGTTAAAATATATTATAGAGTATATTAAATATAAAATATTTTAAGTTAAGTCATTCGTGTTTTGGGATTTAAAAGATTTTTTAACAAATTATTAGATAATCAGATTATTCATGCCCGTATCTGAGGGAGGATATTTGGGATTAGCCCCCAAACTGAATTTGTAACAGGAGCGCAGAAATACATAGATATGGATATAGGTACTTCTCAAACTTCTGAAGAGGCGTGAAAAAACTCTCAAACATTAAATAATCATCAAAATTCTAACCACTTTCATGTCATTTTGTGCACCACTAACTATAGTTTGAGAATACTTTAAAGAAAAAAATATATAGAAACTATTTTCCTTAAAAGAGTTACATCATAAAAAAACTAAATTTTGATGGGAAAACTACAAGCAAAACTTTACAACGATACCTGGAAGCAAAGATTTTATTTTCTCATTTAATTTTGTACGATATATTTCTTCTTTAGGATAAAGGCAACATATCTTCATCCAACGTTATTTTGTCAAATTTTTTAAACCATCCCCCGACACTAAATCCTGACTACGACCTCGGGATCATTTTCTTCCAAAGTCAAGTTTTCTGGTGGATGATAAGTAATACATATATACAACTGGCTAGTGTTGGCAGCGGCATAGAAAACAAAGGGGTTCAAGCTCCTCCCGTTAGATGTCATCAGAAAGTTTTTCTATTTAACGCTGAATCAAGTGATCTTCTTTAAAATAACGTGGGTGCACCCAACTCCTAAAATACTTTCGAATTGCTACTCCCCTAAAGGTTGAAGCATTTGGTTTCAAGGGAATTGAAAGCTAATGGAAAACGAGATGTAAAATTTTATTAAATAATTATGAAATCGATACAGCGTCTAAAAACAAATGTAGACTTTTGGTATTTGTTTAAGTATTAAAGAAAAGGACACAAAATAATTGACTTCCAATTCCTAAATACTTCCCCCCCCCTAGTTTAAACTCCCAAATCACGTATTTGTTTAAGCCCCAAATCGAGAAATAGATATGATCATTTAAAAACTATTGTTCTGCTTATAGAGTTTATATAAGGTGCAATTTATGCAATATATTTTATAGAGGGTTTTTTTAATGTTGATGGTTAATAAATATTTAGAAATTATTAAAAATTATTTGCTAAAAACTGATTATTATTAAAAATTAGTATTACTTGATTATTAATGATAAACTAATTGCTAATTAATTTAGTTAATATTTTATTACTTATTATGTATTACTTATTATTTATTGGCGCCACAAATCCCTCTTCCCAATAATTTTAGAAGCTCTACGCCTATAAATGAGAGCGTCGCTGCTTTCTGTGATGTTATTTTTGTGTATATTTTTGCTTCGAAGCGAAACTATTTCTATTTCCGATCAAAACAACTTCTTGTCTTTTCAAACGTGGATGTAAAACTCATCAAGCAGTAAATTATTTTAGAGTATTGTTCTTTTATTCCATCGATGCCAGAGAAATTCTTAATATTATCTATTTTCCAATAATAGTTGGTGCCCTTCGGTTTTTCAAGGACCCTCCAGGTCGATTACCTGCTAGCTCAAGGATAAGTTAAAAGAAAGAAGTCCTTAAGAAATCCCGAGTGGTTCTTTGAAAAATAGAATTTTATAAATGCCTGATTTATAATCAAATATATTCTAGATTTCCTTTTATGCAAAACTTATTTGTGAAGGAAAGTATAAAGAAATCACGTATTGCATTAAGACTAACGAAAACACAAAGTGCGGAGTAAAAATCATACATTCAGAGCGGTGGTATTCGGTGGTATAAAGACATTTCAGTTCTGCTAGATAGCTGGGCTTAAGGCAAGCCTGATGCGTGGTAATTTTCTACTTTCCAACTCACTGGCATACGAGGGGGGTGTTGATGAGTTTTGTAACCCCCCCATTGTAATGAAATTTTGTATTTTTACGTAGGAATAAGCGATTGGTATCATTTGAACCTCCCTTATTAAGCCTATAACCCACCTCCTTAATGAACTTTCTTCCTACATCTATGTTCCTACTCTTTGAAGTCGAATTGAACTCTAGTAAACAAAGTAAACATCAAGCGATTTAATAAATGTTTTCACTTTAGTTGTCTTCCAAATGTTCGCCGTAAAATGCAAAACTTTTAAAATCCGATGTCTATAAAATATTTAATTGTACGTATTTATTATTAATAATAATCGTTTGCACGATTACTTGGATTATAGAATGCATTAGGTAAAAACATATTTCATTTTTTGTAAGATTACTGAGAATATCGTATGAATTAAATAAAAATATATTTCACTATGCAGGTGTTAATGTGAGCAAAAATGCACCTTAATTATTTCTATTTGAAACATATAACTTACATATTTATGTATGTACGGTATTGAAATGCAATATACTTGCAGATTTTTTTCATAGTGTAAGTAAATTTTCATATACCTTATTTAGATTTGCACTGCCCTGATAATGTTACATATTACGTACATATTAATGCCAAAAAATTGTGGTTTTGAAACTTTTTACTTTTTATTTATAAGAAAATGTATGTAAGGTAATTTAAGGAGCCATTAACCTTCATTCTGAATTGTGAGAGAGTACATATAAATATTCGAACATTGCAACAAAATGAGTTATAATATCAAATGCAATTAAATATGGCTATGAGACATATAGGAAATTTTATGTGCTTAAGCGCAATTCTTATTTTTTGTGATAATACACGCTATCCCTTCCGTATCTTATGTAAGCAACAGAATAGATACATGTATAAAAGTGCATTTGGGTATTGCAAACCGCTTATTTTGCGGAGGTTACAACTCAATAAAAACGCATAAACTACTTTAGCTTACTTCACTTTTTGATGCAAGCAAGACTGCGGCCCATTATTCATTGCCATTTCCCATAGTCGAGTATTCGTCTGATTGAGAAGATTCTATAATCGAATTCTTCTGATTATGATATGGATACCATTACCTTTCCCATGGTATTACGCAATACTATATGCCTATAATGCTCTATGCAATGCCATATGCCTATAATGCTCTATGCACTGCTATACAGGCCTGCACAAAAGTTTAGACACAACACAAATTTGAGTATAACAAAATACTATTAAAACTGAAGAAGTAGGAACTTTAATATTACGAAGTATGAACACATGTAATATGCAAATTAAAAATTTGAGAACAGAAATCACATCAGTAGCGAACTTGCTGCAATATATAACTTAAAATAAGTAAAATATGTGGCACAAAAGTTTAGGCACAAACATAAATTTTAGCACTTGCATAAGGAAATGAACAATTTTAATAATCAATGTAGCCACCATTACTTCGTATTAGATTAAATACGCGGTCGTTCATTGAAAGCACAAGATTTTGAAAGGTTTCTGGTTCAAAATTAAACCACGCTTCTTCTATAGCCTTTTTAAGTTCTAAAACGGACGGATATTGCTTTCCATTGGCATACACAACATTCGTTAGTATGCCCCATACATTTTCGATGGGATTACAGTCAGGACTAAGAGCAGGCCAATCGAGAACTGTAATATTTTTAGCGCTCATCCATTCTTTTGTTGACCTGGATGTGTGGATGGACGCATTATCTTGTTGGAAAACCCAGTTTCGTCCACATAAAAGTTCGCCAAAAGGTAATAGGTGACTTTCAAGAGTTGCCTGGTATGCCTTGGAATCTTGTTTTCCATTCAAAAACGCCAAAGAAGTCTGTCCATTGAAGCTAAAGGCTCCCCAAACCATGACTGAACCTCCTCCTTGACGTCTGCTGAACCGACTTAAGGGGCGTTTTCGAAGATCGTGCCAGTAGTGCGAAAGGCCATCGGGACCATCTAAGTTCCACTTTTTTTCATCACTAAATAACACCTGCAGCCATTCGTCACTGTATGATATGTGCTGCCTTGCCCATTGTAGTCGTGCTTGTTTATGATGTAATTGCAAGCAGGGCTTGCGGCGCATTTTTGCATATCTCAAATGCCTGCATTCTACAATCCTTCTACGTATGGTTTCTCTTGACACTCGCATTGCTAACGTGTTTTTTATTTGATTTGCAGACAGGCTTTCATTTGAAGCCAATCTTCGTATTTGTCTATCATCCCGAATGCTGGTCACTCGAGGCCTCCCAGATCGTGATTTTGGTTGATACTGATCACCCCGGGATAACACTCGATAAATGCCTCGCTTTGAACGGTTCAATGCAACAGAAATTTGAGTAACAGATTTACCTTTAGTTTTCAGCCTCCAAATCTTCAAAATCTCGTCATTCGTAAATTGCTTTGACTTCGGCATCGTTCTAAGCATTCTAAATTATTTCAGGCCTTATATAACAACTCTGGGAAACGCCCCTTCGATCACTTGGGAACTTCGCGCCGTTAATTTGCATAAATCTGACATATGTGCCTAAACATTTGTGGCATGCAGATTCCAATATTACGGTGTTGGGATATTTTGTTTCAGTACTTTTGGTAATCTTTTAAGTTGCACAATTTATTATTGGTTCTAGGATTATTTAGATACAATATCGGCGAAGTTCAATGCAAATTCTCGCTTTTATTTATAATTTGCCTCTGTGTCTAAACTTTTGTGCAGGC